>SJYA01005702.1:6576-28315 GCA_006410615.1 Neotragus moschatus | reverse complement strand
AAAAAAGTAGATTGAGAATCATACTCTGACCCTTGTGCGGAGCTACTTGGTTATTCCATTCTTATCTCTTGCATGAATAAACACTAAAGTCAGTTTTGTTAGATGTCTTTCCATCACTTCTGTGTGCAAACGTAAGCAAAAATGAATTCATATACTTTTAAATCCCATTCTTACACACAGAATACCAGTTCGAAGGTGGTCGGGCAGTAGGAATTCTGTCTTACTTGGGAGAGAATCAGCCCTTTTTTTCTAGTCAGGACTTCAGCTGATTGGATGAAATCCACCCACATTAAGGAGGGCAATCTCATCCAAAAACACCCACATGGAAAGAACCTGAATAACATTTTGACCAAATATCTGGGTACTCTGTGACCCAGTTAAGCTGACACATAAAATTAACCATCACAAGGGTCTTGTCCCAGTTAATGGTAGAATAAATGCTACCCTGGTCTTGCCTAACAACATTTAAGAGCAAAACCCCAAAGGATCAGACTATTTCCCAACTGTATTTCAGAACAGAGCTAAAGAATAGTTTTAGCAATGGAAAAATACCTAGGACCTAATATGGTAAAATTCACAATGTCTGCATACAATCAAAAATTACTAGGTATGCAAGGAAGTAAGAAATAACAACCAGTGACTGACCAGAAGTGACACAGATGGTACAGTTAGCAAATATGGACCTTAAAGCAAGTATCATAATTGTATTCCATGTGTTTAAGAAGCTAGAGGAAAAAGATTGTGTTAGAGACACGGAAGATAAAACTTCTAGAGAGTCTAGATGAAAAGTATGCTGAATGAAATTGATGTCAGAATAAACAGCATAGAAGTAAAGATTAGTGGTTTTGAAGACCATGTAAGTTGTCCAAAATGAAACACAGAAAGAAAAGAATCTGAAAAAAAATTAATGAACAGGGCATCACTGAAGTGTCACGCCAAGTGCATATGTAACCGGAATGCCTGACAAAGAAGGGAGTGTGAGGGACAGAAGAAATAACAGAAGAGAAGAATAACTGAAAAAAAGAAAAATCGCCAAATGCAATGAAGGTAATAAACCCACAGATCGAAAAATCTCAAGAAACTCCAAGCATTAAAAAAACACAAAAAAAAATGGTTTCAAGGCACAGCATACTCAAATTATTTAAAACTAGTCATAGAGAAGAATGTGAAAAGCAGCTGAGAAAAAGACACACTGCGTGTGTAAGAATGAAGCTCAGGATGACAGCAGATTCCTCTTGGAAAATAGTGTAAGCCAGGCGGCCGTGGAGGAACATCTTCAAAGTAACAAGAGAAAAAGACAGTTGTCAACCTAGAATTCTTTTCTTGGTAAAAATATCTTTCAAAAACAAAGGCAATATAAAGTCTTTTTCGGACATATTAAAAGCTAAAAGAATTCATTATTGGTGGGCTACCACTAAAAATATGTTTGAAAGAATGTTCTTGAAGCAGAAGAGAAATGATACCTGGTGGAAACCAGAGCGACAGAAAGTAATATGCTGGAAAAAGGGTAACTATTATTACAAATATGTAATATTTCTTCTCTTTATTTAAACGTCTCTTTAAAAGATATGTCTTTTAATCAAAAGCAGAAATAACGCACTGTGGCATTTATACCTTACGTAGAAGCAAAGCACAAATGGGAGTGGGGAAATGGAAGCATACTACTGTAAGATTCTTTTTCTAATATTTATTTATTAATTTGGCTGTGTGGGGTTCGAATTGTAGCGTGTGGGATCTTTCATTTTGGTGCACAGTCTCTCCAGTTAGGGCACGCAAGCTTAGCTGCTCTGCAGCATGTGGGATTTTAGTTCTCCCACCAGTGCTCAAAACTATGTCCCCTGCACTGCAAGACAGATTCTTAACCACTGGACCACCCAGGAAGTCTCGAGATTCTTTTACCATATGTGAAGTTAATATATGATTTGCAGATAGATTGTAATAAGTTAAAGATGTATATGATAAACTCTAAAGCAGCAGAGTTATAGCTAATAAGCCAACAGAGATAAATTGTAATCATGAAGTTACTTACCACAGAAAAGGACAGGCAGAAAAACTTGGAAAAATGAACATAGAGCCAATTGCACATCAGTACTTGTCTTGTTCAGTTGTTAAGTCGTGTCCAACTCTTGGCAACCCCATGGACTGCGGCACACCAGGCTCCTCTGTCCTCCACTATCTTCTGGAGTTTGCTCACAATCATGTCCATTAAGTTGTTGACGCTGTCTAACCATAGCAGTACATCTGAAGCTTACTTTTTGAAAAAGAATAGATTGGATAAATATAAAATAACAAGATGATAGATTAAACTCTGTCACTGATATTATGTTAAATAGAAAAGTTGTAAATATCTCAATAAAAAAGAGAGATTGTCAGATTGGATAAAAAAGTAAGACCCAATTATATGCTACCTACAGTGATTTTAGTATAAAGATGTGTTGTTGTTTATTGCAAAGTTACGGCCAACTCTTTTGATACAGATAGATTAAAATCAAAAGGGCAGGGAATAATGTACCATGTCAACATCAGTTAAAAGATAACTTGAATGGCTCTATCAGACAAAGTAGATTTCAAAGCAAAACTATTACCAAGAGTAAAGAGAGTCATTTCACAATGATAAAGAGGTCAGTCTAATAAGAATCTATAATCCTAAGTGTTCATATATGTATTAGAGATTCAAAATATATGACTCAAAAACTGATAGAACTTCAAGGAGAAATCCACAATTATATTTGGAGATTTTAACGCTTCTCACTCCGTTGATGGAACACACAGACGGAAAGTCAGTAAAGATATGGGAGGTTTGAGCAATAAAAACAACTATCTTGGTTTAATTTATGTTTACAGAACACTCTGGCCCCACCTCCAAATAGGAGAATACACATTCTTTTCAAGTGCACGTGAAACTGTTACCAAGATAAGTCATTTTCTGGGCCATAAAGGGTCTCAATACATGTAAGTTGATTCAATTCATAGAAAGTATGATCTCTGACCACAGTGGAGTTAAATCAGAAGTCAATAACAGGAAGATATCTGGAAGAGCTTTCAACTATTTGCAAATGAAATAACACACTTTTAAGTAAAACCATGAGTCAAAGAAAAAAAAAATCAAACGTGAAATTCTTAAGTATTTGGAACTGAATGAAAGTGAAAATGCAATGAAAAATTCGTGGGATCTTTGCTCTTCCTCGAACCTTCCCCAGTCATCCGCCCTGCCCCACTGACTAGTACTTTCTGTTCCCTGGGCTAGGAAAGTGCTTCCCCCCATAGTTCATGCTACCTCCTTTGGGTCTTTGCTCAGTTGCCATCTCCAGTGATGGTTTTCCTAATCACTTTATTTACAATTTTGCTCTCAATCCCTACTCTTCAACCTCAGCATCCCCACCCCTATTAACGTGCTTTTAGTGTTTTGTTTGTTTTTAATTTATTGTTTGGTTCTGTGGGTCTTCATTGCTGCATGGGCTTTTTCTCTAGTTGTGGGGCGCGAGGACCACTCTCCGGCGAAGGTACATGGGCTTCTCATTGCGGCAGCTTCTCGTTTCGGAGCACGGGCTCTAGGGCACACAGGCTGTAGTAGCTGCGGCATGCAGGCTCAGTAGTTGCAGCTCCCGGGCTCCAGAGCACAGGCTCAGTAGTTAGCTGTGTTCTGTTGCTCCATGGCAGGTGGGATCTTCCCTTACCAGGGATCCAACCTGTGTCTTCTGCATTGGCAGGCGATTCTTCACCACCGAACCACCAGGGAAGCCCTCTTTAGTGGTCTCTACCCTCCATGGAGTCTATAATTTACTAGTTTATTTTGTTGTCTGTCTGCCACCACCCTACCCCCACCTCGGGCGTGTGAACTGTCAAGGGACAGGGGTTCTTTTCCCCTGTATTCTAGCTGTTGTAACCCTGGCATGTAGGACAATACCTGGCTCTTAGTAGGTACTCCATACACAGAATATTTAATATTTATCTCTTAATGGGCATCTCTTTGTTTTGTTCTCACAAAAAAAAANTCTGTGGGTCTTCATTGCTGCATGGGCTTTTTCTCTAGTTGTGGGGCGCGAGGACCACTCTCCGGCGAAGGTACATGGGCTTCTCATTGCGGCAGCTTCTCGTTTCGGAGCACGGGCTCTAGGGCACACAGGCTGTAGTAGCTGCGGCATGCAGGCTCAGTAGTTGCAGCTCCCGGGCTCCAGAGCACAGGCTCAGTAGTTAGCTGTGTTCTGTTGCTCCATGGCAGGTGGGATCTTCCCTTACCAGGGATCCAACCTGTGTCTTCTGCATTGGCAGGCGATTCTTCACCACCGAACCACCAGGGAAGCCCTCTTTAGTGGTCTCTACCCTCCATGGAGTCTATAATTTACTAGTTTATTTTGTTGTCTGTCTGCCACCACCCTACCCCCACCTCGGGCGTGTGAACTGTCAAGGGACAGGGGTTCTTTTCCCCTGTATTCTAGCTGTTGTAACCCTGGCATGTAGGACAATACCTGGCTCTTAGTAGGTACTCCATACACAGAATATTTAATATTTATCTCTTAATGGGCATCTCTTTGTTTTGTTCTCACAAAAAAAAAGAAAAGAATTGTTAATCCACTATACTCAAATACAAAATTAAAAAAAATTTTTAAAGAAAACCAACTTCCTGTCTAAAGGTATATATTCTCAGATTGTCCCATGGTTTATAACCAGGATTTATTGTTGTTGTTGTTGTTGTTGTTAATTGTTTATTTATTGAGAGACTATCTCTCACCCCAGATAGTCACAGTTTCATACTTCAGGAGCACAGGAAAGTGGCAAACTTCCAAGGAACTCAACCCAAAGAAAATTCTTTATATTCCAAATCACTTTGCACTCTGAAAGATACCAGCCTTCCTCATCTCCTCAAAATCTTTCATGGAATCATAATTTCTGTAGAAGTCTGCATATGCCTTCTTTCTTTTTTTCAGCCACAGCAAACTTAGAGAAAGTTGCAAACCCCAGGGAGACCGTGAAGGCTCCAACAACATGAAATTGCAGACGTTTGGCCAGGAGGCCATGCATCTGAGGTTTTGCCAAAGCGGTGGGCATGAGAGTTTTTCTTCTCGACGGCTCAACCGCAACGTCCTCTCAGGCTGATGGAGAAATGGACCTATAACCAGGAATTTTTAAACCCATGGACTTAGGAGGGGTATTCCTCTCCTTCGTGGTGAAGGTGAGGGGTCATTATGAGAGCAGCATTCGTCAAGAACTGACAGCGCAGTTCTTAGGCAGATCAGTTGCAGAAAGGATAACATGTGAAATCGAAGCTCTGAAAGTCGACCCCTTTTATTTATTTATTCTTTATTCCTTTTTAAGTAAATACTTGCATATTTCTTGGAAAGCTAACATGTACCCACATCCAGGCATAAATGTACCCCATTTTGAAGGCTAAGACCAGAGTTTCTTTAACTTAACGATGGATACTTGCTATTTTGACAGTCTACAATGAATGTTTATGTATATTTGAATGAATATGTGTATATTTGCATCCACTTGTGTGTGTATGGATGGCTATATAAACTTCCCAAAATATAATCGCTGGGTCAAAGGGTAAATAAATGTATAGTTTTGATAGATATTGAGTATTGTCAAATTTCCCTTATGGGGCTTTTTGAGACTCAGGAATCAGATATGCAAACCCTAGGCAGAATCAAGAGCTCACAACTATAGGACAAAGTCAAAGGCAATTCTGTGGCCTTAAAGAGTGGAAAGCTGCAGAATTAATTAAACAGTGCCTTCAATCCTTATGAGACTGCAAACCTGCTCAGCCCCACCCCATCCTCGTCTTTGTACACCTTACCAGCAGGAATTTGAACACCCGGGGCTTTTGACACTGTTTTTCATAAAGCTTTCTGGCTCACTTGATATGGAAATGTTGAGAGGAATCAGTTGCAGCCAGCTAGGGCTGACCGTCCACACTTCTGATGTGATTTGCTGGAGACCTGCCCTTCATTGTCCTGTGGCCCCAGTGCTCCTAAGTCCATCTGTGAAGAGTGACTGGCTGTGGGCATGGTCTAGATAAGGGAAGCCAGTCTTTGGGTACGGTGCTGGCATTTGTAAGTTAGCAAACCTAACTTATCCTGGTCAGGAAAATGCCTGTGGTCATTTTTAAAAAGCCCTTGACAAGGAGAAGCAGAAAGATTTACCTTAGACCTTGAATCAGCTTATCGACCGAGAGCCGGGACATACACAACAGCCATCTGGTACAGCCTTCATTTTGCAGGCGGATGAGGCTCAGAGCTGGTGAAGTGCCTTCCCGAGCCTTACAGAAACCTCCGGAACCCAGGGCCCCACTGTCCTGCAGGGCTTCTCTCCATCCGCCACAGCTACCTCTCCTCTGCGGTCACCAGTGCCTTCCCATCCAGGTCCAGGGAGGTTTGCATTAGAGAAAGACAACCCTTTAGCATGGATTTCTGCCACCTGGAATGCCAGTGGATAAAGCTGCTTATCAGTGCCACGTGTACTTCTGATATATATTCATCTTTGAGTCTTGCAGGTTGAAGGAACAAAGGCAAAGAAACCAAATGGTGTAGACTGTTCTCACCCCTCTAGGACCACTCCTTTAGTTCCACTAATGTAATTCTCACCAGCCAAATCAAGTCCAGTAATGCAGCGCCCTCTCACAGCCCCTGAGGGGTGTTATTCACAGGGAAGCACCAGGCTGGGGCTCTGGCAGTGAGTGGATTCCCTGAGGAAGGAGGAAATGTTTTTATTAAGCTATAATTTACCTACAGTAGAATTTGCCCCTTTTAGAGTTTTGAGTTTTGACAGTGCTTACAGTCCTGTAGGGCTTCGGTGGTGGCTCAGCAATAAAGAATCCGCCTGCAATGCAGGAGATGCAGAAGACCCTGGTTCCCGGTTCGATCTCTGGGTCAGGAAGATCCCCTGGGAAGATCCCCTGGAGTGGGCATGGTAACCCACTCCAGTATTCTTGCCTGGAGAATCCCATTGACAGAGGAACCTGGTGGGCTACAGTCCATGGGGTTGCACAGAGTCAAACACGACGGAAGCGACTAAGCCCAGCACACACAGTCATAAAACGACCACCACCCTTGAGATCTAGAACTGTCCCATCACCCATGCCTCCAGTCCTGATTCCTTTGGTTGTCAACACACCCTCCCAGCCCCAGCAAGCACATTTCAGTGTTCTTTCCTGAAGATGCTGTCTGTTATAGGATATCATACATAGAATTATGCGTCAGAGTGCATTAAATGTTCATCTGTGTTGTTGCGTGTAGTCAACATGCTTCATTCCTTTTTATCGCTGAGCAGTGTTCTGTTGTGTGATGATGTGGCAGTGTGTTTATCCACTCAGCTGTTGAAGGACATTTGAGTTTCCAGTTTTTGATGGTTATGAATAAAGCCACTATACTGTATGTAAATTCACATATCGGTTTTTGTGTGAACATTAGTTTTCGTTTCTCTTGATTAAATAATTAGGAATGGAATCTGTAGGCCATATGTTAAGGGTATGCTTAGCTTTTGAGAAACTGCCAAACTATTTTACGATGTGAATGTGCTACTTTGCATTCCCCATCAGCAGTCCACACCAGTTGCTCCACATTTTTACCAGCACTTGGCATTTTCTCCCAATCTTGTCCTTTTCATTCTCTCAAGAGTGTCTTTAGAAGAGCAGAAAGTTTAAATTTTGATAGAGTCCAGTTTATCAGTTATTTCTCTTAAGGTTTATACTTTTGGTATTGTAACTAAAAAATTTTGGAGGATGCCAAGGTCACAAAGATACTCTTTTATAAGTTTTATAAGCTTTCATTTAGCATTTATGGTGCATATTGACCAAGCCTCAGCATTTTGCATATGGATGGCACAGTGTTCCAGCTCCACTTGTTAAAAGATCATCCTATCCCCACTCAACCGCCTTTGTACTGCCTCTGTGGAGAAGCAATTCAACACATATGTGTGGGTCACTTGTATGCTTCTAGTTGATTTCTATATTCTGGAAGGAAATGGTATTGTACTACTGGTTTCTCCACTGGAAAACCTTTCCTGACATCTCTAGGCAGAATGTCTAGGCTCTTCCTGGGCCGGGAAGATCCACTGGAGAAGGGCTAGACTACCCACTCTAGTACTCTTGGACTTCCCTGGTGGCTCAGCTGGTAAAGAATCTGCCTGCAATGCAGGAAACCTGGGTTCAGTCCCTGGATTGGGAAGCCCCCCTGGAGAAGGGAAAGGCTTCCCACTCCAGTATTCTGGTCTAGAGAATTCTGTGGACTGTATAGTCCCTGGGGTCGCAAAGAGTCAGACACAACTGAGCGACTTTCACTTCACTTCTAGACAGAATTAGCCACTGCTTCTGGGCTCCTGTACTTATTACGTGTATACTTATTACTGAAATTTTCTAAACTGAAAGATGGCTCAGTTGGTAAAGAATCCACATTCAGTGCAGGAGACTGCCTGCAATGCAGGAGGCCCACTTTCGATCCCTGGGTCAGGAAAAGCCCCTGGAGAAGGAAATGCCTACCCACTCCCGTGTTCTTGCCTGGACAATCCCACAGACAGAGGAGCCTGCGGGCTACAGTTCATGGCATCACAAGAGTTGGACATGACTTGGTGACTAAACCAACCACAACCTTTTAATTCCTTGTTTCAGTGTCTGCTCCTCTCTTTCCCATGTCTCTCTCAAGACCAGCATCTTGAGAAGCCTGGAAGTGTGTCTTCTTCCTTTTTATCGTCTTCATCACCACTGGCCCTGTAATGTTTTTTGAATGAGCAGCCCATTCTCAAATCTCTGATGACAAGTCAAATCTTTGATTGACAAGTAATAAGAGTTTTCTGAGAGCTAAGTCAAGAGTCAGACAAGGATCAAGAGGTGAAGATAAATACCCAGATCTCTTTAAAGCAGGAACTGTCTCTTATTCTAGTTTGATGTGACCTCTGTTTTGCCAGGCATGCATGGGGTGGATCCATTATACTAGGTACAGTTGGGTTATTGGTGGAATCTTGGCTTCAGAGCATGCCGGCCTCTTGAGTCCCTCTTCTTGTGGGATTCCTTCATGCTGGGCTTCAGTCACTGTGGCTTCTTTGGGAATACAGTCTTTCCGGTATGTCCCTTGAGTTTTGGTTTTGTTTCCTTTTTTTTTTGGCCACATTGCAAGGCCTGTGGGATCTTAGTTCCCTGACCAGGATTGGAACCCATGACCCCTGCAGTGGGAGCTCAGAACCCTAACCACTGGACCACCAGGGTATTCTCTCCCTTGAGTCCTTTTTGGAGACCAGATGAGAGAAAGTAAAGGACAAGTCTGGACAGTATTGAGAATTATTGACTGGTTAACTTTTGCAGTTCCTTTGCTTGTCAGAAACTTCAGACTCATGAAATATTCCTTCCTAATTAATTCCAGGATTTAACCTGGTTGCTTCTCCTTCTCCTTGGACTTTGGAAACGTAATATTTACCACCTAGACATTTTTCCTACAATAAATCTTAAATATTCTTCTTAACATTCTGATCTCAACTAATTTACCATGATTTTCGGTTTCTATGAGAAGTTTAACAGTTTGGACTATGTGTCCAGAAGATGAGGGGTGCCAAGGTGCATATTTGGGAACTCGAAAGTCACATCCCTGCAGGCTCCGTGAAGGTGGAGGCTGGAAGCTGCAAGGACTCGTGAGCATGTCTGAGTGCTGCTTCTGAATGGGAGCCGTGTTTCTGTGCGTTTCAGCGTTAGTCTTTGATACACCAGGTTGTCTTAATCAGCTTGAGCTGTGCCCCCGACTCCCACCCAGGTCTTAGTCATCCTGGTTGTACATCCAGTCCTCCCCCTCACATACACTCCTCAGCCAGGAATATGCCAGGAGACAGTATAGGTAGCAGGGCTGGGCGGAATTGTTTCACGTTTACCCTCTGGGAATGGGGCTCTCCTTAAAATCATCTCGAAATCAGATGCTACATACCCACAACGCACAGTGGGTTTTCGGTTCACAGCATGAAACTGAGCGGCCAGGCCCTCTCACCCCCTGTATGCTCTCCAGTTAGGAAATGGGGTCAGAACCGTAGAACGCATTGCTTGCTTTTTTATTCGCATTTTTTTGAGGTAAGGTTTACATGCCATGAAATTTACCATTTTAGTGTACAATTCAGTGATTTCTAGTAGATTTACAGAGTGTGTAGCCGTCACCACAGTCCAGCTTTAGAGCATTTCCATCGTCCTAAGAGATCCCTTGCGCCCCCTTGCAGGCAGTCTGACCACCACCCCCAGGCAACGGTAGACCTGCTCTCTGTGTCTGTAAGATTTGCCTTTTCTGCGCATTTCCTATGAATGGAATCATAGACTCTGTGGTCTCTGTGACTGGCTTCTTTCACATCACCGTGTGTTTCTGAGGTCCATCTATTCTTTGTTGCTGTCACTGAGTGGCTCCGCAGGGTCCAGCTCTTTTGTGACCTCATGGGCTGTAGCCCACCAGGCTCCTCTGTCCATGGGGCTTCCCAGGCAAAAATACTGGAGTGGGTTGACATTTCTATTGTAGCACTTCATTCGCTTCTGTTACTGAATATTGCTCCATTCTTTGGATATACATCTTGTTTAATTCATCAATCAATGGATATCTGGATTGTTTCCAGTTTTTGACCATTACGAACAATGCTACTGTGGACATTCATGTGTGGATACAGATTCATTCCTCTAGGGTAGATTCCTAATAGTAGAGATTTTGGGGTCTTTTTTAAGACCCAAATATTTAAATATTCTTAAATAAGAATATTTAAGATTTATTGTAGGAAAAAATGTCTAGGTGGTAAATATTACGTTTCCGAAGTCCAAGGAGAAGGAGAAGCAACCAGTTAAATTTCTGTTTAACTTTTTAAGAATCTGCCAAAGTATTTTCTATAGTGGGGCTGTACCATTTTACGGAGAAGGCAATGGCGACCCACTCTAGTACTCTTGCCTGGAGAATCCCATGGACGGGACAGCCCGGTGGCCTGCTGTCTATGGGGTCGCACAGAGTCGGACACGACTGAAGCGACTTAGCAGCAGCAGCAGCACCATTTTAGGTTCCCACCAGCGGTGTAGTGACAGCTGTTCAGTCGCTCAGTCGCATCTGACTCTGTGCAACCCCATAGCGATGATAGCACGCCAGGCTTCTGGTTTCCCCACATTCTCACCAGCACTTGGTTTTGTCTGTCTTCCTGATCATAGTTATTTGGGTGGCTGTAAAGAAGTACCTCATTGTGTTTTTAGTTTCCCTTTCTAGAATAATGACGCTCACCCTCTTTTCACATGCTTATTAGCCATTCATATGTCCTTTTTGGTGACACTCCAGTTAAAATCTTGTATCCATTTTTTTATTTGGTTTGCTTACTGTCTTATTGAGTGTTGAGTTCTCTATTCTGGATACAAATTCTTTCTCAGATATATCATAGAACACAGAGTCTTTTAATCTTCTTTACACCAGTAGCAGAGACTGTGGAAGGTGAAAGGGACAGTTGAATACTAGTAATAACAGTTAATGTGTAATATTTGAGTCTTTGCTATGAGCTGGATACTGGACTGTGTTTTTCGCAGCAATTTATATAAAACACTTTCTCATTTTCTAAAGGTTATAGGGCAGTTTCAAATGCTTGCTCTCTGATTAACAGTTTTTACTAGATAAAGAAAAGAAACAGTTGATTTGGGACATTCTTAGCTTTATAGGAGTTAGAAACTGGTCTTTTAGTATTATGGTAAAGAATAAATGGCTGTTGTACAGACACAGAATATCAGTGCTCTAAACAACTGCATGTTTATTTCTGGCTTCTGTAACAGTCTCGCATTAGCAGTCCTGCATGTGTGCGAGGACTCCACAGACTCAGACACCTTCTGTCTTGTTACTTTTAAGGTGTAGATTCTACTTCATGATCCAAACGGCCACTCCAGCTAGCCTGTCCCCTTGCAGGCAGTGGGAAGTAGAAAATGCGAGGGAAGCTGTTCTCATTCCTTTTAAGAACGTGGCCCAGAAGTTACACGCATCATTTCTGCCCGCCATGTTGCTCAGAGGCTCATTCATGTTCCACTCTTTGTGACCCCATGAACTGTAGCCTGCCAGGCTCCTCTGTCTGTGGGATTCTCCTGGCAAGAATCCTAGAGTAGGGTGCCATTTCCTCCTCCAGGAAATCCTTGAACCTACAGTCTCTTGCATCTCCTGCAATGGTAGGCGGGTTCTTTGCCACTGGCACCACCTGGCTCTAGCAGAGCACCACCTCTGCTCCCCATATCATTGGTTAAAACTTCAGTTCAGTCACTCAGTCGTGTGTCCGACTCTTTGCGACCCCATGGACTGCAGCACGCCAGGCGTCCCTGTCCATCACCAACTCCAAGAGCTTGCTCAAACTCATCTCCATCGAGTTGGTGATGCCATCCAACCATCTCATCCTCTGTCATCCCCTTCTCCTCCCACCTTCAGTCTTTCCCAGCATCAGGGTCTTTTCCAGTGAGTCAGTTCTTCACATCAAGTGGCCAGAGTATTGGAGCTCCAGCTTCAGCATCAGTCCTTCCAATGAATATTCAGTGTTGATTTCCTTTAGAATTGACTGGTTGGATCTCCTTGCATTCCAAAGGACTCTCAAGAGTCTTATTCAACACCACAGTTCAAAAACATCAATTCTTCCGCACTCAGCTTTCTTTAAAGTCCAACTCTCACATCCATACATGACTACTTGAAAAACTGTAACTTTGACTAGATGGACCTTTGTTGACAAAGTAATATCTCTGCTTTTAAATATGCTGTCTTAGTTGGTCATAGCTTTTCTTCCAAGGAGCAAATGTCTTTTAATTTCATGATTGTGTTCACTGTCTGCAGTGATTTTGGAGCCCCCAAAAATAAAGTCTCTCACTGTTTCTATTGTTTTCCCATCTATTTGCCATGAAGTGATGGGACCAGATGCCATGATCTTAGTTTTCTGAATGTTGAGTTTTAAGCCAACTTCCACTCTCCTCTTTCACTTTCATCAAGAGGCTCTTTAGTTCTTCTTCACTTTCTGCCATAAGGGTGGTGTCTGCGTATCAGGTCTGCGTATCTGAGGTTACTGATGTTTCTCCCGGCAATCTTGAGTCCAGCTAAAACTTAGTTACATGGTAATGACTGCGTACAAGAGGGACTAGGGGCCATATGTCCATCTAAAACTTAGAGGTTGAGGGTGAGAGAGGAGAACAGATGTTAGAGGCCATTGTTGGGCCTGGCGGTTCCTATAACTAGTCTGTGTGGGATTCCCATGACTTTTTCATCAAAGAAAGTCTAGTTGATATGCTGTTATTGGCCTAAATCTTTTGGAGGAGTTCATTTTACTATTGTTTTAGAATTGTTCTTAATGGTGAAGTAGCCATAAATACTAAATATGAATTATTATTACTTAGGGAATGTGAAGATACCCTAGTGATCAAATACAGTTCTGGAGCCGCTTTACTGAATATAGATTTTATATGCCAGTGGTAGGAAGGTGGCAGACAAGAGGAAACCCTCTGCCAGATCAGCTTTGTTTTGTAGCTTTTCTAAGTGGCTCTTTCCCCCGACAGTGCTGTTTAATGAGCAGTTTCTCCCGCGTTAAGTGAAGCTGCTCTTCTCTGGTTAGTCTGTAGTTCTGTATTAATATGCTGGATCTGTCTCTTTAGGAGGAAAAAGAGCAGCAGTGTTTCGTTTAGAGATGTCATTGCTTCTCTAAGGACAGCAGTAATTTCTAACAAGTGTAGGGAAGAAATCTTCTGAATCCGTTTGTCCTTTGTATGTTTAAAACCTTGACAACAAAACAAATTGGTACTGAATGTTTGGAAGAAACAAACATTAACGCTCCCTGAGCGTTTCATTTCTAGGTTTTTCAGGCCTTGGTAACAATTACCAAGAAATCCGCTTTCCCGGGTGCAGCTCTGCTGCTGAAAAGGTTTTAATATCGAGGGAGCCCATACTTTCACAGCCCATTTCAGCTGCCCCAGAGATAACTTGGATAAACACGGGCTCCTCCACGCACCTCCTAATCCCTGCTGGGTCTCACACTGTGGGGAGGTTCAGACAACTTGTTTTCTTTCCCTTCTGGCCCTTCTCTCTACACTCCCCTCCAGCTGCCTCCTTCCCCCCACCCCCAAAGTAACGTGATCCCCTAGGCCTGCTCTGCTGCTTTGCAGATTCCTTTAGTCTTACAGAAAGAGAGAAGAAAAGATTAACCGTTGATTTTCCAGTTTAGACGGAAGAAAACTGTAAAAGCCAAAAGCAGTGCTAGTGTTTGAAAATAAAAGGAGTATTATTTATAAATAACCAGCGCTTGGGCTTTTCTTTTTCCAACCAGTTCTACTTAAGTGGGCTTAAATCTACTTTATTATAAAGAAAATAGTTTGAAGCCTTTAGATTTCGGCTCTTTTTTGTTTTGTAGATTTCTCAATCTTTATTCAATATTCTGATTAAAAGCAAACAAGACTTTCCACGATTTAAAATAAAATCCTGTGGTATTTATTTTAAAAGTTAACCATTAAAAAAAAAAAAAANTCTCCGCTTCCTTCGCCGGCCCCTGGGCGCCGCCAGCCCGGAGGGTGCGGGGCGCCGGGCCCCCTCCACCCCACCCCACCCCACCCCACCCCACCCCCGCGCGCACTAACCCCAGGGGTGTGGGGGGAGCCCACACCGGGAGGGCCAAGTCGCGGGGCCCCCACGCCTGCAGGGTCTCCCCGAGAAAGTTTAAGAAAGCGAAGCGTACAGGCCCGAAGGGCCTTGTGAGCCCACGTCGTGGAATTTCCACCGCTAATTGGGAATTACGCGTCCAAAAGGTTGACTCCTGTTTGCGAAACAGACGATTTTCATTAAAGTCTCGTGGACAAAAGGGAACACGGCTCTACCATTTATGGATACAGAATTTGTAGTGATCTTTCTACACTATTCCCCCACCCCCCACCCCCCAACACACACACACTCTCTCTCTCCATCTTATCTACGGACCACGAAGAGGTCGTAAGAATTCTTGAGACTTCTGCGGGGAGAACAGAGAAGTTCCACCGCATTTTAGGAAAATTTTGAATGAGTCCAGGGCACTTGGAGGAGGGGCAGCTCGTGGTACCTTCCGTAAAGCCTCAGAGCCCGGGCGGTTCACTTTTGCCCTCTTCCCATTGTACTCCCTTTTCTTCTCGAATCCCCCCTCCCTTCCCCCTTTTTCCCTTTCCTGTGTGTCTTTGTTTTCTGTCCCAGTAAGGTGACAACTGGAAAAAAGGAAAAAAAAAAAAAAAAACCCAAACCAATTGACTATGATGAGTGGCCTTCATTTTGTAGCTTTAGGATGAAGTGGAAATTTATCTGACTTGGGGACTCGTGGCCTCAGACTATTGGCTTTCAGCAGAAAAGTTCATTGTACTTTAGCGATGTAAATCTGCTTGCATTTGTCTGTCCTTTTTATTTAGGACTTAAAACAGGAGTAGAAATGTAAAGCTCCTTTTAGAACAAGTAGTAGAATTCCGGCTGCTGGAGTGCCAAGTGCCATTGGAATTGTAATGTTTTTCTCTTTAAAATGAAGGAGAAATGAACAGGAGGCCTCGTTCATTACTATTTTTCTTTTCTCTCCAACTTTTTGACCCGAGGGTCTGCATGCAGTCACAAGCGCAGCTCAAACCATAAACACTAGTGGTACAGACGAAATCAGTTGGCCCTTCTTGCCATGAGACGTGTATATTGGCCACCTAGGAGAAGGCACATCCATATGGAGTGGGCTCACAAGATCTAGCGTTTAGAGGGAGAAGATGGTTTATTTGTCCCGAGAAGTTGGCATGTGAGCCGCCAGAATCATCTTCAGTTAATATGTTGCTTATTTTCCAAGTTGCTCAGAATTCTGAGCACATCCTCATTTACATCTGTAACGAGTTAGTGTCAGGCATCACCACCCATTTTGCAGATGCTGCTTCAGGCAGAGTAGATGAATGGAGGAAGGTTTAGGTCGCAGCACTGTTGTGACATTGTCTTGTATTCCCTGGAGGTAAACAGTAGATTTAGTTCTTACCTGGATGGTTTAATTATGGGTGTTTTGTTTGTTTGTTTGTTTTTGGAGATGAGGGTTTACACAATCTAATGTTCTTGAAATGACGTTGACTCTCAAGTTAAAAAAAAAAAAAACTCTGATTACAGCAGACTACCTGGCATTAAGTCTCCATCTAGGAAGGTATCACTCTAGGAATTCTTTTCTGTTACTGAGTTTTCCTTCTTTCATTGTTATGATTAATTGGAGAAAGTAAATGAAATCATTGTTTTGTAGTTGAAGGAATTCAACAGACCTAAGTGATCTTTTCTTAAAGACTGGATGTGCTGTTAGCTGCTTGGGAAAAATATTTCTAACATCTGGATAAGTAATCCAGCCTTTTTGTTTTTACCGACATCCTAAATCAGTCAGTCAGTGTTTATTGACACACACCGGGGGCCCAGGTGTCCCAAGTGCCCGAGAAAATCGAAAATGATCAGGTTTTCCATTAGAGTAAGTTCAGCCATATTTGCAACTTGATCGTGCATCTGTTGCAATTCAGGCCTAACTTCCAAAGCAACAATTATTAAGTGCTTACTGTATTCCAAGCACTGTCTGAGCATACTGTGTGATTTTATTTGCTTATTTCTCATGATAGCCCTTTGGTTACTTCCATTTTATAGATGAAGAAAACTTGACGCATCTGAAAGTTAGAAAGCTCGTCTAAGGTCACAGAGCCCGCAAGTGGTGGTGCTTAGGACGTGAACCCTTGCTGTCTGGCCCCAAAGAGCCCAGATTTAGCCACTATATGCTTTACCAGCTATGACTGTTCATCTCCTTTGGAACTCTGTGGATATTAAAACAGTATCTTCAGAAACACTCTAAAGCCTGAAACAGGGATTTTTTTTCTTTCTAATACTGATTAAAAATGACTGCTTTTAGCAGTAAAATTTAAAATGTTTAAATATTTATTAGAATAGCTGTACATCATTGAAAAAATTCTTAAAGGTTAGTGAGAAGAAATTCTGTTCTTTATCCAGAAACCTCACTGAGTTTCTTGTGTATCCTTCTAGAAACATTTTATGCATATATAGGCATTTATAGCATTTAACTTCCATGTTCCAGCTTTGCAAAAATGTATGTTTATAGGTGTATCTGTCCTTTACAGCCACGTTGAACTTTACAATCTTAGGTCTACTTCAAGCACTGGGTTTTCTGATTAATTTCTTCTCTGTCCTAGAGGTGTGAAAGAAACATGAACATTTGCCGGTTGAATTCTCCCCCCCCACACACACACACAGTTTACTTTGACTTGTTCATGTGTTTGTGTTTGCGTACACTGGGCATGAATCTTACATGTGGACGTCTTAGTTCTGTGAAGTGAACTCTTTGTGAACTGTCAGCATTTATTTTAAGGGCCCACTTTGAAACGCTTCTATTCAGCAGTTAGCTTTCTGGTGGAGGCTTTGTGTGGTGCCAGCCACACAGATACACTTTTAGAACTTCTGCCTCACAGAAGCTCATGCTCTCTTTCTAAATACTCTCTTCTGAGGTCATCAAATACTTCCCTTGTTTAGTAACAGAAAAATCTGAAGCTCTTTCTGTAACCAAATAGAAAGCCAGTCAGTCCTTTTCATTTGAGGGTTACATTGACATTGCTGAGCATCAATGAGGTGACAGTTCTTTGGCACCAAGCACTTCATAGACATCCTCACTTCATTCTCATACTGACACTATGAGGTTTCTAGAGAGGAGGAGGAAGAAGGGCCCCAGTTCCGCTGGGGAGAAAAAACATTTGAATTTGGAGTCAGGCGAACCCAGTTTTCTTCATGTCTCAACTCTTCTGCCTTCTTACCTCCAAGACCGAGAGGACAAACATTCTCTGGCCAGCCCACCTTCGAGGACTGTTTCTGAGGATCCAGGAGATGAGTCACAGGAAAGCTTTGAGACCAATGAAGCGCCAAGTGTATGTATTTATACTGATGTGAGGCTCCTTTGGGATGTCCTTAAATCCAAGCAGTATTATGGCTAGAATGTTGCCAAGGTCCTGTTCTCCTGGGAAGCACGCAACTCCCAAGCCAGCCTGCCTGGCCCGGATGTCAGCCATCCTGCCAGTGAAGTGACTGTGGCATGTTGCTCTCTGAGCCTCGGTGTTCTCATTTCTAGTAAGGCTCATCGTAGTCCCTACCTTCTTGAGTTGGGAGATTAACATCAGACATTTCATTTAAACTGTTTAGCACAGAGCAAGAGTTAGCAAATGTTAGCTGTTGTTAATTTAAATATTTCACAGTCTAAAATGTTGGCATTGCCAATTGCTGAAATGGCTGAAGTGTGATGATAGAATTTGAACTAAACCCACCCATAGTTTTTCTTGTTAAAAAAACAATTTGTTTCCAAGTTTGCTTTGATGCCTATAATTAATACTTCCTGTCCTTGGTTTTAAGGAAGAGTATCTACTCTTCCTCTGACCCTTTGTTACTCCCATGGTGAATATTTTAATTGTGAAAGAAAAATCCTGTTGGCAGGAATAGTTGCCATAGTTGGCATCTTATTTCTCATCTCTAGAGATGCATTTCCACAGCTCCAAACATGTGAAAACTGAAAACTTCATACTACTTATTACCTTATTGTAAAATCAGGGCACAATTTTATAGGTGTAATCACTGATCTGAAACAGAAACAGGAAAAATTATCGATGGATAGGTTTTTAAAATGTATAACATTGTACACCATGGTGACTATAGCTAATAATGCTATATTGTATATTTGGAAATGACTTAGAGGGTAGATCTATGTTCTCCTCACAAGAAAAGTCATTTGTAACTGTGTGTGGTGATGGATGTTAACTAGACTCCCTGTGGTAATCATTTCATAAAATGTGCATGTATCAACTCATTATGTTGTACACCTTAAATTTAGACAACGAGGTATGTCAATTCCATCTCAGTAAAACTGGAAAAAATAAAACCAGAAGTATATGTAACCAAGAACCACAGATCAGATGAGACATGGAAAGAGTTTACCTTTTCCTCTGTAATGGTGCTCTGGCATTGAGAGGGCAGAATCCTAACCACTGGACCACCAGGGAATTTTCGTGTTTTCTCCTTTTCTTTTGTAGTGGAAAAATTTTAAACCTGTAACAAAAGCAGACAGCATAGTGAAGTCCCTTGTACTCCTTGTCCATCTTTAATAGTTATCACTTATGGTCAGTCTTGTTTCTTGCCTAGTGAAGTTCCAAAGCCGTTTGGAAAAAGAGCTTGCTAGTTGCTGACTTTTGAGAGACTTAACTTTGTCCTCAGATACTGACAGTTGTTATTCTCTGAAATTGGCTTTCGAATGCTTCTGTCTTAATCCACACCTTCGATTCTTTGTTATATACTGTCTGTGTTAGGTGGTGGTGATAGAGCAGACAGACAGGAGGAGGAGGAGGTACAGACTAGGAGACCAAGACAAGAAGACAAGTTGAGACAGGAGAGGCGGAAACAAAGATGAGATAGAAGGAGGGGGTTAGGGCTGGGACAGGGGCAGAGGGAGGGTGGGGGCGGGGAACAAGAGATGTCGGAGTGGAGAAGGAAAAGAAAGAGCCAGACCAGAGAGAGCAACGCTGAGACTGGGGGAGACTGACAGACAGGAGGGATTCCTGGAGGAGGGATTCCTGGAGAGAGAGCGCGTGAGGCCCTTCACACCTGCTTCCCTTTCCTGCACTCTCAAGTACAGGCTGCTCAACGGGTTGTGGGGACTTCGTGCAGATAATGTGCTTGGCACAGGGCTGGCACTCAGCAGGGATCAATAAGTGCTAGCTGTTGTTCCCTTACATTCAGTGACTACTCTTAAATCCTGCCTAATCCCTATCAGTCTTATCAGTCCTCAAATTAAGCCAACAGCGCTATACACTGAATACCTTAACCTTAAAATTTAACTTAAAGATGGGCCATGAATAAATAGAGTTGACCGTTGTGATTTGGAGACAAAATACCTTTATTGGGGTCACATTCAGTTACTCCAGTTTTTGTTGTTTGCTGTCCAGTCCCTAAATCGAGTCCCACTCTGCAGCCCCACAGACTGCAGCACGCCAGGCTTCCCTGTTCTTCACTGTCTCCTGGAATTAGCTCAGATTCATGTCCATTGAGTCAGTGATGCCATCCAGCCACCTCATCCTCTGTCACCCTCTTCTCCTTTTGCCCTCAATCTTTCTGAGCAGCAGGTCTTTTCCAATGAGTCAACTCTTTGCATCAGGTGGCCAAAGTATTGGAGCTTCAGTATCAGTCCTTCCAGTGAATAGTCAGGGTTGATTTCCTTTAGGATTGACTCCAATTAAAGTTATTCCAATGGTAATGGCCGATGGGACATTCTAGGGAAATTGCCTTCCGTTGGGCAGCCTCTTCACTTCATTCGGGTCTAAGTGACCCAGGCGCCTTGATGATGCTCTAACAGAAAACAGGAAATGTGAAATGAGGGCTTACTACCCTCCCAAGCCTGGCAGGCAGAGAGGGAGGCTTTCAGTCTGTTGCAAATGGCCTGTGACAGAATAAAAAGGCTTTTAAGGTTAGTGGGCTCACTGTGGCCACTTTGACTCTGGGCCAGTCCGGGGACTCGGGGAACCTTTCTTCCCGCACAAACAAAAAGTCTGTGGAGGCATCTCGGCCTGTTAGGAGACAGTAATGAATCCTGTTTCTTTTGAAAGCACAGAGAAAGGTACTTTGATGCTATACCTTGTTTTAGGTTCTTGGCTGTGGTGTACATTCCGTTTAAACAGTTACTGTATTTCCTAAGTCTTGCTAAGTTTTCCTGGTTGGGTTGCGTTCGCTTCTCACCTTTCCCGTCTGCCACTTCTGCTGTTCTTACGTAAGGTTGACAGGTCATTAAGGTGCACTCTAAGGTTGACAGGTCATTAAGGTACACTCTAAAGTCATGACCTAATTTTTTTACCTCGCTGCCAAAGACAAACACGCAGGATTTTCTTATAACTGAGTTCATTCTAAGAAGCCCTGAGCAGGGCTGAGTCATACATTGTATTAGGCAGGGAGACTGCAGACTGTGAGAAGAACCCTCCATCTCTGCCCCAAAGGAGTCTACATTATTGTGGTAACAATAATAAGAGAAGGGATGATTACCCTTTGTTGCGGTACCCTGGTGCCAGGCTCCATGCCCGCATCGGTGTGGAGAACATCTCCACCTGCAAGTANGGAGACTGCAGACTGTGAGAAGAACCCTCCATCTCTGCCCCAAAGGAGTCTACATTATTGTGGTAACAATAATAAGAGAAGGGATGATTACCCTTTGTTGCGGTACCCTGGTGCCAGGCTCCATGCCCGCATCGGTGTGGAGAACATCTCCACCTGCAAGTATGCGTTGACCCCGCCTGACGGCCTGACTCCGTTTTGAAGCCATTGTGCAGTTGAGAAACTGAGGCTCAGAAATTAATATCTTAAGACATGGTGGGCTGAGATTTGAACTCCAGGCTTGTCCACCCTGGAGCCCAGGATTAGTCTCCCACGAGGGACATGGGGGCAGATTCCTCACGGCGCCCTTAACGGACCTCAGGTCCTTCCGGAGTGTGAGGCGAACCGGAAGTAATCAACCAGAGGTGAGGAGTGGGGAGGCAGAAGGACCAGTCAGAGGTTTCCCGGAGATGGTGCCGCGGGAGGATGAGGTGGGGCTAGGCATTCCGGGGGGAGTGACTGGTCCTGGCCAAGGTGCTCACCGCTGAGGCAGCAACGGGGAACCCACGGGGCCGTATGGGAGGAGGCTGAATGAAGAGTAGGCGTCCTGGGAGAAGATGGTCCTTCTGCAGCAGAGGCGGCAGCAGCAACAGCCGCCCCCCCCC
>SJYA01005701.1:0-24458 GCA_006410615.1 Neotragus moschatus | reverse complement strand
AGCTGAAGCTCCAGTACTTTGGCCACTTCATGCGAAGAGTTGACTCATTGGACAAGACTCTGATGCTGGTCGCGGTTGGGGGCAGGAGAAGGGGACGACTAAGGATGAGATGGCTGGATGGCATCACTGACTCGATGGGCGTGAGTCTGTGTGAACTCCGGGAGTTGATGATGGACAGGGAGGCCTGGCGTGCTGCGATTCATGGGGTCACAAAGAGTCTGACGCGACTGAGCAACTCAACTGAACTATGGGAGAAAGAACATAAAAATTTGAAATACACATAACAATAGAAATATTATGTATATGCAAACACACATGTACAATATTAATTTATAAACAGTGATACAACATGAAAGGATTAGGTGTGCTTTTTATAAACATACTCAAAAATTGACTGCAAAAACATATACATGCTCTTCATTTAACCACACATGTACAAAAGAACACATGTGTACACATTCTAAACAGCTTTTACTGAATTATGAGAGGGTGACTAAAAAGCTTTTTTTCAAGCTGAAAAATAGTTGAGAAAATGTTTTGCCCATCAATAACTTGAAAGTTAAGTGGAAAATATCATACTTCAATGTTGACAGCTGACTGGAACTCCATGAAGGATTGTCGCCTACTAATCCCCAAGATGGAAAAAAAGGGCAAAAAATATATTTAAACTGCATAAGCCCAGGAAAAATTGCTTCTGAATTGTGGCTGTTAACTCCATTATGTTGTGCGATAGTTCAGATCTATATTTAAGCAGACTTTTCTAGTTCCACGCGGTTTTAACATATTGAAGAAAAGCTCACCCTGTTGTAAATTCCCGAACAATTCATTTCAAATTTCCCTGAAGCAGTTTGTCTTGACTCACTTCATTCTACTTTGAAATGCTCCTTGCTTTAAAGATCAATGATGCGTGCATAGATGTGAACTTGACTTGCTTTTGATAAAAATACATCACAATAATTCATTATTTTTAAAATGTTTATTGATTTACCGTGTGGTGTTCATTTCTACTGCTCAGCAAAGTGAAGCTGTTATATGTATATTCACTCCTTTTTTAGATCTTTTCCCATATAGACAATTGCAGAGCATTGAGTAGAGTTCCCTGTGGTATACAGTAGGTGATTATCAGTTGTCTATTACATATATGTTTATATATATTTTAGTTTTCTATTTTATATGCGTTTATATGTCAATCCCAACCTTCTAATTTATCCCCTCCCCCAATGCCATGGTAAGCATCAGCTTATTTTGTACATTTGTAACTGTTTTGTACATAAGTTCATTTGTACCCATTTTTTTAAGATTCCACATGTAGGTGATATCATGTGATATTTGCCTTTCTCTGACTTGCTTCACTCAATATGACAATCTGCAATGGATCATTATTGCTAAGTTGTGTCTGACTCTTTGTGACCCCTGTGAGTCTCCTCTATCTCTGGGATTTCTCGGGCAAGAATACTGGAGTGGGTTGACATTTCCTTATGAAGGGAAACGATCTATAATAACTCCTATTAAATGATCATTGTGTGCCAGGCATCATTTTCATGTATTAACTCATTTAATCTGCCCCCAATACTACAGTATGAAGAAACTGAGGCAAAGTGAAATTAATTTTCCCAGAGTCTTCTATCCAACAAAATTTCAGTAAAGATTACAACAGTAGTCATTCGCTGAGAATACACTTAGGGAACAGTACTTTTATGCTGTGAAGTTAAATAAGGTAGGAGAAGGCAATGGCAATCCACTCCAGTACTCTTGCCTTGGAAATCCCATGGACAGAAGAGCCTGGTAGGTTACAGTCCATGGGGTCGGGNCTTCTATCCAACAAAATTTCAGTAAAGATTACAACAGTAGTCATTCGCTGAGAATACACTTAGGGAACAGTACTTTTATGCTGTGAAGTTAAATAAGGTAGGAGAAGGCAATGGCAATCCACTCCAGTACTCTTGCCTTGGAAATCCCATGGACAGAAGAGCCTGGTAGGTTACAGTCCATGGGGTCGGGAAGAGTCGAACACGACTGAGCGACTTCACTTTCACTTTTCACTTTCATGCACTGGAGAAGGAAATGGCAACCCACTCCACTATTCTTGCCTGGAGAATCCCAGGGATGGGAGCCTGGTGGGCCGCCGTCTATGGGGTCGCACAGAGTCGGACACGACTGATGTGACTTAGCAGCAGCAGTAGATAAGGTAACCGAGGATCTAAGAGGTAAGTCATTTGTCCAAAATCGTGCGAGGAGACAGTGGAGCCTGGGTTTCGGTCCAGGTCTGTCTTTCTAATTCACTTCGGAAGCTTTGAAGGACAGGTATTCAAACTTTCACGTTATAATGTGTGTTAGATGATTATTACGTATGAATGAATGAGTGTGGAAGAGATTGTCCATTCTGAGGAGAATAGAGGTAGACTCACATAACTGCTGCTGGTTTGGCTAAGTTAACCTTTATGAGCTCTTCTTTTCCTGAGATTCCTTGGGAATAATAAAATCAAGAGATAGGAACAGGAGAACTTGTTTAATTCCCTGGAATAAAATGTCCTGGGTCAGGGGGTTAGTAAATGTGACATCACAGTCAATCTGCAGCAAAGGAAAATCAGGTAAGCCCCTGGGATATCTTAGAACTGGGCTTTTTCAGTACCAGGAAAGATCAAATTTATTTATCTTTTTTAAATTTTTGGTACAATGAGGTATTTTTTGATATAAAGAACTTAGGTATATTCCAGTGCAATTCACATTTTTTATGGGAAAGATCGTCTAAACTAGAAGTGTGTTGTTGGTATGAGTTTTTTGTTTTATTGGAAGGTGGAATTAAATTCAGTACTTATGTGAGAAAAGATTAAAAAAATAAAACTAGGACTTTTTAAAACCTAAAGTCTTGATTGGGAGCTTTCTCTGAAAATGTTCATAGTATCAGATTAGTTCTGTACCCCTGTCTCTACCTGTTCTTTTGCCAACAGACAGAAAGGAGGTTTACTTACCCTAGATTATCCAGACTGCCCAGGCTTGCTATGCAGTCTTTTTGTGGTCAAGGACATGGGCTCTGAGATCAGAAAGTTCATGGCTGAAACATTTGACTCTGACTGACACTTACTGCTCTTTTGTCCTGGACAAATCATTTAAACTCTCTGGGTATGTGTTTCCTCATGTCTAAAATGGTAGTAATA
Source organism: Neotragus moschatus (assembly GCA_006410615.1). Taxonomy (NCBI): domain Eukaryota; kingdom Metazoa; phylum Chordata; class Mammalia; order Artiodactyla; family Bovidae; genus Neotragus; species Neotragus moschatus. The sequence continues at coordinate 21,300 of SJYA01005701.1, read as the reverse complement.
ACTGCTATTCCACCAATGTGTTGGAAGAATTTAAAAAATGAGGTAACAGCTAAAATATTTGTTTTAGTACCTGACTCACAGTAAAGGATTAACAGCTAAATTGTATGTATAATATAATTACTGCTGTTAATTGAATGTTTAAATTTCTGATTATTGTAGCTAGGTGAGGTAGGGGGTCTAAAAAATGTAAAAATAAGCCAATTTAGAATTTTCATTGCCTCTAGCTAAACCATAATGTACTGATATGTGTGTCATACATTTTTGTATTAATATTTTTATTTAGAAAGGTTTTTTTTGGGTAGATTGATTATCATAGATACTTAAGACCCTCTGAGGGTGAAAGACGGGGAAAAGCTAAAAATTATAGAGTGATTAGAGTTGAAGCCCCCTTACTAAATGTTACAGATTTTGGTAACTGATCACGTACATATGTCACTAGTGCAAGAGAAAATGAGATTGATTTTTAAAAAAAAATGTATTTACGTTGCCATTCTCAGAGGGCTTCCAATCACACAATATATTTAACAACTTAAGTGCATACAGCTAACTCTTGAGTGTCTACAAGTGAAAAGATAAGAAGAGATGAATGCGGTGCACACGAAATATAGATCTTCACTCAAGAACACTGTTTTCAATTTACTCTCCAGTTTGCTATTTTAAGAGTCAGGAACAACAACAACAAAAAAACAGAGGTAGCTGAAGGAAACGCTAACTTTTCTCCCTCCATTCCGCAATGCCTATCCGTTGCTCCCATCTTCCCAAGCAACCTAAGTGTTCACAGAGTCACTGGTAATATGTACAAAGAAGAAGAGGAAAGAGGAGGTTAAGGAGCAAACATAACACTTCAGAGCTCCTGAAGCATTTGGTCAGTCAGTGGCTTATTTAATTGTATGGATTTAAATACATTCTATTTAGAGTAGCAATTCTCAGAGCTTCCCCCAACTCTCCAGTCTTTTCACTTCCTTCACTGATAATGTGCACACATGCTACATGCTTTCTTGGGCATTGCTCAGCTAAAGTCCTATAATTCAACCTTTTCTGTTTATGTGCCAAAAAACATAAAAATGTATTCTAAAAAATATATTAAAAATACAACTAGTACAACTACTTGTAAATGTAAGCAACTCTTAGACTTAAATCATATTCAGACTTTAGAAGTTCATTTATATTTAACCAGTTACCTATAAATTGAGTTATCTTCCTTCCATGGTCTGTGCTAAGTAGCTTCAGTCGTGTCCCACTCTTTGCAACCCCACGGACTGTAACCCATCAGGCTCCTCAGTACCTAGGATTCTCCAGGCAAGAGTAAGTGGCATTTTCCTTTACCTTATATGAATTATCTCATTTAATCCTGCCGTAATCCTGTATGGTGGAGATTAGTTTTTGTGGCATAAATAACCAACTTTGCGAAGAAATATGTTCTCCTCTTACACAGAGTATGTATCAGTCTCCTGTTGCTGCTGTGACAAATTACCACACATTCCATAACATAAAACAAGAGGAATTTATATTCTCACAGTTCTGGAGGCCAGATGCCTGAAATCAGTTTCACTGAGTGAAAATCGAGTTGTTGTCAGGACCCCACTGGCTTCGGAGGTTCTTCGGGAGAACCTGTTCCTTTTTCAGCTTCTGGTGGCTTCTGGTGTTTCACATGGTGATCGGGTTATGCTACAGGATGGACTAAAACTGGAGTGTGGCCAAGGTCAGAAGGTGGGGATGTACCACCGAGGGAACAGATGAACACCTGACTTCAGGTTGCTTGGAACATGCAGCACACGTGAGGCTCCAGAGGAGAGAGCAAGCACAGGAGATCCAGCCGCTGGCCTGTGTCTGCTGCTCACGGCTATCAGATCCACTCATTCTGCAGTCTACACGGGCAGTGTGGCTGCTTCCTGCCACAGCAAGGAACCACTACCCTTACGATGTAGGGTCTGCAATAAAGCTGTCGGTGTGTCTAAGGGCCACTGACACACACGTAGCTAAGCGGTTCCAAGAAAACCCGCGCCCCTCCAGGGAGAAGAGAACTGAACTATCTGTGCTCCGAGATCTTTGGATACAGAATAATGTGTGAGCTTATCAGCACATCTCCTGCACACAGTTCTTATAGGGGGTCACTGGGCTGCTCTTATGCCCTTCCTTCACCGCAGGCACGCCTTGATTTGTGGCTGGGTCACTCCAGTCTCTTCTTCCTGATTGCAGTGTCTCTCCTTCCTCACATCTCCATCCATTACAACCTCCTTATGAGTCCTAGGGCGAAACTTCTCATCCAGCCATACCTTGTCCATCATATGTCAGGGAGCAGATGACAGCTAAGCTGCAAGTCATGACAGATCACACACACACACACACACCCCAGATCATGGTTTCCCTCCCGTATGGCTAAAGAAATAACAAGCATTACCTGATTGCACAGCAGCCAAGGCTGGCCTTGGTTTGACACTTGCGTTTTAATACCACTCTCTGCCTGAATTTCCCACTGGCTTCCTTGCTTGAGCACGTGTCCCTGCTGCTGCTTCTCAGTGACTCTGGACCTGTCAGCCTGTCTGATTCCTCTTTTGGGTGACCTTCTTGGACATCACTTCTGGCCTTGACTTATAGAATCTGCCAGTTCATGCTCTCTTATTCAAGTTTCATGTCTGACTCTTTACATTTAGCTCAGTTTATTGGTTGTGGAAGGTCTGAGACATGCACACAAAACTCTGCCTTTGAAATATTGAATTAAAATGATTTGGTGAAAACTGGAGGAGAAACCAGAAATTTAGTATCCAGTATGGATTAAAAAACAAAAAACATCATGTTATATCTTGGAAAGGGGCTGGGCATGACCTATATACTTTAAGTCTTAAAATGAAGTAGATATTCAGATATTCATATGATATGTCCCAAAACATAACACCCTTTTGTCATTGCCTACAATTGGACTTCAATGATATTGCCTAATCAATGCATGCAAGATATCTTTCCCAAGCATTTACAAGTGCTCGCTCCCACGTAAGTCAAGGTAGGTACTCTTTGCTATTGGAAATATACTGCCCATACTAGAAGCTGGCAGTGAGAGAGCTTCTGTCTCAGGTTGTCCTTTTAGCTTTAAGAACATTTGGTAAATGAGTAAATGAACATGCCACTAAGAAAAGAAAGAGTTTCATATTAACTCTAAAATAAGGACAATCAGAGTGGAAAATAAAGGGAAACAAAAGCCCAAACTCATGAAATAATCTTGATAATTCCCACCACTCTGGGAGTGCTCCATCTGCATTGATTTTTCAAAAATTATTTTTAAAGTAATATACTGAAATTAAAAAGGGGAATTATGTTTATATTAAATAAAGATTATCTATCTTTATTTACTATCTTAAGACAACATTCACTATCTTAAGAGCTTCAGTCACTTTATCTCAATTGACGCTCAAGCAATGCTATGAAAGTATTAGCCCTAAAAAAACTTCAGAGTTAAAAAATGGGTCAACACTCATCCATTAGTCCCTAATGTGTAATCACTTGCCTATTATCCCATTTAATTCATCTCCACATTCACCATGAGACTGGTTCCTTATTTAATCAGAAGTACACAAGAGAGGACGAATACACATGAAGCCAGTTAATCTGTTTTCCAAGCATGGCTGTTTCTCCACTTGATTTATGATCTGGGATAAATGCCTTTCACTCTCTTTTCTCAGTGATTGCTAAGAATCCTTATAACTATCAAACAGTAAAAGAAAGAAACCAATACATACACAAATATCAATAAACCTATACTATATCCACGACTGAAATATATTAATCAGTACCTAATTGCCTCGGGGTTCTAGAGTGAGAGGAGGAAGATACCAAGAAATCTGGCAAAATTTAAATAGTATCGACTCAAAAATCTTCTTTGGCAAATCACTGAGGGTGATCTATCCTCTACTCCCAGTTCTGTTCTTGCATTTACAGCCTCTAGTCCACAAATAGCCACATCCCTTCCTGGGATATGACATTCTGTCACCTGATCTCTGTACCTTGGAGTCTCCAGAATTCCACTGGATCTGCACAGAACTTCCTTGATGCTATTGAAGACTACCACTTATTTACAAACTTGACTGTGTCAGGTTTTAGCTGCGGCATGTAGGACCTCTTTGGGTCATGCGGGGTCTTTTGTTGTGGCACACAGACTCTCGATTTGCAACATACAGTCTAAGCTACTTGGCTGCAGGTGTGAGCTTAATTTCCTAACCAGGAATCGAATCCACATTCCCTTCATTGCAAGGTGGATTCTTTTTTTTTAATTTAAATTTATTTATTTTAATTGGAGGTTAATTACTTTATAATATTGTATTGGTTTTGCCATACATCAACATGAATCCACCACAGGTATACACGTGTTCCCCATCCTGAACCCCCCTCCGACCTCCCTCCCTGTACCATCCCTCTGGGTCATCCCAGTGCATCAGCCCCAAGCATCCTGTATCCTGTATCGAACCTGGACTGGCAATCTGTTTCTTATATGATATTCTACATGTTTCAATGCCAAGGTGGATTCTTAACCACTGGGTCTCAAGGAAAGTCCTGAGACTACATTTTTTTTGGTCCCTGTCTATTCCTGGTTTGGTACTCATAGCTTAAAAATGTTCCCATTTGTACCCTTATTTAGTCCAAGGAAAAGCAGTTGCCTTGGAGGCTTCTGGTGACAGAGACCTCACTCCTCTTCCTCACAGTTCATATATTTTGAATCACTTGACTGATGATGCAGGGTGAAATATAGGGCAAGAGACAAATCTGGCTTCAGTTCAGTTCAGTCACTCAGTTGTGTCCGACTCTTTGCAACCCCATGAACTGCCGCACGCCAGGCCTCCCTGTCCATCACCAACTTGCACAGTTCACCCAAACCCATGTCCATTGAGTCGGTGATGCCATCCAACCAACTCATCCTCTGTCGTCCCCTTCTCCTCCTGCCCCCAGTCTTTCCCTGCATCAGGGTCTGGCTTAAGTTACTTCTGTTTGTTCCAAGGAAGAAGAGGAACTGACCTACTTCTCCACAACCCACCCTGGATATGGAGATTATTGCCCCACTGCTGGCCCTGAGACCAGACCAAACAGTGAATAAGCATTGTTTAGGGCTGGTGTTTTTCATCAGGACCAAGTTACTAGGCTGATGGAATATTGCCTTTTGGAGATAAATTATACTTTTAATTTTGCAAATGCATCTAGAGCTGCAAAAGCATACACATCTGGAGGCAAAATTAACAGTGATGCCGTGGATTAGAAAGTGTCCTGATTTGCATTCTGCTGAGCAGGGCCAATGGGTAGGGAGAAGTCTGAGTCCCTCATATTTCGTTTTTAACATTCTGTGTCTCAATGACTATGCTATGGTGGTTTATTTTGCAAAGTCTCCATAAAAACATGTTTATTTGCCTTTAATTTAAAAATATGCTCTAATTGATAACATAAAGAAATGTTTTGCAAGAATTTAATACACTCCAAGTGTGTGCTGGCAATAGGAAGCAGGGTTGTGGGGAAATTTAAGTGGCAGCACTTTTCTCCCAAATCATGTACTTGATTTTCCTGAAGGTTCACAAATGGCAGGAGATAAAGTATCAACTTAATTTCTTTTCTTTATTTTTTGGTTGTTTTAAAAAGTAAACTAAGCCATTTAAAGTGGCAAAGAACTACCTCCTTATGAGCTGGAAATGGATGAAACTCTATTTTTCTCTTTCTGTTAGCTCATCTCATTTCTTCCTCTTTGAATAAAAGTCATGATGAAAAATCAAAATAATATGCATACACACTTATGCATAAATTAAATATATTTACAAAGACACACACACACACATATAGGCATGAGTATATATACATGTGTATAGAGATGGTTTCCCTGGTTGTTCAGGCTGTGAAGAATCTGCCTGCAGTGCAGAAGACCAGAGTTCAATCCCTGGGTCAGGAAGGTCCTTTGGAGAAGGGAATGGGTACCCACTCCAGTATTCTTGCCTGGAGAATTCCATGGACAGAGGAGCCTGGCAGGGGGCTCTCTATGCTACGGTCCAGGGGTCACATAGAGTCAGACACAACTGAGTAACTAACACTTTTTCACTTTCTTCCACTATATATCTATTAACATATATAAATGCCCACTGTTGGGAATTTGAAGCCTAATTCATTTATTCTTATCATAGAATTAATTAAAAAGTCTTCTCTCTTCCCAGTTACTCAATATCTATTTCCTTTCCCTAGGATTGATATGTATCAACTGCTATCTAAATTCAAGTGTGAACATGACTATTGTAAAGGACATATTTTTTTCATTAACATGAACGGCCAGTCGCATGATAAGTGTCCTCAGATGTTGGACAAAAGTAGGTTAAACATTGTCTATTAAATCATAAATCTTTACTGTGTTAAAGAATTCCTTCTCAAGACAGCGGAGAGCTAATCTCTGTCTGTAGGTTTTTAATTAAATAAAACAAATGATGATGAAACTCTCTTTGGATGTATTCAAGTTCTTTTTGGTGCTGATTAAAAGTAATCTAGATCCTTTTTTGCTACTCTGATACTCTTTAATTTTTCCTGGTTACAGGGATTGCATGAAGGGGATTTGAGAGGATCCAGAAATGGATTTAACGGTGTCTTGAAGTAGAAGAGCTTTAGGAAAATAAATTAGGAAATTTGCTTTCATAATAAAAACTGACCTTGTTCATTTCTATTATCTGTAAAGTTCATTTACTCAATGAATGCTTATTAGTGTATCATTTTTCTGCTAAGCACTATGTAGTTAGATGCTAGAGATACAACATGAGTTGTGATAGTTATGGATTCTTATTTACAATCTAGGAGAAGAATAAAAATGAATGAAATAATCGTACAAGTAGATATAATAACATAACAGGAATACATGTTTTCAAAGAATGTAAGTCCAAAGGAATTTGATGAATGGAGGCTTTAAAATGACCTTCCTTGGGGGAAGTAACATTAACTAAAATCTAAAGGATGGATAGAGTTTGAGATGATTTGAAATAGGGAGTATAAAAGTTTGCTTCCAAAGACGTATGTTGGCTGGGTATTGTATACACATTTATTTTATGCTTTCATCATGTGCCTTGCCTTTCACTTCTTGAAGCAAAAGGCAAAGGAAAAAAGAGAAGATATACCCATCTAAATGCAGAATTTCAAAGCACAGCAAGGGGAAAAGAAAGCCTTCCTAAGTGATCAATGCAAAGAAATAGAGGAAAACAATAGAATGGGAACGACTATAAATCTCCTCAAGAAAATTAGAGATATCAAAAGATGGGCACAATAAAAGACAGAAATGGTATGAACCTAACAGAACCAGAAGATATTAAGAAGAGGTGGCAAAAATACACAAAAGAACCATACAAAAATGATACTAATGACTCAGATAAATGTGATGGTGTGATCACTCACCTAGAGCCAGACATCTTGGAATGCGAAATCAAGTGGGCCTTGGGAACATCACTATGAACAAAGCTATTGGAGGCAATGGAATTCCAGCAGAGCAATTTCAAATTCTAAGAGATGATGCTGTTATAGTGCTGCATTCCATATGACTGCAAACTTGGAAACTCAGCCGTGGCCACAGGACTGGAAAAGGTCAGTTTTCATTCCAATTCCAAAGAAAGGCAATGCCAAAGAATGTTCAAACTACCGCACCGTTACACTCATCTCACATGCTAGCGAAATAATGCTCAAAATTCTCCAAGCCAGGCTTCAACAGTGTGTGAACCAAGAGCTTCCAGATGTTCAAGCTAGATTTTAGAAAAGGCAGAGGAACCAGGGATCAAATAGCCAACATCTCCTGGATCGCAGAAAAAGCAAGAGAGTTCCAGAAAAACATCTACTTCTGCTTTATTGACTATGCCAAAGCCTTTGACAGTCTGAATCACAAGAAACTGTGGAAAATGCTTAAAGAGATGGGAAAACTAGTAACACCATACCTACCTCCTGAGAAATCTGTATGCAGGTCAAGAGGCAGCCATTAGAATTGGAAATGGACTGGTTCCTAAAGGGAGTACCTCAGGCTGTACATTGTCACCCTGCTTATTTAACTTATATGATGAGTATATCATGCAAAATGCTGGCCTGGATCAAGCACAAGCTAGAATCAAGATGACTGAGCAACTGAACTGAACTGGTCATGCGTCTCCCACCCAAAGATAAGATCCGTGTCCTCAGGCACTTTCTTTTGTTTGCTGCCCCGACACGGTCTGGCCTACTATACATTGAATGTTTGATAGTACTCTTTGGCTTCCCTCATGGCTCAGTCAAAGAATCTGCCTGCAATGCAGGAGACCCAGGTTTGATCCCTGGGTGGGGAAGATCACTTGAAGAAGGAAATGGCAACCCACCTCAATATTCTTGCCTGGAAAATCCCATAGGCAGCAGAGTCTGGCAGGCTACTGTCCATGGAGATGCAAAGAGTCACACATGACTTAGCAACTAAATCTCATTGTAAGCTTGAATTCTTATCAACATTTGTGACACCCCCAAGATAATGATACTTCCATAAGCTCTGTCTTATCAATAAAAATGAAAAGGCCTGGATGGATAATTGACTCTTCTGAAGTCAATAGGATTCATTGGATCTTAATTACTCTGCTCTCCTGTCTTTGAACTGATACCTGTATATTCATAATAATCATCTTATGGAACGAGCAGATATTTTCAGCATTAGGGGCAAGGTCAAGCAAAGTATGCCATAATGAAATGATTACACTACTTTATGTGATATCATGTGGTTGTTGATCAGTCGCTCAGTCGTGTCTGACTTTTTGTGACTCAATGGACTGCAGCTTGACAGGTTTGCCTGTCCTTCACTATCTCCTGGAGCTTGCTCAAACTCATGTCCATTGAGTCAGTGATGCCATCCAACCATCTCATTTTCTGTGGCCCCCTTCTCCTCCTGCCCTCAATCTTTCCCAACAATAGGGATTTTTCCAATGAGTCAGCTCTTCACATCAGGTGGCCAAAGTAATGGAGCTTCATTTTCAGCATCAGTCCTTCCAATGAATAATCAGGATTGATTTCCTTCATGATTGATGGGTTTGATCTCCTTGCTGTTCCAGGGACTCTCAGGAGTCTTCTCCAGCACCTCAGCTTGAAAGCATCAATTCTTTGGATCTCCCCTTCTTTATGGTCCAGCTCTTACATTCATACATGACTACTGGAAAAACCATAGCTTTAACTATATAGACTGTTGTTGTCAAAGTGATGTCTCTGCATTTTAATATGCTGTCTAGGTTTTTCCAGTAGTCATGTATGGATGTGAGAGTTGGACTATAAAGAAAGCTGAGCGTCGAAGAATTGATGCTTTTGAACTGTGGTGTTGGAGAAGACTCTTGAGAGTCCCTTGGACTGCAAGGAGATCCAACCAGTCCATCCTAAAGGAGATCAGTCCTGGGTGTTCATTGGAAGGACTGATGTTGACGCTGAAACTCCAATACTTGGGCCACCTGATGTGAAGAGCTGACTCATTTGAAAAGACCCTGATGCTGGGAAAGATTGAGGGCAGGAGAAGAAGGAAGGGCATGACAGAGGATGAGATGGTTGGATGGCATCACCAACTCAATGGATATGCGTTTAGGTAAACTCCGGGAGTTGTTGATGGACCAGGAGGGCTGGTGTGCTGTGGTTCATGGATTGCAAAGATTCAGACATAACTGAGCCACTGAACTGAACTGAAGGTTTGTCATAGCTTTTCTTCCAAGGGGCAAGCATCTTTTAATTTCATGGCTGAAATCACCATCCACAGTGATTTTGGAGGACAAGAAACTAAAGTCTGTCACTGTATTGATCCTATTGTGACAAAATATAATTACATGCTATATTGGTAAACTCCTAATGACCATCCCATATATGGACATATTATATAAAATTGCATATTCATCTAAAATTATGTATTAGTGTGTCTTACATGCATGGACCCTGCTAGCTATAATGGGATATTTGAAAATTATTTTGACTTGAATCCTTTCTTTTGATTTCTCATCATTTGCTTATAATCATAGTATAGGCTGTAGAAGTAAATCTTTCTTCCGTTGCCTACCTGCAACAGAATTTTGAGGAAGCTAGTAAACTTCTCTATGACTTAGATTTCTCTTTCATTAAATGTACAGGGGCAGTAGAGTTTTGTGAGCATTGGAGGTAGCATCTATAAAGTGTATGGTGCAAATTTAATAGTGGTTGTTCAGTGAATGCCTTGAATAGCGATGATGATGGTGATGGTGGTAATCATGGCAATGATGAACACAGAGATGATGAATCAGGGGAAGTGAGACATATATAAATAGCAATAATAGTGCAAACTGGAGCATTGTGAATACCTTACAAGAATCTTACATATTCACAAGGGAAGTTCAAAAGAGGAAGATATATGTTTATACATAATATTAAGGGAAATTAGTTATGCTAATTAGGAGAATGAGAGCATGAAATAATAGATCTGTGCCCTGATTACAAAAATGTAAAAACATACAAATATGTAAAAGAGCCTCTAATGTGAGTTAAAGTAATTTTTATATTTTTCCCATGGAGTAACTTCAATCTGTAGTAAAACATGTATACTTACCCAGTGGTTTTATTCTCTGTCAAGGACACATTTTAATCACAGTGACCTTAGCCTCTAGAGCCCAGAACTCATTACTCATGAAGGCTCCTTTGGGAATTATGACAAATGAATCCATGGCTTTGATCCAGTTTCCATGTCCTGGTGACAAATAACCTCTTCTACAATAGGCATACCTACCTGATCCCTTGGCTGTCAGATCCTTACCAAGGCAAAGAGAATCAGTCAAACTTTCATCCTCTTTTAAAAGGCTGAGAGAGGATTTGTGGACCTCAGTGTCCCACTTCTATTAATTGGCCTTGGAACAAGTGCATGTCTTGAGGATGAATGGGAACTCACATGAGGAGGTTCAGGAATTCCCAGTGCCAGAAAGTATAGGCTTAAGGAAAACATCACACATAGGTTTGAAACAGCCAAAAATCCTCACAGCTTCTCTCTCAGATGATGAAGACTTCCCCACCCTTTGAATCTGGGTTGGCCTTGTGACTTGCTTTGACTAATATAACATGACAGAGGAATAACTGTGCAGATTTTAGAGCTTAGGACTTGATCAAGACAGCTTCGGTTGCTGTGTTTTAATTTTTAGAAATTTTCTCAGGTCACCACACAAGGAAACTAGACTAGTGTGCTGGAGAATGAGAGACCCCAAGAAAGACAACCAAGGGCGCTTGGTGAGAACTTCTGTCAGCTGCCAGGCATGGAATCATGGCCTCTGGCCCAGCTGAATGTGACTCATGAGTAAGCCAGGCCAAACCATTCCCACCAACCCATGAACTGGAAATCACTTGTTTCAAGTCACTAAGTTAAGGGGTAGTTTGTCACACAAAAATGGAATAATGATATATTTGGATATAGGGGTCAAGGGGATTCCTTAAGTATTTTCCTGTTTTCCTCCCTACAAGGCAATATAAATGGCAAGACTGGGCTGGTGACCTTGTTAAATATGATATCATAAATGGGAAATGACCAATGGTTGTGGGCCCCACAGCTTAAATGGATCTATTATTTTAATAGCTCTGTGGGAATATGGCCAATACTTGCATGCGGTCCTCTCTCCCACGTTGCCCATGGTGCAGCCAGATTCTGCCGTCTATTATGCAAAGTAATTCACTCTCTCCTACTCATATTCATTCACTTCTTCACCCATCCGTTCACTCTCTCATTCATCAAGTATTTATTGATTATTTACTTTATGCAAGGTATGCATGAAAGTCTCTCAGTCGTGTCCAACTCTGCAACCCCATGGAATTCTCCAGGCCAGAATACTGGAGTGGGGTTGCCATGCCCTCCTTCAGGGAATCTTCCCAATCCAGGGATCGAACCCAGGTCTCCCATATTGCAGGCAGATTCTTTACAATCTGAGTCACCAGGGAAGCTGTTATGCAAGGTAATATGCTGGAAATATAGCTGCATGTTAAAAAAAAAATTCTGCATGTTAAAAAAAATGTTTGCCATACTCCAAATCCATCAGTGCTCAGAAGGGAAGATAAATAAGTGAAATATCTACCTATTTCAAACGACTTATCCTATGAAAAAGAAGGATCTAGTGACTCCAGTTCAGTTCAGTTCAGTCGCTCAGTCTTGTCTGACTCTTTGCGACCCCATGAATCGCAGCACGCCAGGCCTCCCTGTCCATCACCATCTCCCGGAGTTCAGTCAGACTCACGTCCATCGAGTCAGTGATGCCATCCAGCCATCTCATCCTCTCTCGTCCCATTCTCCTCTTGCCCCCAGTCCCTCCCAGCATCAGAGTCTTTTCCAATGAGTCAGCTCTTCTCATGAGGTAGCCAAAGTACTGGAGCTTCAGCTTTAGCATCATTCCTTCTGGTATTTTTCAGCATATATGTATGCCTCTGTATGTGCATATATGTTTAGGTAGATGTAGGCAGCATATGTGAGTTGTGTATATTTTTGTATGAGTTTACAGATGTTTCATGAGTATCCTTAAATGTGCTCAGTTGGGGATGGATGTGCTTTACCTGCTGAATGTAAAGGTATTCATCTCGTTGAATGGATATAGCATATGTATTTTATCTGGTATATATGCATGTATGTGCCTGTGTGTGGATCTACATTTATAAGCAGATAAAAAAGTACGTGCAGGAAATATGGATGCACAATGAATACGTTTGTTTCCTGAGTGTACATGCATGTGTGTATGCAAACATGTTTCTTTGAGGAAAAGAAAAAAATATAGTAAGAAGCTGATGAAACAAGAATTGCTTTGTTATCAATCTCTTTTTAAAATATTATCCGTTTATGTGGCTTTGGCTGTGCTGGGTCTTCGCTACTGCACGACCTTTTCTCTGGCTGTGGTGAGCGGGGCCACTCTCTAGAGGCCGTGCCCCGGCTTCTCACTGGGCGGCTTCCCTTGTTGTGGGGCCTCCAGGTGTCTGGGCTTCAGTGTCTGTAGCACACCGGCTCAGTAGTTGCGGCTTATGGGCTCAGTTGCCGGTTGGCATTTGGAATCTTCCCAGACAAGGCATTGAACCCATGCCCACTGCACTGGCAGGTGGATTCCTATCCACTGCCCCGCCAAAGACGTCCCTATCAACCTGTTTTTAATAAATGAGAGACTTCCCAAGTTTGCCTTTCCCTTGCCTTGATACCCCTCCCAGACAGGGTCAAAAATGGGAAGAGAAAAGATGGTCCCCAAACTTCCCACATCCTTCAAGACTCAATATTCCAGGTCTTTATCTGTAAGTTTCGCTTCTGGGCATGAATAGTCCTAAAAAATGACAGCAGCCATCATTTTAATAAACAGATCAGTCCCATTAGTATCATTATGAAATAATTGACATGAAAATATTGGTAAGAAAGACATAAATCAAAACTGAGCATTGATATTTTATGTTGCCTTGAAAAAAATGATAAGATCACCAATCAAAGGTCTTTGTTACGCAAGTTGACCTCTGAAAGGTCATCAGTTCCACTAATTAAAGACCAGGGAGCTTCACTGAGATCCACTGATGACATGAATTGCTGACACAATGCCCTTTCCAGGCTGTTACAGAGGGAGACCTCAGTTAGCAGCCATCACCCACTTGGAATGAATTACTTCTCTTCCACACTGGACCCTTAGAAAGTCTTAATGGGCAATGTGTTTTATTTCTTTTAGATTTAGCAATCACACAAGATAATGGTGCAGCACACTTACCATTGTCTTACCTTAGAGACACTTACCTACTTAGTATGCTCAACAGTTATATTTGAGAGGGCCCAGCCTCAGGAAATTCTAATCACAAACAAATCAACATGACTATAAAATGTGTTTTGCCCTCAATGCAAACTTTTAAAGATTTGAAACATCTTCAGAAAATTCCTTTTTCATTAATCACCCTTGCTGCAAATAGTATACACTGCACTATTTGAAATAGACCTGTAACAACAAAGCATTTTCTGTTTGTCACTAATGTATGTACATACATTATTTCATTTCCTCTTTACAATATCCCTGAGAGGTCATTATTATTGTTCCTATTGCAAAGATAATCAGATGGAGGCTCAGAGAGGATTAAGGGACCCACAATGGCATACAATGAGAAGGTGGGGAAACCTGGATTGAAGCCCAGGTCTGCCTTCTGTACACTTTTTCATTCACTGGGTGTCTGCTGAGCACTGTCCATATACTGGGACTTATTCTAGCAGCTTGGAATACAGTATTGAACAAAGCATAAAAGAATCCCCTCCACAAGAACTGACTGTTGAATTTCAAAATGGGGATATCACTGATGACCTTGATAAGAGCAATTTCAGTGGTCACGAGTCAACTGGAATACAACAAAAGATAATGAGAAGTAGGAATTGGAAACTGGGTGATAGATAAGACTTTTATGGAATTTTGTAATAAAAGGAACCAGAGAAACAGAGCAAAAGATGGAAAGTCATCATGAATCAAGAGATTTTTCTTTTCTTCTTTATTCCAACTAAGCATGTTTGTGTGGTGATAAGAATAATAGAGAGAAAAACGAATAACATGAAAGCAAAGGAAGGAATGAGAGCTACTACCATGTCTTTGAGTGGGTGAAAGAGGACGGCTTCTACTAGACAAGTGGAGGAACTGGATTTGGACAGGAGAACATAGTGAAGGAAACACAGGGAGACCGCTGCTAAGGTTTAAGCAATTATTTAGACGGGGGATCAGAGCATGCAGACTCGTGGTTGACAGGGAGGTGGGGCCTTATGGAAATTCTTTTCTAACTGCTGTCACTTCCTCAGTGAAACAGGATGTAAAAGCATTGGTTGAGACTGAGTCTGCGCATAGAGAGGCGAGGGCTTGAGGAGGACAGGACCGGTAGACAGTCATGCAGAAGAGTTCGAGGGTCCTGGACCATCACTAATGACAGGGTGCCGGGCAGCAGAAGGGTGAAGGCCAGGCTGGCCGCTTGTGACTGTCGCACTGTAGTCCCACTTGTCACTCTATTTTCTTCTCCCTTTCAGTGGTCCTATTTCTTCATCCCTTTTGCACAGAAGAGAAATAGAAATTTGTGGCTACTTCCTTCATTCAAACTTAAAAATACTCCTTCCGAGTAGTAAATTAGTCATTTAATAGCACTGTGACTTTGGGTTTAGTAAATTTTCACCTGTTTCTTCTCTTAGAAAATACATAAAATTTTATAGATGACACTGTTGGAAAGTTAGAAAGAAATTACTTTTTGTTAAAAAAACTTTGGTTTACTCTCAAATGCCATGCTGATATGAATCTTTTTCTTATGCTTTCATTTAGCATTTATGTCATAACATATCTATAATATTGATATAATATTGATATAGATATAATACTTTTGCCTTTATCGTAATATTGTGTATAAGCTCAACCTCCTTTTTCTTTTTTTCTTTTTGTAGAGAAGGTGGTGAAGGTTTTCAGATAGCTTGAGTGATTTACCAAAGTCACCCAGTCCATTCTAGCTTCTGTGGAAACTCAGGGCAGCTCATTTACATTTTAGAGACCGTGGTCACAGAACAAGAACAGATATATTAAAGAAAGAAGAAAGAAAATTGACATTCAGAACCTTAACATCATTCCCCAGTGTTTCTGTGACAATTTAAATCTAATAACTTTTGCAGATTCTAGAGTTCAGGGACCTCTGCTTGAAAAACTGTCAGCAGCAAGAGCTAAAGACAAAGATTTTTAGGGCACTCAGAGGTCCCACACAGGCTAGCAAAGAGAAAGAAAGAATTGCACAAAGGGGAATCAACTCCAAACACTGTGAGTGTTTTTTTGATCCATGTAAATAATTGCAGACTAGCAAAGGAAGATATTGCGTCTTTCTTTGGAAGACGAAGACAGGGAAAAGGGGCTGTGATTATAGGCACTTCTTCAAACCTTGAGTCTCATGTTTAAGTATGCACAACACATTTTAATTATCCCCACTATAATACCATTCATCACCACGCTGCATTGTAATAAGAGGTAATAGGATGCATTGTCCCCTTCTTACATTAAACGTGTCAAGTACCATAAATAGGACAATTGACATAATTGCTATAAATCCCAGGGTGTGTATGTGGGTGGGTGGTAGTGGGGAAAATGATCACCTCATCCTCACACAATATTCCAGGGCAAATTTACATAATTGGGTCTAAAAATGGTATGTCGCCACTAAATGTGCTCACAGTTCCTGCCTCTGGCTCACCAACATTCTCATCCCTTGTTACTGAGGAGGAGGGGTTGCTAAATTTTTCATTATACTCTCATAAGGCCTCTTATTCTGTAGGTCTGTTGGAGACCCAAAATAGGGCTGGTATTGTTGGAAGTGAGCGTATTAGTTTGTTAAAGTAACTTAAGTTAATTATCTTCGGATGAGGAAGGAGAAAACGAGATTTTATATTTTCGTGAGAAATATCTGAATTGAAATCAAATAACCTCATCTAAAATCTGTATATTTAAGAACATGTCTTGACATACAGGAGGAATTAAGGCCATAATCAGCCATCTGACAGGGATTTTAGACACAGCTTATCTAGAAGAAGCATTGCTAACTTGTCATACTGTCTTAACTTCTTTTAGAAAAATCACCCCAAACAACCATCACGTGAGATGTAAGTGGTAGAAGTATTACCTTTCTCTCCTTTCCAAGAAGGAAAAAGAAGGTGAAATTTTTGAAATTTTCATAATGGAGAAGGATTACTGATGCCATTGAGAGCTGAGAGCCCTAGTAAATTCCTGGAGTCAATTCTATTATCCCATAAAGGCAATCTGAACAGACCCTTCTAACCTACAAAACGGGAGAGAATAGTCATAGGTAATTAGTATAGTCATAGCCATTGGTAATTCATGTTCTACCTTTCACCAAAGAATTTCACCCTTTATCCTTTCCTTAATATTAATATCAGAGCTACCTTTCCATGAAAATTATGTTAATAGCCCGTTAGGCTGAGCTTTATCCTACCTTTCATTTTCTCTTAAAGAGCGTTTCCTAAAGTACACTGTTTTGAATACGTTTGGAGCCCATAGTCTTATTCTTGTGTTCAATTTAATTCATTTCTTTTTCATAAAACATTTAGAGTGATTCTCTTAAAGTTTAGAGAAATCCTGCTGTTCCCCTGTTATTAGACTTTTATGTCTTACCATTTCCATTAGGATAAAATCCAAACTTGGTAGCATGTTTTAGAAGTCTCGAACTGATTTGACTCCTGTCTAGTGTACCAACTTCATTGCTCATCTTCCTTCCCATCCTACCCCTTAACCTAGACTCCTTCCTCCCACATCCCTGCTTAATGCTTTAGGGGCGCTACTCATCTCACACTCTAGTAAAGTAACACTCAAAATCCTCCAAGCCAGGCTTCAGCAATACGTGAACCATGAAATTCCAGATGTTCAAGCTGGTTTTAGAAAAGGCAGAGGAACCAGAGATCAAATTGCCAACATCTGCTGGATCATCGAAAAAGGAAGAGAATTCCAGAAAAACATCTATTTCTGTTTTATTGACTATCCCAAAGCCTTTGACTGTGTGGATCACAATAAACCGTGGAAAATTCTGAAAGAGATGGGAATACCAGACCACTTGATCTGCTTCTTGAGAAATCTGTATGCAGGTCAGGAAGCAACAGTTCGAACTGGACATGGAACAACAGACTGGTTCCAAACAGGAAAAGGAGTATGTCAAGGCTGTATATTGTCACCCTGCTTATTTAACTTCTATGCAGAGTACATCATGAGAAACGCTGGGCTGGAAGAAGCACAAGCTGGGATCAAGATTGCCAGGAGAAATATCAATAACCTCACATATGCAGATGTCACCACCCTTATAGCAGAAAGTGAAGAGGAACTAAAAAGCCTCTTGATGAAAGTGAAAGAGGAGAGTGAAAAAGTTGGTTTAAAGCTCAACATTCAGAAAACGAAGATCATGGCATCTGGTCCCATCATTTCATGGGAAATAGATGAGGAAATAGTGGAAACAGTGTCAGACTTTATTTTTCTGGGCTCCAAAATCACTGCAGATGGTGACTGCAGCCATGAAATTAAAAGATGCTTCCTCCTTGGAAGAAAAGTGATGACCAACCTAGATAGCATATTCAAAAGCAGANGAAGATCATGGCATCTGGTCCCATCATTTCATGGGAAATAGATGAGGAAATAGTGGAAACAGTGTCAGACTTTATTTTTCTGGGCTCCAAAATCACTGCAGATGGTGACTGCAGCCATGAAATTAAAAGATGCTTCCTCCTTGGAAGAAAAGTGATGACCAACCTAGATAGCATATTCAAAAGCAGAGACATTACTTTCCCGACTAAGGTCCGTCTAGTCAAGGCTATGGTTTTTCCAGTGGTCATGTATGGATGTGAGAATTGGACTGTGAAAAAGACTGAGTGCTGAAGAATTGATGCTTTTGAACTGTGGTGTTGGAGAAGACGCTTGAGAGTCCCTTGGACTGCAAGGAGATCCAACCAGTCCATTGTGAAGGAGATCGGCCCTGGGATTTCTTTGGAAGGAATGATGCTGAGGCTGAAACTCCAGTACTTTGGCCACCTCATGCGAAGAGTTGACTTACTGGAAAAGACTCTGATGCTGGGAGGAATTGTGGGCAGAAGGAGAAGGGGACGACAGAGGATGAGATGGCTGGATGGCATCACCGACTAGAAGGACATGAGTCTGAGTGAACTCCGGGAGATGGTGATGGACAGGAAGGCCTGGCGTGCTGCGATTCATGGGGTGGCAAATAGTCAGACACGACTGAGTGACTGAACTGAAGTGAACTGAACTATAGGATTAGTCAAAGACTTTATTCTGGTTTTTCTGTGGCATCTTATGGAAAAATCCAAATGAATTTTTGGGCCAACTCAATACATATGAAACTGAATCAATTTGCTGAAATGAACACAACACTGTAAGTTAACTGTACTACAATACTGAAAAAGAAATCTGAGTGGTTTCCCATTGAACGCTAAAGAAATGTCCTAATTCCTTATCAAGTTTCTCAAAATGGTATATAGAGTGGGACTGTCTACTTTCTGGCTTTCACATCTAGTATTGGAAATGGCTAGGTACTTCTCATCACTTAGGACTGAATTTAATTGTCACCTTGTCATCCCTGTCTATATGACCAATCTCCCCTGTTTTCCTGCTCCTTCTCATTCCTTTCTGCTCCTTTCAATCCCCTTTAAAGCGTACATTTTGCAATTGTTTTCTGTCTAGCTACCAAAATGCAAGCTCCCTGAGGGCAAGGACTGACTTATTCAAGGCTGTATACTGATGGTCTAGTTCAACGCTTGATACAGAGTAAACGCTAATAGAGCATTTACTGAGTGAATGGTGAATGAATAGTGAACATTGCACATAACGATAATTGTTTGTTTAATTATTTTCCACATATACTGTTTGGGTCTAGACTCACAGTAGACTGAATATTGTCTTGACACTACCTGGCACACTGTGAACTTTTACCATTGATTGACTAACTCAAGTGAAAGGGAAAAGAGAAAAGGAAAGATATACCAATCTGAATGCAGAGTTCCAAAGAATAGCAAGGAGAGATTTAAAAGAGGCTTCTTAAGTGATCAATGCAAAGAAATAGAGGAAAATATTAGAATGGGAAAGACCAGAGACCTCTTCAAGAAAACGGGAGATACTGAGGGAATATTTCAAGCAAAGATGGGCACAATAAAGGACAGAAATGGTATGGCTCTAACAGAAGCAGAAGATATTAAGAAGAAGTGGCAAGAATATACAGAAGAACTGTACGAAAATCATGACCCAGATAACCATGATGGTGTGATAACTCACCTAGAGTCAGACATCCTGGAGTGCAAAATCAAGTGTGCCTTGGGAAGCATCGCAATGAATGAAGCTAGGGGAGGTGGTGGAATTCCAGCTGAGCTATTTCAAATCCTAAATGATGATGCTGTTAAAGTGCTGCACTCAATATGCCAGGAAATTTGGGAAACAGAGGCCACAGGACTGGCAAATCCCAAAGAAAGGCAATGCCAAAGAATGTTTACTACTACTACACAATTGCACTCATCTCACACACTGGCAAAGTCATACTAAAAATTCTCCAAGGTAGGCTTCAACAATACTTGAACTGAGAACTTCTATATGTTCAGTTTGGATTTAAAAAGGCAGGGGAGCCAGAGGTCAAATTGCCAACATCTCCTGGATCATACAAAACACAAGATAATTCCAGAAAAACATCAACTTCTGTTCTATTGACGACACTAAAGCCTTTGATTGTGTGGATCACAACAAACTGTGGAAAGTTCTTAAAGAGATGGAAATATCAGACTACCTTACCTACCTCCTGAGAAACCTGTATGCAGGTCAAGAAACAACAATTAGAACGGACATGGATCAACAGACTGGTTCCACATTGGGAAAGGAGTATGTCAAAGCTGTAAATTGTCACCCTGCTTATTTAACTTATATGCAGAGCACATCATGTGAAATGCTGGACTGGATGAAGCACAGGCTGGAATTAAGATTTCTGGGAGAAATATCAATAACCTCAGATATGCAGATGACACGACCCTTATGGCAGAAAGCTAACTGGAACTTACAAGCTTTTTGATGGAGGTAAAAGAGGAGAGTGAAAAAGCTGGCTTACAACTCAACATTCGATAAACTAAGATCACGACATCTAGTCCCATCACTTAATAGCAAATAGATAGGGAAACCATGGAAACAATGAGAGACTTTATTTTTGGGGGGCTCCAAAATCACCACAGATGGTGTCTGCAGCCATGAAAGTGCAAGATGCTTGCTCCTTGAAAGAAAAAATATGACCAGCCTAGACAGCATATTCAAAAGTAGAGACATTGCCTTGCCTACAAAGGTCCATCTAGTCAAAGCTATGTGTTTTTGTTTGTTTGTTTGTTTTGTCTGTTTGTTTGTTTTCAGTAGTCATGTATGGATGTGAGAGTTGGACCATAAAGAGGGCTGAGTGGTGAAGAATTGATGCTTTTGAACTGTGGTGTTGGAGAAGACTCTTGAGAGTCCCTTGGACTGCAAGGAGATCCAACCAATCAATCCTAAAGGAAATAAACCCTGAATAGTCATTGGAAGGGCTCATGCTGAAGATGAAGCTCCAATACTTTGGCTACCTGATGTGAAGAGCTGACTCATTAGAAAACCTCTGATGCTGGGAATGATATAGGCAGGAGGAGAGGGGTCGACAGAGGATGAGTTGATTGGATGGCATCACCCACTCAATGGACATGAGTGCGAGCAAACTCCAAGAGATGGTGAAGGACAGGGAAGCCTGATGTGTTGCAATCCACGGGGTTGCAAAGTATTAGACACAACTAAGCAA
>SJYA01005700.1:6047-30808 GCA_006410615.1 Neotragus moschatus | reverse complement strand
ACCCTTGTCTGTGTCTGTGTCTTAATTGCTGCCCTGCAGATAGGTTCATCAATACCGTCTTTCTAGATTCCATATATATGCATTAATATATATATTTTTCTCTTCTGCCTTACTTCATTCTGTATAGTAGGCTCTAGGTTCATCTGCTTTACTAGAACTGACTCAAATTTATTCCTTTTTATGGCTGAGTCATATTCCATTGTGTATATGTACCAAAGCTTCTTTATTCATTCGCCGATGTGCAGCTAGATTGCTTCCATGTCCTAGCTATTGTGAATAGCACTCGTGGTTTTTAAGTGAAGCTTTATGGGAGAGAGGGAAAAGCTCCTCTCTTAGAGTTTGATCTTTCATTTTGGAGGATAATTACTCATTTGTGACTCAGCCATTTGTCTCTATAATGTAAAATGCGAACCTGGGATCTTGGCATGAAAAATCAATACGAGGCTCTAACTCAGAGTTGACAGTTACAGCGACATTCTCGCCACTCTACTTAGAGCCTTAAAGCAGAAGAACTTGTCCATAAAAATAACACTTCTGTTCACTGAGCACTTACATTGCTCAACAAGGTGGCAGACATTTTATACAAATTTTTGTTTCCCAACTTCCTGTTATGTCCATTTCACAAATAAGGCAGCTGAGACTCTGAGAACAGGCATCTTAGCTAAGGTCATACAGCTAGTAAATGGCAAGTTCAGACTTTCAACTCTTAATTGATGAGATGAGAAATCCCCTAGTCAGGGATTCTGTTTTGTCACCCTTGCCACGTATAAACAGGTTGAGACTGATAACACAAAAGAACAGAAACTTCATGCATCAGTTGAATATTTTTCCACAAGGGATCATGGCTGAACTTTTTAAATGTTTTTTTTAAAATGCCTTATAAACACACATCCACCCAGTTGATATCTTCTGAGTGGCTGCCATGTGCCGAGAGCTGTAGCTGAAACACATGGGCCGTGTCCTCAAGGAGCCCAGTCTGTTGGGGAAGACAGAGCAGATTACAGATAATTTCCCTACAGATTGTGATGGGAGCTGTTCAGGTACCTGAACCACAGTGGATGGAGGGAGAGTGTTTCAGTGAGAAGATGACAGACAGACTTCTAGGGAGCACCAGCCTCCACCTCCTCTGGGCCAGAGAAGATGAAAGCTTGTGAAGGTAGTCATGGAGGTGGGAAGGAAACCCACAGGATAAAGTCACCACAGATAGGGCAGGGCTCAGCAGACCTCTTCTATGAAGGGCCAAATAGAAGTTATCATAAATTTCGTAGGCTGATTGGTCTCTATTGCAACTACTCAACTGCCTTCCTAACAGGAAAAGCAAAATCACCATGTAAATGAATGGGGACGGCTGTGTTCCAGTGAAGCTTTATTTATAAAAACAGGCATCAGGCCAGATTTGGCTCATGGGCTATAGTTTCCAGATCCCCGAAACAGGAGAAAGGGAGGGGTTTGTTATCAAACAAAGTATGACTGGAAATGGTTTTGACTGAACAGCCAAAGATTAGTGTGATCATTCTAGCCCCCTACTTAGCATATTTTAGGATTAGGCATTAAGTAAGTGAAGTCGCTCAGTTCTATATGACTCTTTGCAACCCTATGGACTGTAGCCTACCAGGCTCCTCTGTCGATGAGATTTTCCAGGCAAGAGTACTGAAGTGGGTTGTCATTTCCTTTTCCAGGGGCTCTTCCTGACCCAGGGATTGAACCCAGGTCTCCCGCATTGTAGGCAGACGCTTTACCATCTGAGCCACAAGGGAAGTCCCGGATTAGGCATTATGTGCAAGTATTTGTCAGATGACTAAGTGACGGTTTCTATTGGGGCTGGGGATAGAAACTGAGGCAATTTTGTAGTGAAGGGAGAGGTAAGTGGGATGGGGATTTGATTCAAATTTGAAATGGGTTGTGTATAAGTTAATTGTTTTATTGTAAAGAAAAAGAAAATGTCATGTTGTTTGAAAGCTTGTTTTTGCTTTTAAATGGAGTCATAACCCAAGCATCCCCAAGAAGAAGAAATGCAAAAAGGCAAAATGGTTGTCTGAGGCCCTAAAAATAGCAGAGGAAAGAAGAGAATCGGAAGGCAAAGGGAAA
The DNA here is from genome assembly GCA_006410615.1 of Neotragus moschatus. Classification (NCBI taxonomy): domain Eukaryota; kingdom Metazoa; phylum Chordata; class Mammalia; order Artiodactyla; family Bovidae; genus Neotragus; species Neotragus moschatus. The sequence goes on along the minus strand of SJYA01005700.1, from coordinate 28,720 downwards.
AAGGAAAGATACATCCATCTGAGCCNGAAAAAGAAAATGTCATGTTGTTTGAAAGCTTGTTTTTGCTTTTAAATGGAGTCATAACCCAAGCATCCCCAAGAAGAAGAAATGCAAAAAGGCAAAATGGTTGTCTGAGGCCCTAAAAATAGCAGAGGAAAGAAGAGAATCGGAAGGCAAAGGGAAAAAGGAAAGATACATCCATCTGAGCCCAGAGTTCCAAAGAAAAGCAAGGAGAGATAAGAAAGCCTTCCTCAGTGATCAGTGCAAAGAAATAGAGGAAAACAATAAAATGGGAAAGACTAGAGATCTCTTCAAGAAAAGTAGAGATACCAAGGGAACATTTCATGCAAAGAGGGGCTGAATAAAGGACAGAAATTTAGATACAGACCTAACAGAAGCAGAAGATATTAAGAAGTGACAAGAATACACAGAGCTATACAAAAAAAGATCTTAATGAGCCAGATAGCCACGACAGTGTGATCACTCACCTAGAGCCAGGCATCCTAGAGTGCGAAGTCAAGTGGCCTTTGGAAACATCACTGTGAACAAAACTAGGGGAAGGGATGGAATTTCAGCTGACCTATTTCAAATCCTAAAAGATGATGCTGTGAAAGTGCTGCACTCAGCAAATATGCCAGCAAAATTGGAAAGCTCAGCAGTGGTCACAGGACTGGAGAAGGTCAGTTTTCATTCCAATCTCAAAGAAAGGCAATGCCAAAGAATGCTCAAACTACCGCACAGCTGTACTCATCTCACACGCTAGCAAAGTAATGCTCAAAATTCCCCAAGCTAGGCTTCAACAGTATATGAACCGAAAACTTCCAGATGTTCAAGCTGGATTTAGAAAAGGCAGAGGAACCAGAGATCAAATTGCCAACATCCATTGGATCATAAAAAAGCAAAAGAATTTCAGAAAAGCATCTACTTCTGCTTCTTTGGCTAAAGCCTTTGATTATGTGGATCACAACAAATGGTGGAAAATTCTTCAAGAGATGGGAATACCAGACCACCTGACCTGCCTCCTAAGAAATCTATATGCAGGTCAAGAAGCAATAGTTAGAACCGGACAGGGAATAACGGACTGGTTCCGAATTGGAAAAGGAATATGTGAAGGCTGTATATTGTTACCTTGCTTATTTAACTTATATGCAGAGTACATCGTGATAAATGCTAGGCTGGAAGAAGCACAAGCTGGAATCAAGATTGCCGGGAGAAATATCAATAACCTCAGATATGCAGATGACACCACCCTTATGGCAGAAAGTGAAGAGGAACTAAAAAGCCTCTTAATGAGAGTGGTAAAGGAGAATGAAAAAACTGGTTTAAAACTCAATATTCAAAAAACTAAGATCAAGGCATCTGGTCCCATAACTTCATGGCATATAGAAGGGGAAACAATGACCGACTTTTATTTTCTTGGGCTCCAAAATCACTGCCAATAGTGACTCTAGCCATGCAATTAAAAGACACTTGCTCCTTGGAAGAAAGCTATGACAAACCTAGACTGCATATTAAAAAGCAGAGACATCACTTTGCCGACAAAGCTCCATACAGTCAAAGCTATGATTTTTGCAGTAGTCATGTATGGATGTGAGAGTTGGACTGTAAAGAAGGCTGAGCACTGAAGAACTGATGCTTTTGAATTGTGCTGCTGGAGAAGACTCTTGAGAGTCCCTTGGACTGCAAGGAGGTCCAACTGGCCCATCCGAAAGGGGATCAGTCCTGAATATTCATCAGAAAGACCGATGCTGAAGCTGAAGCTGTAGTACTTTGGACACCAAAGATAGGAGAACAGACTCATTGGAAAAGACCCTGATTCTGGGAAAGATTGAAGGCAGGAGAATGGGGTGGCAAGATGAGATGGTTGGATGGCATCACTGACTCTAAATAGAGTTGAGTTTGAGCAAGCTCTGGGAGTTGGTGATGGATGTGGAAGCCTGGCGTTCTGCAGTCCATGGAGTCACAAGGAGTTGGACGTGACTGGGTGACTGAACTGGAGTCATAATAATGGCCACCTGTTTTGGGACCAACAGACATACTATTAATTTTGGTTTGGTGTTCATGTTTTCTGCAGAGAAGGTCAGTAAGGGGGTGAGGGGGAAGGTTGGTACTTAGTGTCCAAAGATATTGAAGACACTGAAGAAAACTTTGAGCTCTTTTTGAAAGACTGAGTTTATATATTATCCACTGGGCACAGACAGTGGAATGTTTCTGAATATAACCAGAGTTTTGGTAAGACTTAATCTTCAAGGTATCCATTTTTACATGTTGCTGTCATTAGGTGATTTTAATAACATCTCATTGATGCAAGAGTATTAATGCTTTATTTCAGATTATTCTTCTGAATATCTATAATACCATAACACACCAGTTTTTTTTTTTTTTTTTTGAAGTATAGCTGACTTGTAATGTTTCAGTTTTTCTGGTGCATATATATAATAGCAAAGTGATTCCGTTATACATATTTATGTATACACACACATGTATTCTTTTACATTATAGTGGATTACAGGATATTGAATATAGTTGCTATCCAGTAGGATTTTGTTATCTGTTTTATTTATAGTAGTTTGTATGTACTAATCCCAAACTCCCAGTTCACCCCCACCTCCCCTCTTCCCTTTGGCAGCCGCAAGTCTGTTCTGTATATCTGTGAGTCCATTTATATTTTGTAGGTAGAATCATTTGTCCCAGATTTTAGATTCCACATATAAGTGATATGACACGGCATTTGTTTTTCTCTTTCCGACTTCGCTTAGTATGACAATCTCCAGTTACATTTGTGTTGTTGCAAATGGCATTATTTCATTCTTTTTTATGGCTGAGTAGTATTCCATTTGGCACCCCACTCCAGTACTCTTGCCTGGAAAACCCCTGGATGGAGGAGCCTGGAAGGCTGCAGTCCATGGGGTCACTGAGGGTCAGACACGACTGAGCGACTTCACTTTCACTTCACTTTCATGCATTGGAGAAGGAAATGGCAACCCACTCCAGTGTTCTTGCCTGGAGAATCCCAGGGTCCGGGGAACCTGGGGGCTGCCGTCTGTGGGGTCACACAGAGTCAGACACGACTGAAGCGACTCAGCAGCAGCAGCAGTAGTATTCCATTGTATATCTGGGTTGCGGCTTTTTTACCCTTTCACCTTTTGATGGACGTTTGGGTTGCTTCTGTGTTTTGCCTATTGTAAACAGTTCTGCTGTGAACACAGGGGTGTGTGTATCTTTCTGAGTTACACTTTTGTCCAGATATAGACTTGACGTTTTGTTTTAATTTGAGGGTCTGTCTAAAGTGACAGCCACTGACAGCATGCTCACAGACTGGCTGTACCAAACCTGAGGTGAACCGTTTTTTTTCTTTAAAGACTCAGGCATTCCCTTCCCACCAAAGTCTGCGGCCAGAGTTAGACCTTGCATCAGTAAGCACGTGTCGGGCACTATGCTAAGGACAAATATAAAGTCATAGTCCCCGTCCTTTCGAGCCCGTATTTTCAGCAGATATCAAGAGACTATTCTGTGTGAGTTCCGATGCTAGGCCCTCAAGTGGTTTGATGTCTAGAGGAAAGAGATAAGCTATCAAGCAACTATAATACAAGGTGATAAGTTTTACAGGGGGACGTTAAAGGAGAGTCATCTAACCTCGCCTAAGGTGGTCAGCACAGGCTTCTGGAGGAAATGATATCTACACCCAAACTTAAAAGACTGGATACACAAGATAAGTAAAGGATGAGGGGTTTGGAGGAAATAAGACTCGTGTGCTGAACAGATGGGAATGCTTTGTGTGCAGAGTTCCAGGTCAGACTTGAGCTTGCTGATTTGAAGGGCTTCCCTATTGACTCAGACAGTAAAGAATCTGCCTGCAATGCAGGAGACCTGGGTTCAGTCCCTGGGTTGGAAAGATCCTCTGGAGAAGAGGATGGCTACCCACTTCATTATTCTTACCTGGAGAATTCTAGAGACAGAAGAGCCTGGTGGGCAATAGTCCATGGGGTTGCAAAGAGTCAGACATGACAGAGTGACTAACAAACACTTTCACAAGTTTTTCAGTATGGCTGAGTCAGGTGCCAGTGAAACATGGAGGGACAGAGGAGCTCAAATGGTGTTTATGGACCTTTATTCTGGTGGTAATGAGGATCCATTGGCTAGTATTTTTGTATGTCTGAGTTTTGAAAGATATATCTGGCTGCCTTGTGGAACGTGACTTGGGAGGAGATGCGATTAGAAGTGGTGAGAAGGATCCACAGACGGAAGTAATCCAGGAGGGAGATGCTGATGACTGGGAGGGAGTGAGTGGTGGCGCAGGAGAAAAGTAGAGATTCGGAAATAAGTGTCTAGAAGTCATAACGCTGGTAGTTGGTCAGAGAAGCTAAAGGAGTCAAGGAAAAGACCTAGCATGCAGTCAGATCCCATCATGCTCACCGTTGTTCTAACAGCACGTGTCCTGTTGCATTTTAAGTGTTCACTTCGTAGATTTTTGAGTTTGGCTCTGAGCTACTCAAAGATTCACCCTTGTATCCACAGCACCCAATATTGGAGTGCAACAGGAATGTGCGTGGGAAATCAGGTTTTGAGATACGAATGTGGCCCACAGGAAGGCAGCCCTAAGCAGAGGAGTGAGCTTGTGGTTGCGCTTCCCGTCCCGGGCTCTGCGGTCCTTTGCAGGCTTTGAAAGCAGGCCCAAGGGAATGGGTGGGGGTGTAGGGGGAGGCTGGACCTTGGCCAAAGCCCAGGAGCTTTTCAGGACTGAAGCTTGGTGTGTGGCTTTGGGCTTTTGTGCATTCAACTACTGTGCGTGGCCTTGCATTTATAGTCTGGAGCGTGAAGACGGGGTGGGAGGAGGGACACAGGAGAGACAATAGCTCTGCCAGAAAAGCGCCCATCTGACCAATTCCCTTTGGGCTGCCTGGTTCCCTTGTGCTGTGTTTTGTGCCTCAGAAAGGAGCCTGGCTTAGGAAGTGGGGGTGGGGGTGGGGAATAAATGGTGCACCCTGCAGGGAAATGCTTTAGCATTCCAAAGGCCTTGAGGATTAGCCGGTGTGTCCTCTTCCGGACCAAGTAGCTCTTACAGAACTGTGAGTGACAGAAAAACAAAGGGAAGTTGCTGGCTGTGTGAGAGTGTGTGAAAGAGCGCGCATGTCAGGAGTTAGAAATCGACCATCCATTTGAGCCAGGCAGCTTCAGCACACAGTTCCACCCTCACCCTGTCCTGAAAAGGACCTCAGCTTGCCTTCCCTCTCTTTGACGCAAGGCTGTCAAGTCCTTAGGCAGCTTGTTGGGTGCAAGCCTGCCTGCCTTCATTAGGCTCCACGCAGTCTTCCGTCTGTGTTACTGTCCTCCGACATGGCTTGTTCTGAAGTGCCTGAAGGGCCTTGGTGGTTATGAGCACTTACTGAAAGCATGAATATTGGGAGACCAGAAGGCTTACATTTCACACCACTTCTGCAAATCAGATTCTGTTATCTCTCCCTCCCAAGCCTCCTTGGCTCTGTGTAAGTCTCAGGGCAGTGTTCGCATTGCTATTTCATATTTTAATACTTCATGGAATATCTTATTAGCCAACTCACTTTGCTCCTTGAGGACTCTGATTATTTTCATGTTTATTCCTTGTTCCCTGAGTTAAGGAGGCGTGAGGTTGGCAGTAAGTTAGACACCCTAGAAAAAATGGCCAACTGCAACAGCAGTGCTCTACCATACGACAAGAGCAATATCAATTATCATCTTGTAGAAACAGGCTTGGTTAGATTATCCTAAAATACAGGTCAAGAAACTTCTTCACTGGAAAGAAAGCACGTCGAATTTTACAATTTTATTTCTTTAATTTTCGCTGTGCTGGATCTTCCTTGCTGCTCAGGCTTTTTTCTTCCCCTAGTTGCAGCAAGTGGGGGCTATTCTAGTTGCAGTGCATGGGCTTCTCATTGCGGTGGCTTCCCTTGTTGCAGAGCAGATTCTAGGGAGCATGGGCTTCAGTAGTTGTGGTGGGTGGACTCAGTAGTTGCAGCTCCAGGGCTCTGGAACGCAAGCTCAATAGTTATGTCACAGGCTTAGTTACTCCTCAGCATGCCTTCCAGGATCACGTGCCTCCTGCATTGGCAGGCAGATTCTTTACCACTGAGCCACCAGGGAAGCCCAGCACGTTGATCTTTAAAATGCAAGAAGAACACATACTTCCTTCCGGAAGAAAGAAGGAACACCACAAACCGAGAAGCAGTGTTTGGGAGGAGTCAGAGAGTGAAATGATTAAAGTAAATCAGAGGTGAAGAAACCTTAGTTTGGGATGGGACATGGAAGCACCGGTTGAAGGGAAGGTAGATAAAAGCGATGGAACAAGGTGGTTTTGCTTTTGCCCTTTCTTTAAAAAGCAACAGTTAGAGGGGGGCTGGCACCTTAGAAACCCTGCCATCTACAAAGGGCAAGAATGTCTCCCCATGAGGTCCCTGGAGGCCAGAACTGCTTTTGTTGTTGTGTTCCTGCCTGGCAAAATGTCTTGGCATACAGTCAGTGTTGGTTCATGAATGGTAGGAGGAGCAGCCTTTGGAGTAAGGGGCTAGGAGTTGAGAGAATGAAATTGTAGGCGGTGATCACTGGAAAGATAGAGATTTGGGAGTTGAATACTGGCATTATAAAGTAAACGTGGTTATATTTAGAGGCTTACATTTTTGTTGTATTTACATACATGTGTGTAACAACTGAGAACGCTGACATTATAGTAACACTGCCTGCAGTGTGGGATTTTTATTTGGTTTGCTAAGATGAGGCTACATGTTGAATGCTTTCTAAAAATGGCATGAAGCCTTTTCTGTGACTCCTGGAGTGGAGTCAGGTCATAGAGCATTGTCTGACGGAGGCTATCAGCAACAAATGCCATGTTCAGAATTCTAGGGGTTGAAGATTCGTGAGAAGGAAAGGAAGGCAGAGGAACCAGAGATCAAATTGCCAACATCCGCTGGGTCATCAAAAAAGCAAGAAAGTTCCAGAAAAACATTTACTTCTGCTTTATTGACTATGCCAAAACCTTTGACTGTGTGGATCACAATAAACTGTGGAAAATTCTGAAATAGATGGGAATACCAGACCACCGGACCAGCCTCTTGAGAAACCTATATCCAGGTCAGGAAGCAACAGTTCGAACTGGACATGGAACAACAGACTGGTTCCAAATAGGAAAAGCAGTACGTCAAGGCTGTATTTTGTCACCCTGCTTATTTAACTTATATGCAGAGTACATCATGAGAAACGCTGGGCTGGATGAGGCACAAGCTGGAATCAAGATTGCCGGGAGAAATATCAATAACCTCAGATATGCAGATGACACCATCCTTATGGCAGAAAGTGAAGAAAAACTAAAGAGCCTCTTGATGAAAGTGAAAGAGGAGAGTGAAAAAGTTGGCTTAAAACTAAGATCATGGCCCCTGGTCCTATCACTTCATGGCAAATAGATGGGGAAACAGTGGAAACAGTGGCAGACTTAATTTTGGGGGGCTCCAAAATCACTGCAGATGGTGACTGCAGCCATGAAATTAAAAGACGCTTACTCCTTGGAAGGAAAGTTATGACCAACCTAGATAGCATATTGAAAATCAGAAACATTACTTTGCCAACAAAGGTCCGTCTAGTCAAAGCTATGGTTTTTCCAGTAGTCATGTATGTGAGAGTTGGACTATAAAGAAAGCTGAGTGCTGAAGAATTGATGCTTTTGAACTGTGGTATTGGAGAAGACTCTTGAGAGTCCCTTGGACTGCAAGGAGATCCAACCAGTCCATCCTAAAGGAAATCATTCCTAGGTGTTCATTGGAAGGACTGATGTTGAAGCTGAAACACCAATCCTTTGGCCACCTGATGAAAAGAGCTAACTCATTGGAAAAGAACCTGATACTGGGAAAGATTGAAGGTGGGTGAAGAAGGGGACAACAGAGGATGAGATAGTTGTATGGCATCACTGACTCAATAGACATGAGTTTGAGTGAACTCCAGGAGTTGGTGATGGACAGGGAGGCCTAGCGTGCTGCAGTCCATGAGGTCACAAAGAGTCGGACACAACTGAGCGACTGAACTGAACTGATGTATACTTACATTCCCCCTAACATACTCTCACTCTTGCAAATTTCATCTTCAAATTTCTCACTGCGCTGTACTTCCTAATGTCCAGCTCTTCTGTCTCCCAACCATATTGAGTCTGGGGACATGTATTCTTCAGATGCACTGGCTGACTGATACTCAGTATTGGTTTTATGTGCGTGTTGAATCCGGGAGGAGGGATGGTACTCTTCTATTCCAGACTGAAATATAGGATTTAAGATAAGGACCTTGGGCTTCCCTGGTGGCTCAGTGGTGAGGAATTTGCCTGCTAATGCAGGAGACATGGGTTCAGACCCTGGTCCAGGAATATACCTTATGCCTTGAGATAAGTAAGCCTGCACACAACAACTACTGAGCCTGTGTTCTCGAGCTTGGGGGCCACCATTACTGAGCCCACACGCCACAGTTACTGAAGCCTACTCCCTCTAGACCCCATGCTCTGCAATAAGAGAAGTCACCTGCAGTGAGCAGTCTATGTAGTGCAACTGGATAGTAGCCCACATTCGTGGCAGCTGGAAAAAAAACAAAACTCAAGCAGCAACAAAGGTCCAGCACAGCCCAAAGTAAATAAATTATATAACAACAACAAAGTGTGTGTGTGTGTGTGTGTGTGTGTGTGAGAGAGAGAGATAAGGATATGGTATGCATTTTCTCAGGTAGCCCCACTCTCTGAGTTTAGCAGAGCACAAAACTCATATTAAACACTGAATGAATACATAAGAGGGAGAGTTGGGAATATTTAACAAGAGAAAATATGGGCAAATTATGGGAAAGTCTGTTTAGATGCCTTCTAATTCCTGATCAATTACTTGTCTGGGGGGAAAAATGGTCACGTTTTGCTGTGGAGGTCTTAAAGGTTCACTCCTGTTTGCCATGGCCTTGTCGCCACAGTTTTCTGTCCTGATCTCTTCCTCTGTTAACACTAGAATGTGTGCTGCAAGAGCCTAATGAATGCAGTAGGGTCAAATTGTGGGGACTCATAAAAAGAAACCGTGACACTCAACCATCGTCCATTAAGTCAGGTGGAGACTGGGTCTTTCAAATGTTATCACTGCGGACATAGATGGCTATAAGCACAAACACAGTTTTTGTAAGTAAGAATGAAAGAACACTCTGGAAAAGCAGTTTATAAATTTAATAAAAACACTATCCACTCCTCCCCACCCCCACTTATTTTGGGGAGGGGAGGCAGACTTGATATTTCTTTTTTATGAAAAGTAGGTAAGATAAATGTGGGACCTGAGCAAAGTGTGATGACCTGGGAAGTAGATGATTCCCTATAAGAATGGCTGCAGAAGGAGAGTGTCCATGGGTCAGCTGACACCAGGAGCTACAGGCGGATGTTTGAAGGCATCTCTTTTCCTGTTACAAGTGCAGTGGTGTCCTTGAATGGGAAAAAACATAACTTGCTTTTTCCTTGACAACTTAATATAAGACTCCTTCCCAGAAGAAATTTCTGTACCAGGCCTTTATAGTAAACTTATTGCAGACATAAAGGCAGTCATGTCCCCAGTCTCCAACAGAGTGTGCCCATTATGCCATTTTTTCTTTCCTTTGCAGTCTTTATGGGCTCTGTTTGGAGAAGCCCCGTGGAATTGCCGTAGGCACAAGCTGATGTGTTATACTTTGCCTGTGCACAGCATGACTGATTGGGCACTGTTGATATATGGCAATTGGGAACAATAACATTTGGGGAATGAAAATAATTTTTGAAGCCTTGCTTTCTCTACCTCTGAAGCATTTTAATAAGTCTGTTCCTTATGACTTAAGGTAAACATGTCAAGCAGTCCGTAAAATCTGAGTGAGTTCTGTATGTGCAGAGTAATGAATTGCTCAGAACGTCAATCTTAGAGTGTAAGAGCCTGTCAGGATACCTAGACTCAAGATACAGAATAGAATCTTGCCCTCTCGAATATACAGCTTCTATAAAAACCCTGGTTATAAGAGATGATATTTGGGGACAGCAATTTAAGAAGCAGCCTCTATCAATCCACTTCTTGAGGTATTTTGGGATCTGTCCTTGGATGAAATTAGACCACCCTAGGAAATTAGACCATGATAGGATATTGACGTGTCCTGCAACCCTTCACCTTTCCAGAATGTCTTAGGATCTGACCTCGGTGTTAGGTCTCTGAATTTTATACTGAGTTGTAATATACAAGTGTTAAGAAATCTATGTGTGAATTTTTGTGGCCATGTTCTTGGTGACATTGCCTTTGGATAATGTCTCAGGGACCTCTTATGATTTTTGAGATGAGATGTCTCTTGATAGAACTGTTTTTGCTTTTTACATAACACTCTTGTTAAAGTTTCACTGACTTCCTCTTTGTCTCAGTTTGCAGAGGATAGTGTTACCTTCTTATAGCACTGCAGTTGTACCGTCTCTTATGCTTGGAACGTTTGCTCTTTTTCAGTTTTGTTTCACCTGACATTTCAGGTGAAAATGAAAATCATATCCTATCTGAAAGAATCCAGTTAAAGAAAGTTGTAATCATTTTTTTCTTAATGCAGGGCAGCAGCCTGAGATAGGCGAAAGATGCCCCAGAGATCAGCTATAATATCAGCAGCTGCTGGGTGTTCCTGAAGGATGGTTTGAAGGATGGTAGTTTTCCCTCCTGGAGAAGGCAATGGCACCCCACTCCAGTACTCTTGCCTGGAAAATCCTATGGATGGAGGAGCCTGGTGGGCTGCAGTCCATGGGGTCGCTAAGAGTTGAACACGACTGAGCAACTTCACTTTGACTTTTCACTTTCATGCCTTGGAGGAGGAAATGGCAACCCACTCCAGTGTTCTTGCCTAGAGAATCCCAGGGATCGGGGAGTCTGGTGGGCTGCCGTCTATGGGGTCGCACAGAGTCGGACATGACTGAAGCGACTTAGCAGCAGTAGCAGTTTTCCCTCCATGTAAGATGAAGAAACTGTGGAAAGGAATTAGTCTTGTTCGTCAAAGGGTAATGGACAGGTGGATACCAACTTCCTTCTCATGAAGTTTGCCACGCAGAGAATTGATTCAGACTAATTATCCAGCTTATGAATTATCATATCTGGTGATTTTTTTTCTTGTATCTTTAGTAGCAGAACTCTTTTCTTTTGTCAAAGTAAAGCTCACCAGCTGGTCCTCTGTTTCATCTACAGTTGGTCCTTTGACTACCAGAAACAGAGGAGTTGAAAGGTTTGAAGGGAGAAGAAGTAGAAATCATAGTGCCACGTGGAAACAGTGGGGTTGTCAGCTGTGCCACCTTTGGTGAGTCAGCAGATACTTCCTGTGAGCAAGCATTTGGCCCCGTACATTCTCTCCTCCAAATAGAAGTCAACCATCACCAGTCTCTAATCTCCTGGCTCCGCCCCTGCTATTGAAAAAGTAGGGCCCTCATTCAGTTCACTCCTCTCTATAGCCTTCAGGGGAATGACTTTATATTATTAACAAAAAGTCATTTTGTTGAGGTTCTGTTTGTAGAGGTATTTTCCTTAAGCTATTTATTACCACTGGCAAGGGTCAGAGTGGACCACAGGTTTGCCCCGTTTCACCAGTGAAATGACACTGAGGAGTCTTATGAGTGTAGCTCTCATAAATGAGCGCATATTTTAAGCATTCTAGGAAAACCCCTTATTCACAGGAGCCCTGCTGGAGATGATTTTGTGAAGTGCTGGGCTCACAGTAGGCCCTGGATGACTACATGGATGGATAGATGAAAAGAAGGATATTTTTACATGAAGAGCCCTTTTATTAAAGCCGTTCTCTAAGGTTCAGTTCCTCCGAAAACACTGTCTCCCAAAGCCTGGGTGTCGCCCGACCCAACTCCATAATGGCCTTCGTGTGTCACCATTATTGCGTTGTATTAATGCTCATTAAAACAGACCATGCTTAGAGAGTGCTTACCATGAGCCATGCCCTGTACCAGACACCTCTCACCTATTATCTCATTTAATTCTCGAGGCAATCCTGTGAGCCAGGGAGAGTGCAGTTTACAGACGTTTGCCCATGGCTTGCCGTGCTCGGGTGACTAGTAAACAGTGCGGTCTAGTCTCAAGCGTGAGTCTGATTCCAAAGCTTCTAACTCCTGAATTCATGTCTTTGTAATGTGTGTGTGTGTCTCCCCACTACATGCCAGCTCCCTGAAAATTCGAGTCCTGTTTTTTTGTTTGTTTGGTGTACCATGCAGCTTGTAGGATCTCCATTCCTTGACCAGGGATTGAACCTGAGTCATGGCAGTGAAAGCCCAGAATCCTAACAGGCCACCAGGGAACTCCCACTGAGCTCTGTCTTACACAGCTTTTCCTCCTCAGTTTCAACCGCCATGCCTGCTGTATAATATTAATTGGAATGAATGGAGAAGAAGACCTGGAGCTCCATCCTAGTGCTAGTACCTGGTGAATCACGGAGCCTCCCAGAGCACCACATATAGTTCACAGTAACCATTGTCCTGCCTTTATTATAGAGCCTTTGTGAGGATCGCGTGAGAAAGAGCTTGTGGAAACCACAAGGGACTGTGTGAATGTTAAGAAGGATTTATAAACCAATTACCTGATGTACCCATCTTGTACATTCAAAATGGTTCAGGCCAGGGTTCCTCAGAGGACCTGAGATATTTAAGTTTTTGGAGAATAATTGGCCTAAGGAAAAATAGGGAACACAGATTTTTATCAAGCCAGGAGGAGAAAATGCTCCAAGATAAATTTAAAGGCTTATCATGTTCATATACATACTGACAGATGGGCAAAAAAATAGGAATTCCAGTTAGATGCAAAAAAAAAGCACCCCAAGCTAGTGGAATGCACACTGGGTGGGGAGTTCAGGGCCCAGTGTGTGCAGCAAGGCTTGGGTATACTGTCTTTCTTGGGGAAGTGCCTGCAGCCTGCTGCCAAGCCTCCGATCTCCCTGACTGTAAACGAGATGTTCGGCCCGAGTGTCTCCAGTGACCTGCCCCCCCTAAACCTGTGTGTTTGGAGCAGTCTTGAGGTGCAGAGTTGTCAGTGTTCTTCCAGATGCCAGCATAGGGGTGACTGCCAGTTTGGGGCCTGTCCTGTGCTGGACAGGGCTGGCAGACTCTCCTAGGCTGAAGCCGTAAAGGACCCAGCCTGTGCTATGCCTTCGGCTGTCCTGTGGAAGCTGGACTCCAAAGCTGGCATGTATGCGCATCAACTCCTCAGTCATGCCTTCAGTGCCAATTGTAGTCAGTCTTATTGGAGAATGTTCCGTTACCCCCATCCTTTTTTTTTTTTAACCATTTCACCTCTAATCGTTTTCAAACTATTAGATTAGATTTCCCTTGTTTAAGCAAATAAGATATTTTCCTAGTGTACAATAGAAGAACGTTCTGTAATTTTTTACAACCTTGGAACTATTTATGCTTTCCATATTTGGTCTTTGGATAGAAAGCCCTTTGAGACTGATAAGAATGTGTCTTCTGATAACATCCTGTGTTTTGTAATGTTTGTTTTCGAGTGCATTGTTTAAGTGTCTTATTGACCCTGGCAGGTAAACAGGGCAGAAGTGAATACTCTTCCCAGCTCCCCCCCAACCTGCCCACCTGGTTTGAACAGAGACTTGAGTAAGCTTCAAGTATTTTAATACGAAAAGTACATTTTCAGTTGGTGCTTTTTTTTTTTTTTTTCATTTTAATGCTTTTCTAAGGAAAAGAGGTTGAATTTTTCAGTAGCTATCATTGCAGTTTTAGAACTAAAAACCTTTCTTTTCAAGATCGCTATGTAGAGCTTTTCTGAGAAGAGAGCTATGTGTGCAGAGGGCATCCTCTGTTGAGATGGCTTCATATGTAGCGTTTAGTGCTGGAAAAATCCTCTGTGATGATTTTATATATGGCCTAGCATTCTTATTCTTGCACGTAATCCTGATGAAACTGTTCTTGCAAAACCTCAAGACAGTCTCTCCAGGCCTGTATGTCAGGTTCTTGGGAAACACCCAGTTATCTCCTTGACAGTTTGTAGGCTCTGTACCCATTCCTTTTATTTCTCAAATCTGCTCAGAAGGCTGTAGAAAAAGACCAGGAATAGGGATAAAAATTGCTGGAAAAGATGGAAAGGGGAGGGAATTGGTCCATTCTGTTTGGTTCCTTGACACCTTCATGTTTTGCTTCATTGAATTCTGCTCAGAGTCAGTTTAGACTGTTTTGGTTAAGAATCCGTCATAGTCGTTGTTTCACCGTTCTTTAGAAACCTACCGCCTTTAGTCCAGATTCATCTGAGAATCAAATACCACATTGCCTTGCCTTGCCTCTGTGGGTGGGGGCAGCGGGAGGAAATCCAATAGCAGAGCCTATGCCTCTGGTATGTGTGGACTCCTCTTAACCCATCTTTAACGCAGAGCCTTTATTTGTCATCTTTTGACTTGATGGCAGTGGTGGTGCATTTAGGAATAATAACTCTGCCATGGTGGGTGTGTTTCAGAGAACCCAGGAGTCGTTTTTATCGCTGCGTTTATGTAAAATCCTCAGTGCCTGCTCAAGGGGTTGAATATTGGACACCAAATTGCTTTGTTAAAGCCGCACGGTTTGGACGTGAAATCATCACACCGAGCCATCGGCTTCTGTCAACTCTTCTGTAACTAGTACTCGCCAGGGGAGCATCCCTGGCCCCACAGGGAAGGTCAGCAGAGTGGCTGTGAGACAGAGTAATCTGGCCGGGTCAGGCTGAAAGCTCTTATTGATATGGGATTAGTCTCAGTGGAGACAGCGTGCTGTCACATGGGCATCACTGCGATCCAGAGGACTGAGAGGGGAGGCCTGGGGGGCAGGGGGGACGCCGCTGAGTCACTGAGTTCATTCAAAGGCTACTGCAGGGTGGCCGACCGGCCGCCACCCGCACACCTCTGGGTCATCGAGACTCCGCTCCATGCAGGGCACGGAGGACAGCAGCGCTTGACAAGGTAGGGATCCGCGAAGCTGCTCTGGCAGAGGGCAGCTGAGCACATCCCCGGCGGTGGAGGAGAGGGCCCCTGTAAACAGGGCCTGCAGTCTTTGGTCCTGTGTGTTGGCTTTTCCATACCGACGGGAAGGGGGCTTGTCAGCCCGAGAGCTCCTCACCTGGCGGCTCAGAAGTCCTGGAAGGGAGAAAGGAAATCGTCTGTGTCCTGCTTGTGGCCTGCAGTCAAAGACTGTCGACTCTTTTTTCTCATTTCGGCATCATTTCAAGTCACGTTTAAACTCTGCAGTGAGCAAGCATCATTGATGTGGGTGGACAAACAGGCTTGAGAATCGAAATCTCTGTCATTTCTTAGGTGCCACGCAGTCCGTCTGAGTTTTTGCATTACTAGGAAAAGTACAGAAATGGATGCAGGGGGGGAAAGTAGAAGGTATTTGGCGTGGGGACAACTGGGGCAGAAGTCATAAAGTCCAGTAACTATCTCACCGTGCTAAGAAAAGGGAGTAGTTGTGTGGTCTTTGCCTTAGACACCCAGTCCTTGTGTGTGTGCGTGAGTGTGNGCAGGGGGGGAAAGTAGAAGGTATTTGGCGTGGGGACAACTGGGGCAGAAGTCATAAAGTCCAGTAACTATCTCACCGTGCTAAGAAAAGGGAGTAGTTGTGTGGTCTTTGCCTTAGACACCCAGTCCTTGTGTGTGTGCGTGAGTGTGTGCTACATGCTGAGCGGAGACAGTGTGTGTTCTTTTGTCCCCACCGCACACACACGGGAGACACAGCTCAATGACAATTACTATGTGAACGTGTCAAAAACAGAACTACAGAGATGGGTCTGTAGATGAATTGTGTGTGCATGTATGTTGTCAGAAAAGATTGCTAATGGGTAGCAGATAAAGGGGAAAGCCTTTCAAAGTAAACTGTTAACTGACGGAGCTCCGCCAGTGTAGGTTATTCATCCAGGAGAAGTGATTTGGGCAAATCTAGACTAAAAAGTGACTGCTTGAACTAAATAAATTTTTAATTTTTTTTTTAAGGAATTAATAGTCACTTTCTCTTGATGTTCTCTGTGCATCCAGGCAGAACATAGAGGTTGCTTTATTTTTTAACTTCTGCCGCCATCCCTCCCCGTTTTTCCCCTTTTGTCAAACCGAACACTGAATTGTGTGAGTCTCAGTTTGTTCAGAGGCCTAAGGCAAGGAGGGCAGACAGTGGACGTCTGGTGGCTCCAGGAAGTGGCAGGATCAGTGATGGCGGGTCGAGTCTGGAAGAAGGGGAGCCTGTTTGGTGCAAGAAGTGTTTGCCGTGTGATTGGTTGTGTTGGCAGCCAGTAAAGCCTGGGTGGAGAGAGGAGAGACGGGAAGAGTGGGGTGCGGAGGGACATTCCTTGCTGCTGTTACCTCTTTTCTGGCTGGCGGGAGCAGCAGTGGAGCCTGGTGGATAGCCGTTGCCTGGAAGGCGGTCAGGAACCACTTCATTCCTGCTCCCCTGGTCTCAGCGCAAGTGTGAAAACCTGCCTGATTTAACCTGTCCCTCTGGCAAAATGACTCTCCTCTTTAAAAAGAAAGGCGTATGTGTCTTGGGCATTAATGAACTGTTGCTAAACTAACCTTCCTAAATAATTAAATTCCTGACTTTGAAATAAAAGAGAACCTAAAAGTGAAGAGTTGAAATGTGACCCAGCATGTGGTTTATTTCTTTCAAATTTTAAGAGAAGTTCAAAAAATGAGATAGAGAGTCAACCCTGAAATGCAAGAAGTTGGTTTAGCAACACTCATTACAGGGGAGAAAAACAGAGGCTCGTTGGTTCTTGGGTTTTGTAAGCTACTAGCAGGAAGCCATGGGTGAGGGTTTTGTCTAACCTGGGGCCCGAGATTTATAGAGGGATGGGAAGGCTAGATTATGGTGGGCAGGTCACTTCTAACTCCAGAAACAAGCATGTGAAAATGAAAGTCGCTCTGTTGTGTCCAATTCTTCGTGATCCTATGGTCTGTAGCCCGCCACGCTCCTCTGTCCATGGATTTTTCCAGGCAAGAATACTGGAGTGGGTAACCATTCCCTTCTCTAGGGGAGCTTCCTGACCCAGAGATCCAGCCCAAGTCTCCTGCATTGGCAGGTGGATTCTGAGCCACCAGGGTAGCCCAGATACAACCATACGTGGTGGCAAGTCAATTTTAGAGGAATAGATTGGAAGCTTTTTGCCCATTTGTAGTGGTTCAACGTAAGAATCTGAATGTTTACTATTAAATAAGATGGCGTGTTCCCAATAACCTGCATAGTACCCAGTGTAGAATGTTCACTCTTTCCTGTGCAGTCAAGTTAATTTGTGTTCAAGAAATGCAAATACATTTAAAGATTTAGCCTGACAGATGTGCTCTATTGAGCACAGAGGTATTTCCTACCAGCTAAGGGGTTTTCTAACTTTTTTCCTGGTCTCACATAGTTGTGTGGGTGCCGTCTATCTTCAAACCCACTGATTGCTCTAATTTGGAAATTTCTCCTTTTTTTCAGCTTTTTGCTTCTGAGGGTAGGTAGACTTTTTAAAAAATTCATTAGATTGTGTCCAATATTTCTATGTATTTGAAACGAGTATGAGATATCTTGTGTCAGTTCAGTCTGCTATACAGACTAGCCTAATTAAATGGAACTGAGAAGTTCATTACGAGGGAACATTTCTTCCAGTTGAACCAGTGAGTCTTGGAGGGAACCTGGCCGCCACCCCCCTTTGTGTCGTCTTCTTTCTTATGGGAAGGAGGTCTGTGCATGCAGACAGCCAGTGACGTGGTCTCATGGCCGCACGGGGTTCCACTAGACAGCTGTTGTCTGGTCACGTGTGGTTCCACTCTAAGACTGTTACCTTGACACATGACTGTTCTCTTCTACCCTCTTCTGGATGGCTTCCGTTGGATAAGACATACCTTCCTCTTGTTCTGTCTCTTCCACCAAGGCCATATTTGTATAAGATCAGAAGTTTAGGTCCAAAGGCTATGCATTTATGATGATATTCCAATTCCCTTTAATCTTTCCCTGTTTGATTTGAAATCCCTTCTGTGCTAACCTAGATAGTATGGCCCTCCACTGTAGCTGGGTTTTAAGTTTTACCTAAGGTTCTTTCTCCACGTCCCAAATTTCACATAAAAACTTGTTCACCGTGTCATTTTCTTGCCAACAGAATATCTTTTCACCCGTGCTCAGGTGCCCTTTCTCTCTTGTTAGAAGTCGTCATTCTAGTGTCTTACCGTGTACCTGAGAAAATAACAATAAATACAGTTCCTGTTTTTCATCAGCATGTGTGTTGCTTGTCCACCTTTATCTTGAAAAATCAATGACCTTCACCTGAAAGAAACCGGGAAAACACCTCCCTCGGGTTCCAGGACTGCCCTCAGAAAGTCCAGGATGTGTTCCTGCAGTCCCTGGTTCCTGTGTGTGTTAGCAGATGGGCGAGGAGAGGGCGGGCTCAGCCTTGGCAAGCTGTCACATGCTTCTTTGTCCTGTTGATCCTTTTCTTCAGGAAGTCTGCAGCCCTTGGGGAGTGATGAGCTCATGCACGCAGGGCCCCACACGCTTCCCGCCCTCCCCAGCTCCTGGAGCATCTTGGGACTCGGTTTTGCAGCCCAGGCCATCGGGTCCTTGCTGTAAAGCTGTCACTTCCTTTCCCGCCCTTCTCCCTCTAGACTGAGCCCTTCTTGGGTAAGGAACCCTTCCCAGAATCTGAAAACTCAACGCTTCCTTCCAGAGAAGATAGACACACCTTCAAGTTTGTCCGCTCTCAGGGGATTCCACACATCCTCATCGAGGGGTACGAATCCAGGCTGACGACCCCTGGCATAAATCATACACCGGTCACTTTGAAACCTGGCAGTTTCTCTTCCTGCAGTCTGTATTACGGGTTGTCTGTATCTTGTGTGATTCCACTTATTGTTTATTTTTGGAACCCAGGTGCCCAGAATTGGATTAGTCGCAGTCTTTGGTTCATATCATGCTCACCTCTGGTCCATGCAGGACTCTCTTCTGTTACTCCCGGTTCTGTGCAATTTGCGGCCTTGGGTTGGAGGCCCAGCCTCACAATTTTTTATGACCTTGAGTGGGTTACTTAGCACCCTCCTTCTTCTTTCCTCAGTTGTAAAATGAGGAAAGGAATACAGCCTCATAAAGTTGCTCGAGAGGGTTACATGAAAGAGTGTGCTTTATTTATCTCTGAAACCAATGGAATGAAATACTGAATGTGTAGTGCCCTGTAAGGAGTAGGTCCTCAATGTCTGACACCATTGTCATTTTGGCGTGCTATGGTCGGGGAAAATAGGAGGTGAAGTTAAAGAATTTTAGCTCGGTCCCTTGCAATCTTAAGCATGAGACTTCCTCCGTACAAGGGTGTATATTGAGATCTTCCGTTAATAAGAAAGAACCCTATCTCAGTGAAGCCTGAGCCCATGGCAGCCCTTCTCACTTCAAAAGGTTGAAAGTCCTATGTCCACACTATCAGCACATGCTACCACGTCTTGCTCCTGAGACGACCACAGGTGTGTCTCATGTCCAGAACTAGAGTTCAGACCCTGAGGGCAGAGACTGTCTTTGATTCTCACTGTGACATGCAGGACAGCACCCATCATGAAGAGTTGCACAGAACATAAGTGGGGGTTCCTAGATCACAGGCCCCAGACTCACAGCTAAAACCCACAGACATGCTTATATATACCTACACAGTATTTCTGAAAAATTAGTAAATGGCCCTTTGCACAACAAAATCATAACAAAATATTTCACTTAAAAAATCAGATATTTGGGTTTTTTTCCCCTTGCAAAATTATGTAGCATCTTGGAGCCCACCACCCCACCTTATAACAAAAGCACAGTTGAGAAGCAGATACCTGGTAGTAAACAGGACCTGCACTCTCCAATTTAACCACAGTCCCCACCGCTCCCTAATGTCTGCCCAGCACTGTCCCCTCACATCTCACCCATCTGATCTCCTGGAGCTCACACAGGGCACTATATATTAAATACCTTATTTCATAGATTTCACTGGAGTTGGGGACCCAATCCCCATTATGGTATGAGAGCCCTATACCAGCAAGGAGGTATTCACCCAGGTAGTTCTTCCTCTATGACCTGGCACTGGGTGCTAAGGGAAGGCAAAGGAGATGGAATGGGTCCCGTGACCAGCTCATGTAGCAGGTACAGGGATGGCCGTAGTGAGAGACCACACGTGCCAAATGAATGGTGCAAATAAAGAATCAAAAGAAGGCGCATCTGCTTCTGCCTGAGTTGCTCACAGGGGTCTCCTGAATGAGACGGGGCTCTTTAAGGATGATAGGATTTCAGTATCTGGGGGAGAAAACAGCCTTCTCCCTGGGGGGAGTGACATATGCAGGAAAAGGCAGCTGTGACTTGACCTGTCTGACCCATACGTGGCGGGGGCTGGGGAGACACACAAGGAGCCATTAAGACCAGACAGTGGCATTTGGCACACAGGCTGTAGGGAGCTGCCAGAGACTTTCTGAGAATATTGAAATCAAAAGAGTGAGAAATGAAAATGTTTTCAACTGTCAGCAAACACCCCAAAGGCAGAAACGGCTGTGGCCGTGTTTGCTCCGGTGTCCCCTGCACCCTCACCCTGCTTTTGCTTGGGGCTGTCTCCTCAAGGCTGCTCGGGTGGCATGGGGAAGGCCCCCTTCCTCTGAGGTCTACAGCCGTCGGGTTGGCAGAGGCCCAGTGCTTGCAGGCCCAGAGCCCACAAACAGATGATGAATTTCACATGCAATTTGAGGTGCATTGAAGGGGTGTGGTGACACTTAGAAAGGAGTTTAACTTGCCTGTCAGATCCAGAGATGGAAAGCGTGTCTTGGCCACTCTTAATTATTTCAGATGGAATCGGACAGTTTGTGTCTGGCTCCAGCCAGATTGTACGTCTCATTATCTAAGTGAGACTCACTGAGGTCTGCTGGTTGTCATTTGCTGCCTGCCAGCGAGCGGTGGCAGAACGCTGCCTTCCTGTTGTTTGGTGCCGAGGTCTGGGTCATGGTGAGAAACACTGCTGTCCCCTTGGGACCACATTCTCCTGAGAATACTGCTGCTGTTCTAGTTCAGTCGCTCAGTCATGTCCGACTCTTTGCAACCTCGTGGACTGCAGCACACCAGGCTTCTCTGTCCTTCACCATCTCCGGGAGCTCGCTCAGCCTCATGTCCATTGAGTCTGTAATGCCATCCAACTATCTCGTCCTCTGTCGCCCCCTTCTCCTCCCTCCCTCAGTCTTTCCCAGTGTCAGGGCCTGCCTGCTGCTGCTGCTGCTGCTGCTAATTATCCCTCCTCACCTTCTTAAAGTTTGCCTCTGTCCTCACACGAGAGGTGACCGAAATGCCGTCTCAGAGCTGGCTTCCTTAGCTTTTCCCTTCAGTAAGTGCTCAGACCTGTCTAGTCTGCACTATGCCTTCAGAAAACCTGTGGCGTAATCACCATCAGAGGCGGGTATGGAGGTTTCTTCGCTGGGATGACCTGGTGTCATTCCTGGTTAAAACATGCCGCTCCCCACCGTGGATCCACCAGCCTGGCTGGGATGTGGCCCCAGAGAGCAGAGATGTGAACTCTGCCCCTGGAGCTCAGGGCTGCTTAGTCCCGTGTTCATTCTGTGTATTTCAGGTCTGGTTTATTTCGTTTTCTGTCTGCAATGCATCTGGACAGGTTTTCACAATGACGCCTCAAAAAATGACTGGTGATAGAGGGGTTGAGGATTGCAGAAGCCCTGAATAGAGAAGAGTAGTCATCACACAGCAGCCACGCGGCATCAGGGGGCCTTCAGACAACCTTATGGCATTTTCTGCAGGGCAGGGCTGCACTCCTTTCCCATTCACTCTCCAGAAGTTTCTTGGTCCTGTTTTATGTGCCCTAAGTACCCTTTAAAGCTCTGGAGAAGTGAGTGACAGTGAGTGACCTTTGTGCATGCGTGCTGGATTTCCAGGCTTCTTTATGACAAATTTGAGGGGACTCATTCACTTATCAAAAATTTTCCTTTTTCCCCACACATAAAGCGAGAAATGTGATATCACTTAATGGACTTGAATTTAAAGAATGAATCCTCTGGACGTGAGTTAATTTTACCTGAGTGTTAGTCTGTGGTTTTGTGCAACAGTCAGCAGGTGAACCGTGGTACCTCCAGAAATCGGGTGAAAGAGGCAAGGGGCTAGAAAACAAAGGAATAGCCCACAAAACAGGCTTTAGAAAAGTAACACCTGTTACCTAGGTAGTGCTTTGGTTAATCATTCTTTAGAAAAGAAACAGGTGAAAGGAGGATTTCCGAGGTTCCCAGCTGGACTAGAGACTTAAGTGTGCACACTGGCCCCATAAATAAATGGAAATACATGTGTGTGTTCTCAAAATTCTCCAAGCCAGGCTTCAGCAATATGTGAACCATGAACTTCCAGATGTTCAAGCTGGTTTTAGAAAAGGCAGAGGAACCAGAGAGCAAATTGCCAACATCCGTTGGATAATGGAAAAAGAAAGAGAGTTCCAGAAAAACATCTATGTCTGCTTTATTGACTATGCCAAAGCCTTTGACTGTGTGGATCACAATAAACTGTGGAAAATTCAAGAGTTGGGAATACCATACCACCTGACCTGCCTCTTGAGAAATCTGTATGCAGGTCAGGAAGCAACAGTTAGAACTGGACATGGAACAACAGACTGGTTTCAAATAGGAAAAGGAGCACATAAAGGCTGTATATTGTCACCCTG
>SJYA01005698.1:9817-24389 GCA_006410615.1 Neotragus moschatus | reverse complement strand
ACACACACGTGCTGTGCTGTGCTGAGTCACTCAGTTGTGTCCAACTCTTTGTGATCCCAGGGACTATAGCCCACCAGGCCCTTCTGTCCACGGGATTCTCCAGGCAAGAATCCTGGAGTGGGTGGCCATGCCCTCCTCCAGGGGATCTTCCCAAACCAGGGGTTGAACCCAGGTCTGCTGCATTGCAGGCAGATTCTTTACGATCTGAGCCAACAGGGAAGCCCATGAATACTGGCGTGGGTAGCCTATCCCTGCTCCAGGGGTTCTTCCTGACCCAGGAATCAAACCAGGGTACAACTTTATATATTTTCTATCATAGAATGCAAGAAGTAGGATGTGGGTTTTTTACTATTTGGGGGTTTCAAAAAAATGCCTGCTGGACTCCATTTTCTGCAGCCTTAAAACTGAAACAGAAATACAGGCCTCCAGTCCGCAGTGGTTCAGGGCACTGGCTGTAGCTCTGGGCACCAGGGTGCTGACACCCCGAGCACTGGTCTTAGAGCCCCGAGAAGTTCTGTGATCTCCTGATACTCCAGGCACCTCTGCAGAATGTGGGATGGTATCTCCACCTCAAATGCTTGTTATGAGGCTGAAATGAGTTCATATTTGTTAGGTGCTTAGAAAAGTGCCTGGCCCATGGCATGAAATTTTCCAATGTATTCATGTGTTGGTTTTCAAGCTTCTAGATGACCATTTCTGGTTATTACTAGAGCACAATTTGCACACCATTATTGTGTGAAAAGAGAAAGAAAAAGTGTAAAACTGCTTGCTTTGCTTCCTGCTAGCTATTAAAAGCTGGGGAGAGAAGGAAACTACGAGCAATATAAAATCGGGAATTGTCTNCTGGCCCATGGCATGAAATTTTCCAATGTATTCATGTGTTGGTTTTCAAGCTTCTAGATGACCATTTCTGGTTATTACTAGAGCACAATTTGCACACCATTATTGTGTGAAAAGAGAAAGAAAAAGTGTAAAACTGCTTGCTTTGCTTCCTGCTAGCTATTAAAAGCTGGGGAGAGAAGGAAACTACGAGCAATATAAAATCGGGAATTGTCTCCTTCCCAGGCGGTTCTAGTGGTAAAGAACCTGCCTGCCAGTGCAGGAGACACTGAGAGATGCAGGTTCGATCTCTGGGTCAGGAAGATGCCCTGGAGAAAGGAACGGCTACCCACTCCAGTAGTCTCACCTGGGGAATCCCCTGGACAGAGCAGCCTGGCGGGCTATATATAGTTCATGGGGTCACAACAAGTTGGACACGACTGAGCCACTAACACTTTGCTTACTTCAAATTTGAAATGCAGTTAAAATCCTTTATCTTTTTGACGGACAGGCAGGGCCCAAAGGAGGGTCTAGGTCTGGGGGGTTCCTCTGGGTCTGGACTTTGCATATTTTTGTTGTTAAGTGGTACTAAGAGAAACAAAATAGATACTAAGGAGTATCTATTTTCTACCCAAAGATATCCCACAGATCCATGGACCACTCATTGACAACCTAGGGGAGTGGCCAAGGTTGGAGTATAAGGAAGAGACCAGAATGTGCTCCCCAAATGGAAAGGGGGTCCTGGGGTCGGGCCCCTCGGCCAGTGCTAGGGGAGGAAGGAGTTTGGGCCCAGGTCTCCCAGGCACTCTGCCTACCTCAGGATAGAGACCTCATGTTCTATCAACTTGGCCATCTTGTTATTAAGTTGGAACATGGAAACATTCGTCAGGTCTCTTTCGAGGCTGGCTTCTCTCAATGCATTGGAGTTTTTGCTGATGGATCTACAGCAGCGGAAACTTCTGCCCTCACAAGTCCCTCGAACAGAAGGAATGAGCAGAGACCCTTGGATGTGACAGGACTGGGGGAAAGCCATTTGCTGTCCCCCTGCTGATGTCTGAGACGGTATTTCCCTTCCTCCCCCAGACTGAGTCTTGTATGCCCGTGGGGAAAGCATTCCATTTCTGTCAAATTAAAACAAAGACTCAGAAGGAGTCTTAAAGAAGACAGGAGTGGGTGCATGGAGACCCCGGGGCTGACACATTGAAAGGGTGAAGTTATGTGTGTGGATCTGGAGCCGTATCTGCCGGGATGCCCAGGAGGGCACCTGTCCCTCTGTCTGCCGCTGGGGAAGAGGCAGTGGATACTGGGTGAATGGAACGTCCCAGGATCCCAGTCCCTCTCAGTCTGCCAACTTAGGGTTCAGGACGTGGTGATAATTGGGTTAATCCCTCTTGTTCTCTCCTGCGGCTGGTCTGGGAGGGGAGGTGGACTCAGCACGCACACCTCCTTCAGGGTCGGCGGGCAGGGCTATGCCCCAGCTCCTTCATCGCTGAGGAACCTGAGGACGGGGCACCAGCATCCCCACAGGTGTTCCTGTCATGCTAATGCGTTTTCTTTCTCTTTTTAAAAATGTATTTATTTGGCTGCACTGGGCCTTCATTGCAGCATGCAGGATCTTACAGTTGCAGCGTGTGGGATCTAGTTCCCTGATCAGGGATCAAACCTGGGCCCCCTGTATTCAGAGTGCAGAGTCTTAACCACTGGACTGCCCCAGAAGTCTGCATTTTTGCATTTTCTCATTCTTGGTCTTTGTTTCCCCTGGGTGTTGAAATTGCCCTTGGCAAAATTTTAACTGCTTCTTTCGAAGTAAGGAAGTAAAAAGAACTTGGATTTTCCAATGTCTGGGCCTAGAGGAGATAGAAAGAATGAGTTCCTGGACAAGGAGGCAGATATCAGTGAGGGGAGAGGGTCTTTTTCAAGGAAACCCCCACCTCACTCGCCCTGGACTTTGCGCCTCTACGGGCGTGAGTCCTCGTGGGTTCCCAGACTTGAGTGTTAGCGGCTGCTAATGCTTTTAGTAACACTAATGTTGCACACTAACAGTAGTACCAATTACTAGTCACATTTAGTAGTTACTTGCAAGGAGAGCACCAGTTTGGAGGTAGAAACATGGAGACCCCTAAAAGACAGGCTTTCCTTCGGACATCTCTGAGGGTTTCTTACCGAAGACCACCAGGGGGAGCTCGTGCCAGATGTTGGTGAGCCTGTAGACCAGGAAGGGGGTGAGGATGCCCCCGACGTCACACATGGAGGAGCAGACGAGGACCCCGAGGTTCCTGAAACGCGGGACACCCGTGTTTCCTTCCGCTTGTCACAGGGCCGTGGTTTTCGCCCACCCCGCGCCTCAAATGCCTCCCCCAACCATTAAACGCGGAGCGAGCTGAAAGTCTTCACGGAAATGACGCATAATGCCATTCGTGTTCTGCATACTTGTTTTACACTAACTTTCTCGAAGGTGTCTCACGGGGGGCGGGGGCAATTGGGATTTGTACTTTCATCCCCGTCTGCCCTTGCTCTGCTCTGCCGTCCTGCGTGGGCTGTTCTCCCGCCTGTGGCCATCCGTCATCCCTCTCCAT
Source organism: Neotragus moschatus (assembly GCA_006410615.1). NCBI lineage: Eukaryota > Metazoa > Chordata > Mammalia > Artiodactyla > Bovidae > Neotragus > Neotragus moschatus. Next base: position 20,994 of record SJYA01005698.1, on the reverse strand, counting down.
GCGACGGCTCCTGTTCTCCGCACGTGGTTCCTGTGTTTTACCCCAGCCCGGGAGTGTGAGGCGTGACCTGCCTACCGCCCTGAAATGGTCCCATCCTCTCGAAAAGGAAGGTGCCTTCCCTCGAGATACCAAGTGCAGGAAGTCAGAAAGAGAAAGACAAATACCATATGATGTCACCTATATGTGGAATCTAAAATATGACACAAATGACCTCATCTACAGAACAGAAGCAGACTCACAGACACAGAGACCAGACTTGTGGTTGCCAAGGAGCATGGGAAGGCGTGAGAGGGTCGGACTGGGGCTTTGGGGTTAGCAGAGGCAAAACTATTCTATACAGGATGGATCAACCACAAGGTCTTACTGTATAGCGCAGGGAACCAGACTCAACATCCTGCGTTAAACTGTAATGGGGAAGAATATGTAAAAGAATGTACGTATGTGTGTATAACCGAGTCATTTTGCTCTCAGTAGAAACTGACACGCCACTGTAAAGCAACTGTGCATCAAGAAAATACATTTCTTAAAAAAGGCGAGTTGTCCTCTGTTGGCACCTGTAGTCGAACGTCCCAGCTGGCCTCCTTGCGCTGAGGGGGACGTACGCACCTGATGAACGTGGGATACAGTTCCGCGTTGACCAGGCAGACCATCTCATAGGCCATTGTGATCCCCATCCGACCCAGGCAAGCAGCCGTAATTCTTAGCCAGTGTAGATCTGAGGGGAAAACACAAGGCTGCGCAGGCTCCCGGGTTGCCGGGGCTCGGGGGCAGAGGGAAGGGGCAAGGAGACGGTGCATCCGCCAGAACGCGACAAGAGTGCACCGTCGGCGCTTCTGCAGACTCAGGGCGGCCCCGCAAAATCTGCGGCGTTTACTTGTGTTAGCCTGACAGTTCTAACACACTCCTCACTTCAGACTTCAGTCGTTAACGACACCTGCTTCCAAAGTTCTACCAACTTTCGTCTACAGAGGTGACCCAGAAGAAAGAGCCTGCTCTCTGCGCTGGCCCAGCTGGATGGCCAGAGGTGTGGGTCCTTCTAGCCTCTCTTGTTGTATTCCGTCAGAGAACCGACTCTTTGTGACCCCATGAACTGTAGCCTATCAGGCTCGTCCATCCATAGGATTTTCCAAGCAAGAGTACTGGAGTGGGTTGCCATGTCCTTCTCCAGGGAAGCTTCCCAACCCAGGGATTGAACCCAGGTCTCCTGCATTACAGGCAGACACTTTACCATCTGAGCCACCAGGAAAGCCCAACTCAAAGAACCAGTGGATGTGATTATATCACATCAGGCCATCACGGGATGCCATGGCTCTTATAGGCAGAGTTGCCATATGCGTTCACTTGGGAAAGTCCCAGATATTTCATTCATTCTTTCCAAATTGACTTCCATGCTGAAAAACATGGTCTTCCTATCAAAGGGCTGTGCTTCCCACTTCCTCCTCGCAGCCCCCGCCCCTGACCCCTTCTCAGGGCCTTGGCAGATAAGACCCCAGCTTGGCCGGGCACTTACCCTCCGGGATAAAAACCGAGGCTAGACAGGCTGCCCCCGCCACCATATTTGATATGGCCCATGGATAACGGCGACCTACGCGGTCAATGGTGAGGATGATGAGGAAGGCGGCAGGGAACTCGACCAGGGCAGAGTAGAAGAAGTCCAGGTAGATGTTGCTCCCTGCAAGGCCCACGTGCATGATGAGGCCCTGGTAGAGAACAGAGCTCGTGAACCTGAGCAAAGAGGAGAGCTCAGATCAAGACCAGCCCCGTGAGCGAGTCACCGAAAGCTTGACTGTCGGACACCTTCTCTGTCATCTTATTGCTTCTCCCTCCATTCCACTGCTTTTACACCATCTGACCCATTAGAGTCTGGGAAGGGAAAGAATTAGGCTAGCATTCCCTGGCCAAATTGAAAGGCAAGAAGCAGTGCCTTACTGGAAGGATTTATTTAGTAGAACTGTTTCAGGTTATTAGTGGTTGTTAATCTTTTCTCTTTCTGGTCTTCTAATGACTACTTAATCCAAACCTTAGGAACACAGAAGACCAAGTGGGAACCAAATTCCCAAATGGATATAGCCCCACTTTTGATGATTTATCTTCTGACATGATACAGACAACATTTTTAAAATTAATTTTTACAGTTGAAATATAGTTGATTTACACTGTGTGCCAGTCTCTGCTGTACAGCAAAGTGGCTCAGCTATACACATATATGCTTTCTTTTTTTATATTCTTTTCCATTATGGTTGACCATAGGATACTGAATCTAGATCTCTGAGCTATATGGTAGGTCTTTGTTGTTTATCCATTCACAAACAAGACTTAGATGATGTTTCTGGTTTTGTTGACCGAAAATGTTGAATGTCTGCAATGGAAAATATGAGGATAATGAGGCCAGGTTTCCCCGATGCATTTTGTATGCAATATTATGAAGGCTGCCTGCTGCTAAATTAACTCCTGGTCCCTTGGACTGCAAAGAGATTCAACCAGTCCGTTCTGAAGGAGATCAGCCCTGGGATTTCTTTGGAAGGAATGATGCTAAAGCTGAAACTCCAGTACTGTGGCCACCTCATGCCAAGAGTTGACTCATTGGAAAAGACTCTGATGCTAGGAGGGATTGGGGGCAGGAGGAGAAGGGGACGACAGAGGATGAGATGGCTGGATGGCATCACCAACTCGATGGACGTGAGTCTGAGTGAACTCCGGGAGCTGGTGATGGACAGGGAGGCCTGGTGTGCTGCGATTCATGGGGTCGCAAAGAGTCGGACACGACTGAGTGGCGGAACTGAACTGAACTGAAGCTTTGCTTTTGTCAGTGACTGTGGACGGCCTTTTATTGTTTAGCTGTCCTGTGTGGCATGCAGGACATTCAGGATCTTATTTCCCCGACCAGGGATCGATCCCATGCTGCCTGCAGTGGGAGCGTGCACCACCAGGGACGTCCCCTTCTGTCAGTGACTGTGAAGCATCATTTGGCTGCTCTGCGTCATCCTGGTGATGTCACTCAGCGAAGGGAAAGCATGCTGCGTGGTGCAGAGGCTGGTGTGGAGCCCACGGCCCAGCGCTCTGGAGCAGCCTGCAGGCAGTGAGGATGCTCAGACTTGCTGCTGGATGTGGAGTCAGTGGTTATATCTGTCGGGTAGTCTTGTTTGAGAAGTTTATTTATTTACATTTTCTCCAGGTGGAAAAGAAAAGGCCTTGCAGTAGAGATCTACACTGCATAATAGATCTATCTATTGATTGATAATTAATATCAATTAATCTGTGCAACAAGGACCTACCGTATAGCACCGGGGACTCTATCAATATTTAGTAGCAACCTGTAAGGGCTTCCCTGGTGACTCAGATGGTAAAGAATCTGATCTATCTGCCAATGCAGGAGATCCAGGGTCAGGAAGATCCCCTGGAGAAGGGAATGGCGGCCCACTTCGGTATTCTTGCCTGGAGAATTCTCATGGACTCCTCTCCTTCTCATGGACTCCTGCCAGAGGAGCCTGGCAGGCTGCAGTCCATGGGATCACAAAGAGTCAGACACAACTGAGTGGCTAACACTTCTACTACTTCTATAAGGGAAGAGAATTTGAAGCATATATATATATATATATATATATGAATCACTGTGCTGTATAACTGAAACTAACATATTGTAAATCAATTACACTTCAGTTTTTTAAAAATCTATACCAATTGTCTCAGTTTGACATTAGAATCACTTGGAAGCTTTTAAAAGTATTGGTTTCTGGTTCCTTGCCTTGACAATTAAATCCATGTTTTTGTGGGAGAGGAGTCTGGCCTCGGTATTTTATAAACTCCCAGGTGATTCTTAAGGTAAAGCCAAGGTTGAGAATGTAGTGATCATTGAGAATGGTCATACATTGAGAATGTATTGGGTCTGTAAGCTAATTTCAACATCTGCCTGACAAAAATATAAATGAGCCCACTTGCAGTCCACCATTGATGCTGACTGGACCTAGGCTACGTTTTGAAGGTAGTCTTGGTCCCTCCCTCTATGTGGATGATGGATATTAAAAGAATTTGGAGAGATTTTAAAGTGGAAAATAATCCTTACCAGTTGTACATCAAGATCAAGGTGTGTTTCCTTATTTGAGGGGTTCTGACCAAGTCAAGAAATGAAGGATTCAACTTCTTGCCAACTTCCTCATCAGGTCTGAGGCTCTGAGAATATAAACAATAGCAACAGTTTAGTATATTTCATGACGGTGTCCCAGGGTCACCCAGGGAACATAATACCTTAGACTTGCTAAATGCTTTTAATGTGCCCAGAGCTAGCTAAGCCCTTCACACACATTAACTCGTTTAATCAATATAACCACCCTACAAGTTAGATTTTATGTTTTTCACTACGTCTCACAGAAGAGGATATTGGGCTACAGAGAAGCGGGGTAACTCATGCATAAATATTATAGGATGCTGTTGGTAAAGTGTGGTGGGGTAAAACTGAGGTCCTCCAGTGACCCTGAGGGCTGAGGGCATTGACACAACGTCTCTGCACACCCAGACCCGAGTGAGGCCCAATAGGAGACTGCTCGGGGACGTTGGCACTCAGACCACCATTGGCATCACGTGGGGCTTGTTAGAATGAAAGGTCTCTGGGGACTTCTCTGGTGGTTCAGTGGCTAAGACTTCAGTGCAGGGGGCCTGGGTTCGATCCCTGGTCAGGGCACCAGGTCCCGCATGCCAGCTCTCATATGCTGCAGTGAAGATCGGAGATCCTGCATGTCTCAGCTAAGACCTGGTGCAGTCAAACAAATACATAAAATAAAATATTAAAATAATAAAGAGCGAAAAATCTCTGGCCCCTGCCCAGCCAGAGGGAAATGCATGTTCACAGGTTCCCCTGGTGAATTGAGAAGCCCACTCTAGAAGGACACAGTTGATGCTGGACCGGACAAGCTGGTGTTGAAAGAAACCTCCAGGGAACCAGCAATGACCGGACTTAGTGTTCTCACACGAACTCTGACCTTGGGGGAGACAGGGACCCACGTGTGCTTTATTCCCTGGCCAGTGTCCAAGAGGATCTGAATTCTAAGAAGCAGTGCTATGCCAGTTGTTCATGCCGAAAAAACAATAGGTACTCTAACCACCCAGAGAGGAAGTGAAGAAAAAAGGCCTCTGAGTCTCTCACTATGAATGTCAGGTCAATCTCAGATGTGTATAGGTCACCCATTTTAGAGCCTCATCAGAAATGACTTGCTATTATGTCAATATAAATTCCTAGTAAGCTTGAGTTTCTCTTTACCAGGTCCTGTCAGGTGAAAAGTTGTAAATTAAAGGTGATGAGGTCTACTAAAGGCGAAATGCTAGTGCACGGAAAATGGACACTTTGGTTTGTTCTATTCAAGAAGGCAGGGGGTTGTTTAAAACATTTTGGGAGAATTTTTTATCTAAAATTTTAAAAATTCTAAGGAATTATTGGTGTTTGAGGATTCTTCCCTCTGTACTGGGGCTGAGGGCCAACACAGTCAAGAGATGAACAAGATAGAAGCTCCTCGTTTGACTTTCAAATGACTTTTGGTTTCCTTTGATGTTTTCCATCTGCTTAAAATGTTCTACTGGGAACCACCAATCTTAGTACAAGGGAAATATCCTGCTGTGCGGGGGAGGTGGGCCCTTCTGCGCCCCCCATGGAGACAGTGCCTGGTGTTTCCTCCTTGCAGGGTCCCTGCTTTGCCACCGCAGCCGCTGGCTCACCTGAAGAGATCCGGGCAAGGGTTTTCCATTTTTCTTTGCAATATGCTTAATGATCTTCATGGCTTTAGCATTTTTGTTCTGGGAGATCAGCCATCGAGGAGACTCGGGTACACACCTGGGGCACAGAGAAAGCGTCATCAATGCTGGTAAGTACAGGGGAACATCCTGCTTGGCCCTCCACCTGCTCAGTGGTCATAAGCCAATTTCTGGGAGGGACCTTACATAGAGAGGTTTGGTTGTGTCGACCGAGGAAGTAAAATTGTGTGGAGACGTCACAGTAAAGGAAACCATCAACAAAATGAACAGACAGCCTACTGAACGGGAGAGAATACTTGCTGTTGAATAAGGGGTTGATATCCAAAATATATAAAGAGCTCATTCGACCTGATAGCTAAAATCCAAACGATTTGATTTAAAAATGAGCAGAGTGGGACTTCCCTGATGGCCCCAGTGGTAAAGAATCCACCTGCCAATGTAGGGGACAAAGGTTTGATCCCTGGTCTGGGAAGATCCCACATGCCTTGGAGCAACTAAGCCTGTGGACCCCAACGACTGAGGCTGCACTCTACAGCCCGTGCTGTGTAACAAGAGATGCCACCACTGCAATGAGAAGCCCGTGTACGATCACCAGAGAGTGGCTTCCACTCACTGCAACTAGAAAAGCCCACTCACGGCCTCAAAGATGCAGCACGGCCGAATCTTTTTCTAATTTTAAAAATAAACAAAAAGGAACAGAGCATTGGAATAGACATTTTTCCAAAGAAGGTATACGGATGGCCACTAAGGACACGAAAAGATGCTCAACATCACTAATCACCAGGGAAACGCAAAGCAGAACCACAGCTGAGATGTCACCTCAATCTGTCTGAGTGGCTGTTATCGAAAAGACAAGAAATAGCAAGTACTGGCGAGGATACAGAGAAAAGGGAATCCTGGTGAACTATTGGTGGGGATGTACATTGGTGCAGCCACCATGGAGAAAGGTACGGAAAAATATTAGAAACAGAACTACTGTATTATCCAGAAATCCCACTTCTGAATATTTATCTGACGAAAACAAAACAGCCCAAACACCTGTTTTCTACTCTTCATCTTGAATGATCTTTTGAAAAAGCAGTTCTATTGTGGGGCTTGTGGAATTGTAAGAAAACGAAATTTGACTCGATTGAGTAAAAGTGGCAAGAAGTGCTTCAGAGATGATCAGAACTTGGATGATACCTGGCCCTTTCCTGTCATGCTAAAGCACTAGGTCATTCTGAGGGGAATAAGACTATTGAAAAATATTTAAGCTGAAGAGTAATGAGGTAGACCTGGATTTTTTCAATGCAATGCAAAGCATGGACTAGAGGATGGGAAAGCTGATACCAAAGAGACCAGTTATGAATCTGTCCAGAAAGCCAAGCAATAAGTAATGAGTTCCTAATGAGAACAGGAAAAAACAAAGGGGTGGATTCAGAGATAGAAAGGGGGTAGAAAGGATAGAGGGAAAGAGCTAAGAATCACCCTCAGAATGTTACTGGCTTTTGGAGGAGAAATAGGCTTCCTGGAAAGGGTTTAGATGTTAAATCCTTAGACAAGGCACCTCTGGGAAGAACAAGTAGCTATGTCTAGGAAGTAAATAAGTAGGTTTTTGCAAAGGAGATTTGGTTGATAATCCAGCGCCCTTCTTACTTTATCTCAGATAACCTCACATTAGGAGTTTTTGAGAGTTTCTGCCATTTCCATGTTTCCCTTCGGCAGGAATGACTGACGTTTCACTGGCTCTGATAACTCTGATTGATTGGTATGGTCTGACTTGGGTGCCACGTTGGCCTAATCTGGGATAAAAACTGCTGTGATTGATTGGGGATGTCTGCTTCGGACCTGGCGGGGCAAGTGGTGACAACAGCGTCATCCTTCACCTTCTCCACCTTGGAGTTTCTTCTGAGGAGAGGCAGAATAAGAACGGTAATATTCTCAGTCCCTTCAAAAGGTATTACGGCCACTAGAAGCTAATTTTAAAAACCACATACATAATGTGAAAATGTGAGAAAAAGTCATAAAGCTCTTTGTTCAAAGTGAAAGAACATTTGGTTTCCGGGGGGGAAGACAGGTGGAAACTTGTCATTTTCAGCCCTGAAACATGGACCTGGGTTTCCCGTGAAACAGAAGCGTGAGGGACAGCTTAGGTTGGATGGATGGTGTACACTGGGGGAAGATCGCCTTTTCAGCTAAATGTAATATTTCCATTTCTTTCCTTTTGTTCCATGTGGACTTACCAGTAATAGAGCAAGAAGCAGAAGTTGGGCAGAGTCACGGTGAACTGAAGCCACCTCCAGTGCGGGAGCACATAGGCCACCCCAGCAAGCACCAGGAGTCCCACTGTGAAGGCCACTTGGTAGACAATCCCCACTGTCCGCCGGTATCTCAGCCCGACAAATTCTGTGACTGTGGAGAGAACCCAAGGGCCAGCACCAGTCAGCACGAAGGTAAGCTGGCGATCCAACGATAGGACAACTAGAAGGCCAACCTCGAAAATGTGGTCCAAGCTCCAGAATTCTCTATACAGCTCTTAGAAAACATTTAAATGTCCTTTGAGACCTCTTCTGTTATGATTATTGCTATCGTGTTAACATAAAATCTCATAATCCCACATTACATGGAGTAAGCATTGAATTTAGAGCATAGATGATTTTCACGTAAATGAATAGCTCAGTATAATAGCTCATGTCCTCTTACATGAGTTAAACATTTTCTTGGCCATGCTGTTAATGTGTGCAAATGGCTTGAAAATCTAAGGGGTGGGTTTCCAAGTTGACTGAAGTCAGCTAGTACTGGCTGGCAAGAACTAATTTTTTAAAATTTTAGGAATTTTGCAAGCTGATATTTAACCCATTGGTATCTTAAAATCAGTCATGGTGTGAGTATTCACAACATAGAAATTGGAAAACACTATGAATCAGGTTTTTTATTCTCCAAGAACTGGTTTAAAGGCATAACACTGCACATGGTATAATTATTGCCTTATCCATGACAGCTATACGAAGTCCATGATACATGGCTTTAGGAAATAGTCATTTTTATGTCACAGACATTCTAAAATTGACATGCCAGATATTCCATGAACCACAGAGTTTTGCTTGGAATGTTTGGTTATCATGTTAAAGACTTCAGCTATTTGTAAACCAAATAGAAATGTTCTCTGAAATTATTTCTATGAAGTACTGTGAACTATCCAAAAGTACTTACAAAGAGAGATGAAACTGTGTATATAATAAGTGGAAACATCTGTCTTTCAAAGTGGCTGGGGTCATGGATGAGGTCTTGGGGTAGCAAGTAGAAAAGTAGGAAAAGGGCGCATGGCAAGGGCACCATAAGGACACTGGAGGGACTGGAGGAGAGATTACCGAGAGGAGGCTGAAATCTACATTCAAATGCTATGTATTTCGATGTCATGTCTTCAGAGGCCACATTTCTCATCAAATAACTGCATACATTCATCTCTTTGTTGTCCTCACATAGATCAGGGGACTACCATGACAGGCACCAAAAAGTATTAAAGGCGCCGTTTCCTCCTCATCTCATAGAATCCCCCAAATTTATTGGCCTTTCTCCTGGGCCAGTTTTTAAGCACAGATATTCTAGTTCTCTTGTGTGAAATGAGAGATTTATTATTATTATTTAAATTTCAGAGTCTGTTTCCCTTTGCGTGGATGCTACTTGAATGTACCCCAAAGAAAATCAACGATGAAGTGAATTCCCGAGATCTAAGTGTGGTGGTGACTCTTCTTAACATCACTTTAAAGATGCTCTGCTGTTATAATGTAAATATTCTCCTATAATCCATTGAGCTTAAGCATAGCTCTGGCTCCTAACACGTAGGATGTAAATGATATTCCTGGTCCTACAAGTGGCTTGCTGAGGACCCGAGATTGACCACAGTACTTGTATCCTCAGTTTCCTCGCATATAATTTGGGGATAACTGTGGTTTGCTAGAGTGGATGTACTCAAAGTAATAAAGTTTCTTAGAAATCTAGCATGTTTCTCATTGAATGTTCTCTCTGTATAGCATGGTACTAAAGCTCATGGGGTTCCAACCAGTCCGTCCTAAAGGAAATCAACTCTGAATATCCATTGGAAGGACCGAAGCAGAAGCTCTCATTGTTTGGCCACCTGATTTGAAGAGCCAACTTGATGGAAAAGCCCCTGATGCTGGGGAAGATTGAGGACAAGAGGAGAAGGGGACGACAGAGGATGAGATGGTTGGATGGCATCATCAACTCAATGGACATGAGTGTGAGCAAACTCCAGGAGATAGTGATGGACAGGGAAGCCTGGTGTGCTGCAGCCCATGGGGTCGCAAAGAGTCAGACACGACTTAATGACAGAACAACAATCAGAAAAGCCTGGTAGGCTAGATTTTCTCTCTATGGAACACCCTAGGGTACAGAAAACAAAAATTCCTAAAGCGTTATATAAGAATTTGGATGGCAGACTGTTTACTCTCATTCCGGTTTCATTGTTTTCTTTCTAGGAAGAATGTAGAATGAGTCTAGTGAAAAGATTTTAGGAATTCTTTTGATACAGAAAGAAAAATCTTTCAACGTTGTCTTGAAGCTGAGTCCACTTTTCTGTGTAGCTTCCCCCACCAGACTGACTGTATTTTGCCAGCCAACCTTTGTTCCCACAGCTACGATCTCAAGTGTTCTTACTCAGGATGTAGCCTATTAACCAGCCTGCTTTGCTGACCAGTCCTTGAATCAAGCGAAAAATTAGCATCCACGTGTAGTTTGGGGAGATGGCCATGAGCACTCCAGATGAAGCGTTTATGAGGATTGTAATCAAGAGGCAGAGCTTACGGCCAAACCTGTGAAGGGAAAACAGAGAGAGGGAACGGCATCAGATTAGATTCACAAATGTTGTAGAAAATTCACACAAGCTATGGAACTCTAACTAAAGTGGGGGTCAACTCTGAAGGATGGAAATTCAAGAGGTACAGATTGACTCCCTCCAAGAGAATCCCTGACTTTGGGTCTGTTCTGTTGGCACGATGTGTAAACAGCCAGACCCTTTCTGGGCTGCAGAATCTCTCAGCCTCACACTGCGGAGGGTACTCAGGGAGGGGAGATTCTTCGAGCCCCTTAGTCCTGAATGCCCCAAGGGCTTATCTAGGCCTTCCATCATCACATGAGCTGGGCCTTCCCGCGAACAGACTCAACTGCCCACCCAGGAGCTTTTGCTTTAGAAAAAGCAAAACTTAGCATTCGGTGAGTTTCCCTATCCATTTCAACACTGCCTTTGGGCTTTGTGGTATTTGTGTGTCTCCATGGAAACAGGAAATAGGAAAAGGAGTACATCAAGGCTGTATATTGTCACCCTGCTTATTTAACTTCTATGCAGAATACATCATGAGAAATGCTGGACTGGAAGAAACACAAGCTGGAATCAAGATTGCTGGGAGAAATATCAATCACCTCAGATATGCAGATGA
>SJYA01005697.1:0-23720 GCA_006410615.1 Neotragus moschatus | reverse complement strand
GCAGGAGGAGAAGGGGACGACAGAGGATGAGATGGCTGGATGGCATCACCGACTCGATGGACTCGAGTCCGAGTGAACTCCGGGAGCTGGTGATGGACAGGGAGGCCTGGCGTGCTGGGATTCATGGAGTTGCAAAGAGTCAGACACGACTGAGTGACTGAACTAACTAGGAAGATTTTAAATTATAAATTAAATTTCCTTAATGATTGTAATACTACTCAAGCTTTTATTTCTTTTTAAGATTATTTGATAAGTTATATCTTTTCTACGAAAGTTTCTACTTGGACTTAGGTTTTCACAGAATTCTTTTGTCTGTCGTTGGGCTTTGCAAGTGTCTGGTTATTTCTCCATTTCGCTTCCTAGTTTCCCACTGGTGCCTCCTGTTTTTCTGGTCATTCTTGCCAGAGATGGAGCCACATTCTTTTCTGTGAATCATTTCTTCTTTCTGCTCTGTGTCCCCTTTTGTTCCTTCTCTACTTTCCTGAGTTGAACATTCTTTAATGTATGCATTGGAAATTTTGAACATCAGATCTTACAAACAAGGCTGCAGTAATCAAGACACTGTGTTGCAGGTGTTAAGGTAGATTTTTTTAATCATTGTGGAGTGTGGAAGTAAGCCCTTAGATTCAGGGTCACTTGGTTCCAGCACAGGTGCCGTGGCTCTTCCTGAGGAAAGAGCAGTGTCTTGGATGATGCTGGGACAGCTGGACACCCGCATGCAGAAGACTCCCCCACGCCCCCGCCTCTCGCGGCATGGAAAGTGAAAGTCGTGCAGAAGACCCCCCCACACCCCCGCCTCTCACGACATGGAAAGTGAAAGTGAAAGTCGCTCAGTTGCACCCGGCTCTTTGTGATCCCCTGGACTATACAGTCTGGAACTCTCCAGGCCAGAATACTGGAGTGGGTAGCCTTTCCCTTTTCCAAGGCATCTTCCCATGCAGGTGGGTTCTTTACCAGCTGAGCTATCAGGGAAGCCCAAGTTAACTCAAAATGTAAGGGCTCAAACCTGGAAGCTTCACGGGAAAACATGAGAGAAACGCCTTAGCGTCTTGGGTTAGGCTTATAGTCTCAAATCCAAAACCAAGAACACAACCCGAGAAAGAAAACTGATGAAAAAAAATTCATCAGATGAAGAAATACTGCTCTTGGGACTCCCTGGCGGTCCAGTGACTAAGACTCTGTGTTTCCCCTGCGAGGCACAGCTCAGCCACTGGTCAGGGAGCTGAGATCCCTCGAGCCATATGGTGCAGCCAGAAGGAGTCGCTGCTCTTCAAAAGAACTACTGAGAAAAATTGTAAAAGCCACAGACTGGGAGAAAATACTAGCAAGTGGCATTTCTGAAAAGGACTTTTATCTAGAATATGTAACTCTCAACTCAATAAGAAGATGAACAGTCCAATTAACAAACTGGCAGACATTTCCTCAGAGAACAACTACAAATGTTTAATAGTCACATTCCCTGGGACTCAGCTGGTGAAGAATCCGCCNAAATACTAGCAAGTGGCATTTCTGAAAAGGACTTTTATCTAGAATATGTAACTCTCAACTCAATAAGAAGATGAACAGTCCAATTAACAAACTGGCAGACATTTCCTCAGAGAACAACTACAAATGTTTAATAGTCACATTCCCTGGGACTCAGCTGGTGAAGAATCCGCCTGCAATGTGGGAGACCTCGGTTCGATTCCTGGGTTGGGAAGATCCCCTGGAGCAGGGCTACCCACTCCAGTATTCAGGCCTGGAGGATTCCATGGACAGAGGAGCCTGGCAGGCTACAGTCCATGGGGTCTCAAAGAGTCAGATTTGACTGAGCAGCTTTCACTAATAGTCACATGAAAATGTGTTCAACATCGTTAGTCATTAGGAAAATACAAATTAAAACCATAATGAAACAGCGTTTTACACTCGCCCAGATGTCTATAGTCAAAAAAATGGTGACAGGTGTTAGCAAGGAGACGGAGAAGTGGGTCAGCAGTGTAAGGTGCTGCCCCACACTTGAGTCTCTGCACTTGACTGTGAAAGAAGTCAGATGGGAGGACTGTGTTGTATGATCTCCTCTGTAGACCATCCAGGAGAGGCTGGTCCACAAATGCAGGCCAGGGGTGGCTGGGGCGGATTGACCACCAAAGCCGCGAGGGTCTTTATGAGGTGATGGGTCTGACCTCAGACTGGGTGGCATGGTGGTTGCACAGCTCTTAAGTTGACTAAAAATTACTGAATTGTATACTTAAAACGTATAAGTAAATTATACTGCAATGAAGCCGTTAAAAAATTACAAACGTGCTTTTAACTTAGTGTATTTAAATAGGTAATACATTTGGGGACTCCCTTGTGGTTCAGTGGCTAAGACTCCCCTGCAGGAGGCCCAGGTTCAATCCCTGGTCTGGGAAACAAGGTCCTGCGTGTGGTACAGTGTGGTTGTAGGGTCCAGAGGGCAGTGTTGCGTGAGAGGGTGATGTGTTACTGTCCCAAATGCCCCTTCATAGAGGTGTGCTTTGTGGCCACGCGCGTGCTCGCACAGGCTGGGCTTCCCAGAGCCCTGGGCAGCTCCGCGCCCCCTCCTCCCTGGTGGCCCATCCCACGGCGTCCTGCTCCTGTTGTTGGGGGCCTGTGCCTTCTTTCTCTGGTCAACACCCGCGTTTCTTAAAAGTCCGGCATAAGTGCGAGCCTCTTGCTGCCCCCTCTGAGCAGCAGCAGGGCTCTCCCGCTGCCTGGGCGCCTCCTTCGTCCCAGCTGGTCCTTCTGCTTCGGGCTCTTCCTCCCGTGACGCTGCTCCGCGTTCCTCGTCTTTGTGTTCTGCCTTTGTTTGCTGGTGACTTCGTTCCACTTCCTCCCGTACGGCCCGCCCAGCCCCCTGGGCCTCGGCCCCCTGTGCGCGGAGGGGCGGAGGCTCCCTCTGATTCCCTGTTTCGGGCTCTTTTGCTTCCTGGAGTTGGGGATTTAATGTCTTGCATCATTTGGGGGGACCTTTCTGCCTTTATTTTCTCTTTTTCCCCTTGTCTCTTGTGGTTTCCAGACTCTGTGGTCTGTCTTACCTTTCCTTTGTTTTCTTATTTTAATTGATACCTTTGTGTCTATATGTCTTTTGGGTAGTTTGCTCACACTGATCTTTCCGAAAATTGATCTGCGTTCAGCTGAAACTAATCTGTGGTTTGGCCATGCATCGAGTCTTTAATTTGAATGAGTATGTTTTTTATTTTTAGAAGTTATATTTGAATATCTTCTACACCTGCCTGTTCTTCGTTCGCAGTGTTATTTTTTTAATTCCTTCTTTCATATCTGATAATTTCAGACATGTACATTTCAGTTACTAATGATTCTTTTGTTTGAGTTTNCGTTCAGCTGAAACTAATCTGTGGTTTGGCCATGCATTGAGTCTTTAATTTGAATGAGTATGTTTTTTATTTTTAGAAGTTATATTTGAATATCTTCTATACCTGCCTGTTCTTCGTTCGCAGTGTTGTTTTTTTAATTCCTTCTTTCATATCTAATAATTTCAGAAATGTACATTTCAGTTACTAATGATTCTTTTGTTTGAGTTCGGGGGGTCTGGTGTTTTGGCACACCCTAACCATTCCTGGAGGAAGCCTCACCCGAGTGAGGCAGGGCATCTCGGGGGGGCAGCGCGGCAGTGCAGCGCGGCCAGGCTGTCCCCCGCCTGCGTCTGCATCCAGAGTCACCTTGCTTAGTTTCTTGCCTTGAAGATCCTTGTCACACACTGAGTGCTCTGACCCACTGAACTCTCGACCTCCTGAAAGGTAGCCGTGAACTTGAGGCCTTGTGCCTTTGCTCAGAGTCCTCTGCCCTCTAGTGAGCTGGCCGAGCGTGCTGCCCCCTGCGGTGGCAGGAGGTGTGGAGGCCGTGGTGCCGCCGTGTGTGATGTCTTTGCTGAGCTGGACGAGCGTGATGTGCCCCTTGGTGGCCCTTCTGGGTGTGGGGGCCGTGGTGTCTGCCTTGTGATGTCTTTCCTCGTCATTCTTACAGAACACTTGGTCTCTGTGGCGACGCATGTGTGTCCTGCCGGCTAGAGCTTTTACAAGATTTCCACCTTTCTCAGTTTAACTCTGAGGCTAGCATGTACTGCCACAATAAATAAATAATTCTCCGGTTTACTTTAGAGAATTGTATTAATAAAACAGAATTAATAATGTTAGATTGTTTTTCACAAAATGGCAAAAATAAACAGATTTTAAGGTAGTGTGTTTAGGTCAAAACAGATTTATGATTTCCAAAATGTCTGCAGTCTGAGATTTAACGGGATTGGTAGATGGCTGAGAGAGCCTCCAGGGAGCAGCCCTGTGATGACCCTCAGGGCACCTCCCCAGCTGAGCCCTTTCTCTTGCAGGTGAGCATCTGTCTGGAATGCAACAGCAGCAAACTGCGGGGCTTAAAGCGAAAATGGATCCGCTGCTCAGCCCAGGCCACAGTCCTGCATCTGAAGAAGTTCATTGCCAAAAAACTTAACCTCTCGTCTTTCAACGAGGTAAACAGAAACTGTAGCGAGTCACTTCTTATCTGTAGAAGTGACACTTCTGAAGTTCTTTGGGTCTGTTTGCTTTTTACAATTTTGTTTGGAGATTTTCGATGAGAAAAAAAGGTCTTGTGTGTTGCCTGCTCCCACTTAGTGTGATGGTAAATAGCGGTGAAGGCGGTGGAGGCCCAGAGCCCGTGAACGTGGAGGCCGCTGCTGAGAGAGGAGGAGCACCAGCGGGGTGGCAGCGAGATGCGTTTCGGGCTTTCCCCACAAGAGAGGTTCTGGTCTTCAACTTAACAGACGGACAGCCGGGGGTGGGTAGAATGGGCGGGTCGACGGGGGGTACTTGCAAGTCCTGACGAATGCTGAGACTGAAAACCTGGGCTTTAGAGCGCAGAGCAGGGCGGTCCCGGGGGGGAGCGAGCACGCTCGCGGAGCGTTGGACGCCCTCCCGAGGGCATTCGCTTCTGCTCAAGCATGGCTTGTCCGCAGGAGCTGGCCGTGCAGAAGCGTCAGGAGAAGGCACTGTGGGATGTAAAGCCAGGGACTCATGATGAAAATAGCCCTCAGGCTGCGAGGAAAGTGGTGTTGCAGTCCAGAAAAGGAGGCAGGAGAGGCCAGTTGGGGAGAGTCTGGCCGAAGCCCCAGGAGAGTGGGCCAGTGAGGACAGAGAGGAGGCCAGCTCCTGAGATGTGTGTCAGAGAAGAGTGGGGCGGACGTGGCCCCCACGGAGCTGTGTCCACACCCCAACCCCACAACCTACAATCGTGATCTATTAGGAAAAAAGATCTTTCAAGATGTAATGAAGTTAAGGGTCTTTAGACGAGATAATCCTGGATTGGCCCTAAATCCAATGGGCTGTGCCCGCGCCAGTGTGAGGCAGAGGGAGGCGAGAGCCGCACAGAGGAGAGGGCGGCGTGGGGATGGGGGTGAGAGTGGGGTGACGAGGCCTCAAGGCCAGGGGGGCCTGGAGGCCCCAAGAGCTGGTCTATTTCTTCTCCATGCCTATGATAGAATGTTAGCGGAGAGGGATGAATTCGAGAATGAACTGCCAAACAAAAAGGAGCCTACAGCCTATCCAGATTGTAAAAAGATGACAATATTAGGAATCTGACTGTTAGAGAAACACTCTAGAGAGAAGGCCAAGTGTGCAGCTGTTCAGCGTTTTGCGAAAGGGTTTAGTTGTTTGACTCATGGTGGCTCTGCTGTCTCATGGGAGGAATAGAGAGAGGAGTTATCGGAGAGGGATCCACAAAGGATTTTCTGTCAGTGGCCTGGATCTGGGACATACCTGGGAGACCCACAGTGTTTTTAAGAATGCGGTTTTGGCAGAACCACCACCAACTTGGGCTGAAGGGGACAGAAACAGGAAGAAAAGAGAGACGGCCATCAGACTTCCAAAATTCTACCAGCAGGAAATAGGCTGGTAAGAGCTGCTCAGCTGCCAAGGTGAGCCACCCCAGAGGGCGAGGCCAGCACTGGCCCAGGAGAGCAGAACCGTGACCCGCAGTGAAGTGTTCTCAGATCTTGAGACCAAACGGAATTTCCATACTGGATTTCAAATGTTATGGAGACCAGTGGCGTCTTTACGCCTTCTAACGTATCTCCCTTTTGGACTAAGAATACCTGTCCTGTCCCACACCTGGATTTTGGAAGTGATGGTGTGTTTTCTAGTCTCACAGATCTGCAGTTAGAGGGGAGTTCTTCCTCAGGGTGCGTCATTCTCAGAGTCTCAGCCACAGCTGATGCCTGTGATTTAGGAAGTGAGCCCCGAGACTTTGAACTGACGACGTGAAGATGAGAGCTGGGGATCTGGAGGTGATGCTAGAGTGGCTTGAGTCTTTCTGAGCTGAAAAGCACGCAGGGTGGATGTGGGTTTCATGGGGTCAGAAGGCAGACTTGTGGAAGGTTAAGTGGCGACCCTGCAGCAGAAACACATTCACTTTGTAATCCTGAGAACATCTGAATGCATCTTCTTTGGAAAAAGGTCTTTTAGACATGCAAAGAATGCTGGAGTGAGGAGACCTGGATTATCCGGGCAGGCTGTAAGTCCAGGGACCGGTGTCCTTAGAAGAGCAGA
This sequence comes from Neotragus moschatus, assembly GCA_006410615.1. NCBI lineage: Eukaryota > Metazoa > Chordata > Mammalia > Artiodactyla > Bovidae > Neotragus > Neotragus moschatus. Next base: position 17,166 of record SJYA01005697.1, on the reverse strand, counting down.
CACAAATTGTCTCAGAAGATTTTAAAGGATGTTATACAAAGTATCTTCTCATACCACAGCTGCATGCGGTTAGGAATCAATAACCAAAGGAAAACTGGAAAATGCACAAAATTGTGGGAATTAAGCAACCAGTGGATCAAAGGAGAGGTCAAAGAGTGGCTAGAAAATACTTAGAGACAAAAAAAAGTCCAACACATCAAAACTAACGATGCCGTGAAAGCGCGCTAAGTGGGGGGCGCGGTTACAGCTGTAAACACAGTCAAACAAGGAAGATCTCAAATCAGCAAATTCAGTTTACAGCTTCAGGATCTAGAAGAGGACCAAGCGAAACCCAAAGCTAGCAGAGAAAAAAGAATAGCAAGGGCTAGAGCAGAAATAAAATAGAGAGTGGAGAAACGATACAGAAGACCAGCGGTGTGACAGACTTTGAGCTGCAGGGACCGAGAGCAGGACTCGGGTCACATCAGCTGAGAGGGAAGTAGGGACATCACTGCTGATTCTCCAGATGCAGACTTTCAGAGAGCACTCTGAGCAGCTGTACACCAGCAGACTGGATGACCTAGATGAGATGGACAGATGCCTAGAAACACAAAGCCTACCACGACAGTCACAAAGAAATAGGAAATTTGAATAGACCTGTAACTGGTAAGGAGATTGAATTACCAATCAGAAAATCTTGCAACAAAAAAAGTCCTTGACCTGATGGCTTCCCTGAATTCTACCAAGCACTTATAAAGGTAGTATCAACCTTCTCAAACTTTTCTAAAAGGTTGAGGAGGAGGACCACTTCCTAACTCATTTCATGATTTCAGTGTAATCCTGAGAAAGCCAGTTAAAGACACTACAAGAAAACTGAACGATATCCCTTGTTAACATTGACGTAAAATATCCTCAACAAAATAGTAATAAACAGAATTCAACATATTAAAAGGATTTACACACCATACCTAAGTGGGCTTCAAGGGATTAGATTTGATAGAGTACCTGAAGAACTATGGATGGAGGTTCGTGACATTGTACAGGAGGCAGGGATCAAGACCATCCCCAAGAAAAAGGAATGCGAAAAGGCAAAATGGCTGCCTGAGGAGGGCTTACAAATAGCTATGAGAAGAAGAGAGGCTAAAGGCCAAGGAGAAAAGGAAAGATGTACCCATCTGAATGCAGAGTTCCAGAGAACAGCAAGGAGAGATAAGAAAGCCTTTCTCAGTGATCAATGCAAAGAAGAAGAGGAGAACAATAGACTGGGAAAGACTGGAGATCTCTTCAGGAAAATTAGAAATACCAAGGGAGCATTTCATGCAAAGATGGGCTCTATAGAGGACAGAAGTGGCAGGGACCTAACAGAAGCAGAGGATACTGAGCAGAGCTGGCAAGACTCCACAGAAGAACTGAACGAAAAGATCCTCACGACCCAGACACTCACGGTGGTGCGATCCTCACCCAGAGCCAGACGCCTGGGAGTGCAAGTCGAATGGGCCTTGGGAAGCGCGAGCAAAGCACGAGCAAAGCTAGTGGAGGGGACGGAATTCCAGCCGAGGTATTTCAAGGCCTGAAGGACCTGCTGTGGACCCTGCACTCAGTATGCCAGAAAGTTTGGAACACTCAGCAGTGGCCACAGGACGGGAAAAGGTCAGTTTTCGTTCCAATCCCAAAGAAAGGCAATGCCAAAAAAAGTTCAAACTAACACACAATTGTACTCATCTCATAGGCTAGCAATGCAATGCTCAAAATTCTGCAAGCCAGGCTTCAACAGTACATGATCCATGAACTTCCAGATGTTCAAGCTGGATTTAGAAAAGGCAGAGAAACCAGACAGAGTTCGAATTGCCAACATTCCTTGGATCATCGAAAAAGCAAGAGAATTTCAGAAAAAAAAATCTGCTTTGTTGACCATACCAAAGCCTTTGACTGTGTGGATCACAACAAAATGTGGAAAATTCTTCAAGAGATGGGAACACCAGACCACCTGACCTGCCTCCTGAGAAATCAGAATGCAGGTCAAGAAGCAACAGTTAGAACCGGGCGTGGAACAAGGGACTGTTCCACACTGGGAAAGAAGTACATCAAGGCTGTATATTATCACCCGGCTTGTTTAACATATATGCAGAGTACATCATGAGAAATGCTGGGCTGGATGAAACACAAGCTGGAATCAGGATTGCCAGGAGACACATCAGTAACCTCAGATACGCAGATGACACCACCCTTACAGCAGAGTGAAGAGGAGCTAAAGAGCCTTTTGATGAAAGTAAAAGAGGAGAGTGAAGAAGCTGGCCGAAAACTCAACATTCAGGAAACTAAGATTATGGCATCTGATCCCATCACTTCATGGCAAATAGATGGGGAAACAGTGGACACAGTGAGAGACTTTACTTTCTTGGGCTCCAAAATCACTGCAGATGGTGACTGCATTCATGAAATTAATTTCTCCTTGGGAGAAAAGCTATGATGAGCCTAGACAGCATATTAAAAAGCAGAGACATTACTTTGCCAACAAAGGTCCGTCTAGTCAAAGCTGTGGTTTTTCCAGTAGTCATGTATGGATGTGAAAGTTGGACTGTAAAGAAAGCTGAGTGCCGAAGAACTGATGCTTTTGAACTGTGGTGTTGGAGAAGACTTTTGAGTCCCTTGGACTGCAAGGAGATCCAACCAATCCATCCTAAAGGAAATCAGTCCTGAATATGCACTGGAAGGACTAATGCTGAAGCTGAAACTCCAATACTTTGGCCACCTGATACGAAGAACTGTCTCATTTGAAAAGACTCCAATACTGGGAGGGATTGAAGGCAGGAAGAGAAGGGGACGACGGAGGAGGAGATGGCTGGATGGCATCACTGACGTGATGGACATGGGTTTGAGTAAACTCCAGGAGCTGGTTGGTGGACTGGGAAGCCTGGCGTGCTACAGTCCGTGGGGTCGCAAAGAGTCAGACATGACTGAGCGATGGAAATGAAGAGTGAGGAAGAAGACTATGTAGAAAACTAAAAATCCCACAGAAAGACCCTGTCAGAACTAACCGCATGGTGGCAAACTGCAAAGTGAGCAGAGAGATCAGATGCAATTTTGTATGTACATGAGCAGTGAACAAGCTGAAAAGCTAATTATAAAACTAAATACATTTATAATAGCATCAAAAGAATAAATATACTCAGCCATGAAAAGAAATAAAATTAGGTCATTTGTAGAGACGTGGATAGACTTAAAGACTGTCATACAGAGTGAAGTGTCAGAGAAAACAAATATATTAACACATACGTGTGGAATGTAGGAAAATGGTTTAGATGGTGTTATTATGTGCAGAGCAGAAATAGAGACACAGACAGAGAACAAGCATGGACATCGAGAGAGGAAAGCTGGGGACGGGAATGAACTGGAGACTGAGCTCGGCACACGCGCACGGTGGATGCTGTATATAAAATAAGCAGCTGACGAGAATGTACTGTGCAGCTCGGAGAAGGCTGCTCACTGCTCCGTGGCAACATAAACGGGAAGGAAGTCCAAAAGGGAGCAGACGTGTACGTGCATAGCTGGTCCACTTTGCTGACCAGCAGGAGCTGACACACCGTTATAAGGCAGCTGTAGCCCAATGAAGACAATTTTTTAAAATGAAATACTTAGGAATTAAGTTAACGAAGGAAGTGAAAGACTCGTACAGTGAAAATTATAGAAAATGCTTAAAAAATGAAAGAAGCAAGTGGAAACGTATACCACATTCATGGACTAGAAGACTTACTATTGTTTAAAATGTCAGCATTACCCAAATGAACCACAGGTACAATAGAATTCCTGTCAAAATCCCAAAGATATTTCCTGCAGAAATTAAAAAAAAAAAATGCATCCAAATTTTTTTATGGATTCTTAAAGAACCCAGATGGTGATTGCAGTCATGAAATTAAAAGATGCTTACTCCTTGGAAGAAAAGTTATGACCAACTTAGATAGCATATTCAAAAGCAGAGACATTACTTTGCCGACTAAGGTCTGTCTAGTCAAGGCTATGGTTTTTCCTGTGGTCATGTATGGATGTAAGAGTTGGACTGTGAAGAAAGCTGAGTGTTGAAGAATTGATGCTTTTGGACTGTGGTGTTGGAGAAGACTCTTGAGAGTCCCTTGGACTGCAAGGAGATCCAGCCAGTCCATTCTGAAGGAAATCAGTCCTGGATGTTCTTTGGAAGGAATGATGCTGAAGCTGAAACTCCAGTACTCTGGCCACCTCGTGCGAAGAGTTGACTCATTGGAAAAGACTCTGATGCTGGGAGGGATTGGAGGCAGGAGGAGAAGGGGACGACAGAGGTTGAGATGGCATCACTGACTCGATGGGCGTGAGTCTGAGTGAACTCCGGGAGTTGGTGATGGACAGGGAGGCCTGGCATGCTGTGGTCCATGGGGTCGCAAAGAGTCGGACACGACTGAGCGACTGAACTGAACTGAAAGAACCCAAACAGCCAAAACAACCTTGAAAAAAGAACAAAGCTGGATGACTCACAGCTTTCCGGTGCCCTAGAGACACACTAGCCAACCATGGTGTTGGCATTGAGACAGACAGACTAATGGAGCCGAGCGGAGAACGGAATAAATCCTCACACTGGCCAACTGACAAGGTCCTAAGACCCTCTAATGAGGAGAGGACAGCCTTTCAACAGATGGTGCTGCAAAAACTGGATATCCAGGCACAAAAGAATGAGATTTGACCCTTACCTAACACAGCATCCGAAAATCAACTCAAAGTGTATCAGGGACATAAATGTAAAACCTGAAACAATAAAACTCCGGAAACATAGGACAGAGTCTTGGCACTGGATTTGGCACTGGCCGCTTGGATGGAGCACCCAAGAACAGGCAACGAAGAAAAATTAGACCACTTGGACTTCGTTGAATTGGGAAAAAAAAAGAAATTGTATGGAATGGAAGGAAATATTTATAAAGCATATATCTGACAAGTCTATCCAGAATAGATAGACTATTTCTAAACTGGAACACAAAAAAACTCAATTACAGAATGAGCACTGGACTTGAGTAGACATTTCTCCAGAGAAGCGCAACTGCCAATAAGCACAGGAAAACACACTTGACATCACTAATCACGGGAGAAAGGCAAGCCAGAACTGTGATGAGGCTACCTCGAATCCAAGAGGGTGGCTACTGCAAAAATAAGAAACAAGTGCTGGTGAGGGCGTGGAGAAACTGGAACACCTGTGCACTGTTGATGGGGCATAAAATGGTGCCGCCACTGTGGAAAACTCTGAGGATTTCTCAAAAAACCAAACAGGACTAGTGTGAGGTCCAGCAGCGCCGCTCGGGAACACCCAGAAGTGAGAACAGGGTCCCAAGGGAAGGTCTCTACCCCCGCGCGTCCAGCAGCGCTGCTGGCAGTGGGCGAAAGGTGGGAGCAACCAAGTGTCCATCAGTGGGTGATGGGTAAGCAAAATGTGGTCCGTCCAAACAGTGGAATATTCTGCCTTAAACAGGAAGGAAATTCTAATACCTGCTACAACATAGATGAATCTTGAGCAGACTATGCTAAATGAAGTAAGCCAAACACAGAAGGACAGAACTGTCCAGTCCCACTCACAGTGGGTCCTGGAGGCATCGAATCACACAGACAGGAAGTAGACTAGGAGCTGCCATGCTGGGGAGGGGACGGCGGTTGTTGACTAAGCGGGCAGCTACAGGTTCACACCCACAGAGTCCGTGGGCATGGCGGCAGCTGCACATCCNACTGTCCAGTCCCACTCACACTGGGTCCTGGAGGCATCGAATCACACAGACAGGAAGTAGACTAGGAGCTGCCATGCTGGGGAGGGGACGGCGGTTGTTGACTAAGCGGGCAGCTACAGGTTCACACCCACAGAGTCCGTGGGCATGGCGGCAGCTGCACATCCTGGAGGTGGTTAACACCCCTGAGCCGTGCACTTAAAAATGGCTAAGCTGGTAAATTTCACATGCATCTTACCCCAGTTATTTTTACAAGAAATAGGAATGAACTGTTGATGCACACAGAGAAGAGAGTAGAGAGAGTTTGGGGCCACCTCAGGACGGAAGCAGGGTTGGAAGGACGCTGCCCTGTGCCAGGGAGTCCTGGCGCCTCCACAGGGCCTGAGCCTGTGGGCTCCCAGACAGAACTCTGAGGACTGCACAACTGGCGTTCTCTGTCCTGATCTGCAGTTGTGCCGTTTCCATGGCGGACACAGGAAGCACCCGTCGGGACCCTTCCTCCCCTGCCTTGAGAGAGAAGCTTGAAAGACTGTCTGGGGATCCCTGGTGGCCCAGTGGTTAAGACTCGGCGTTTTCCCTGCAGCGGCCTGCTTTCAGTACCCTGGTCAGGGAACTACAGTCCTGCGGGCTGCATGGCACTGCCAAAAATGATGATCATGGAAAGACCATCCGGGTCAGCACCATCTGTCGTCAGGGAAATGAAATTAAAACACTCCAAACCTGCAGAATGTCCAAAACCTAGCGCCTCGACACCACCACATGCTGGCAAGGACGTGAAACAGCAGCAGCTCTTCACTGCTGGTGGAAATGCAAGATGGTGCAGCCACTTAGGAAAGCAGTTCGGCAGTCAAGCCCCTTTGTACTTGCCTAACGGAGTTGAAAACTTAGATCTACAAGAAAACTTTTATGCGGATGTTTTTAGCAGCTTAGTAATAGTTGCCAAAACTTGGACGCCAAGGCCTCCTTCAGAAGGTAAATGGATGAGTAAACTGTGGTCCGTCCTGACAGTGGAACGTCACTCAGCCATGAGAAAAGAGCTAACCGCGTGAGAGACGTGGAGGAGCCTTCAGTGCATATGACTGTGGAAGAAGCCAGTCCAGAAGGCCTGCACACTGCGGCCCGCGCCTGCGGCATCCGGAAAACCCTGAGACGGCGCAAGGAGCAGCAGTTGCCAGGGGCGGAGACGGCGCAAGGAGCAGCAGTTGCCAGGGGCGCAGGGTGAGACGGACGGGCCCCCCGAAGAGTCCTCGGGCTGTGAGCCTGCTCAGAGTGACTCGTCACTGTGTGTCTGTCCATGCCCCCAGGAGGCACAGCACCAGCCCTGAGCCTGGTGGGGGCCGTGGTGGGGGCCGTGGCTGTGGGAGGTGAGGAGGCGGTGACTGAGGCCCGTCAGGTGTAACCTGCGCACATCAGGGATGCTGCTGGCGGGGAGAGGCTGTGGGGTGGGGCCAGGAGATAGGTTAGGGTTAACTGAAAACTGCTCTAAGAAATCTTTATGGAAAAAAAAGGGAAGAATTGTCTGTGGAGCCCATAACCTTTCTCCACTGAGGTGAGAGGGACAAACCTGGCCAAGATGGACTGATGCTGGGGCACAAGGCGCTGTTTGGTGACAGTAGCCTGGAGGCTGCCTTGCCGCGTGCGGACAGAGGCCCCTGAGTGCTCTCCACCCTCGGATGGGGCGGGGGGTGGCCTTCTAGGCTGCTTCCCGCTGGTGCTGCCCCAGAAGGAAGGCAGATGGCTCTTCCCTGACGGGCGTGACTGCCTGGACCAGAGGCCCCGCTGACTGAGGTCTTGTTCTTCCGGCAGCTGGACATTTTATGCAACGAGGAGATCCTTGGCAAGGACCATACACTCAAATTCGTCGTCGTCACGAGGTGGAGATTCAAGGTGAGACTTTGCTGGGACTGAATGTGGCTCGTTTCAGAGCTTAGTAACAGCCCACCGCGGGACTGTCAGCAGTGCGGTCGCTCTGAAGTCGTCAGCCCCAGGTGGCCAGGGGTAATGTGATCCCCAGGCTCCCACTTGTCTCATCTCTCCCAGTCAAGGTGACTGACGTCCCGGGGAGGGAGGGGCCACTGCGACCAGAAGGCACCCTTCCAGCCACGCTGCCTCTCTGGAGCAGGAAACAGACGGGCATGACCCCCAGGGTCTGCCTGAGAGCAGGGCAGAGACCAGCTGGCCACTGGCTGGGGCTGGGGGCGGGGGCTCCCTCCTCAGCTGACCCCCGTGGGGTCCCGGCCTCCCTCCTTGTCTTGCAGAAGGCGCCCCTCCTGTTGCACTACAGACCCAAGATGGACCTGCTGTGAGCACAGCGGAGACGCGGCGCCCAGGCGCCCGAGGGCACGCGCCAGGCGGGGCCAGAGCACGTGGGTGCTGCCCCGGGCGCTATGTGGACCGGACCTCGAACAGAGAGTGTTTATCACTTTTGTATGAGAGAGAATTCACACGCGACGAGACGCTCGGCACAGGGTTACAGACGTGACGCGCGGGGACCAGCGTGAGGACGACGAGGTGGCGGCCTTCATTCCAGCACGTGACCTTTGCTTGCTTTCCAGGTCTTGAAAATCTCAGTCACTTCCGTTCTGTTTATGGATTAGGTTTCACGATAGCCCCCAAATACTTGTATGTTTATTGAATCCTTCCTAAGTTATTGAAAAAAATGTCTTTTCATGGTGGATGACGATATTTATGTTGCCTTTAGCTTCCTGAAGACTTAGAAGATATATAAAAATTTAATTTAAAAGCAGCCAAAAGAGGTTTCCATGAGTATCGCGAGTTAACCATGGTGTTCCATTTCCCACGTTAGGGGATGTGAAGCCGGGGGCTCTGACCCCGGGGGACCCAGGGCCCAGGGCAGGTGCCGCGCCCCAGCAGAGCGGGCTGGGCCAGTCAGCGCTGGGGCTCAGAGCGGCTCTTCTTAAAGCTTGCTCTCATCGAACAGGGCACAGGTTGCTCGGTGCCGCCGGTTACCTTCCCGCTGATTCTTTCCCTTTTTCGATTTGCTGAAGGAATTGATGGTGGTTGCGGGGGTGGGGCTGGTGCCCGGGGGTGTGTCTCCACTGAAGCCCCAGGCGTGCAGGCCCCAGGGCCCGCCCGGTCCACCCTCAGCGGCGGGCACGTCCGCCCTGCCCAGCCCCCTCTCCCGGAGCAGACGGCGGGGCCGGCGGGGTCCTGTGCGTCAGAAGCTGCTGTCCTCAGTTACTTAGGACCTAAAACCCGGCAAAGGCAGCACGCCTTCTGCTAACCTTTCTCCTCCCAAATGTTCGCATTTTCGTGGAATTCGAGAATAAACTCTGCCAGCACATCCCTCTTTGTTCTTTAAAGATCGTGGCTTGGAGTGTGTGGAGGCAGGAGAGAGGCGAAGGCCCCTGGGTGTGAGCTCATCCCGGCTGCGTGTCTGTCCCCGGGTGCCTCCGGTGGCTTTTGCCTGAGCTTCGGGCTCTTCCCTGCCGCCGCCGCGGTACCCTGGGGTCCTGGGGCCGCCTCGTTCGGTAGGTAGTCTTGATGGTCTCCTGAGAGCTGGGTTTTCCATGAAGAACTTCACCTTGGTGACTAGAATTTTTCCTGAACTTGCTTTGGCAGTGGTGGTCAGGCTCACCGACACTCAAGGTTGTTTATTTTCTTTTACTTCCTGTTTCATGTGCGTAAACAGCAGAAGCAGCTCCTTAGTGGTGAGTAAGACAGAGTGACTCAGTCCAAGCGGTTTTCATCCGAGGCCTTTCAGAGCCCTAAAGCCAAGTTTTCCCTGGGGGTCGGTCACAGTTCGCCTCTTTATTTAAGCCCATTGTTCCCAGACTGTTCGAATTATTAGTTTCCTAAGCTCATTTTTCATGCAAATCGTTTTTAAGAGTTCCTGTTCGAGGGTTTAATGAGTAGATGTGTATGAGTAAATATTACCTGTCTACCTCAGATACACATTTCTGCTGAAACGTTCTGTAAAACCATGTATTCTCAACGCAGCTGGAGTATAAGAGTAGAATTTAGGTGTTCTCTGTGGTCACGGTAAGAAAGATTATTCAGTATGAGCGTCAAAATTCAAGTACCGTTAATTCAGGGTCAGACTAACAGGAGCCTGACTGGGTGATCTCATAGTGTGTGCCTGTAACCTTCCACTGTCTTCGCGATCGCTTGAATTTGCCATGGTGCTAAGTTGATGTACTTAATACACAGAGAGGTGGAGGCGGGTGAGCCCGTGCCACCGTCCCCCTGGGCCCTGACCACCCCGGGTCCTGCGTGTGTAACGTGTGGCCCTGATGAAACCTCAGCAGCAGAAGTACCTATTTTTCTAAGATGTCCCCGTGCAGACTGTCTTCACTGCAGGAGAGCCCAGTCCTGCCACCTCTGGTCCGACGCAGCCTTAAGGGCCGGCGCTGGGGGCCTTTCAGCAGAGGGAAGCCTGCCCTGTCCTCGCGCGTCTGCTTAACATCAAAGGGAGACTCATCTTTTCCAGCGTGAAAGCCGGGATCAGTTAGTGATTGGATCCTGTCACTTCTCTTTTTTCTTAAACAGATGGAGTTACTGTGTAGCAGTTTTCACAACTGTTTATGCTGGTAAAACACTGTCAGCAGCAGCAGCAGCGAGCTTGTCACCCGTGCAGGGCCTCACTAGACAAGGCGTCATGAGAATAGAAGATTCAGATAGAATATATAATATTGAATTTAAGATTTGGGGGGTGAAAAAGAAGAAAACTTAACTTTATAAAATTATTTATTCTATTTTAAGCCCTTTATCATATTTTCCCATCCAATTGTTTGTTTTCAGTGGTCCAGCTTTATTTACAGGCATATAAAATGAAATTGTGAGGTGTTCTGCAAGCTTCTTCTTTTTCCTTTGAGTAGCTTTAATCTGTGTGTTTTGTTTCTCACGGACGAAGCGCAGTTTGCGCGTCTGCACAGTAGGCCCCGGCGCGCTCCTAGCGTCACGTCGAGTGGTCCGCAGCGTCTGCTCTGCTCACTTGAAGGAGGTGCAGGGAGCCCTCCGGACGTGTACACGCAGCTCAGATTCTTCTTGTCCATCGTGGTCCTCACGAGAGTGCTGCTTTCGGGAGTGTGTGGGGGCCGCATGGGGCTGTCGGCCATCGGTGCGAGTCGGGACCGCGTGGCCTCCTGCCTTGGGCCCACGTGCTGGCGGCCCAGGACACGCCCCCTGCTGACCACAGCTGTGCCTGCGCCGCTTCCCGGCTCCGGAGCCCTGCAGGCGTGCGGCCTCCATGCCCCGCGTGATATTAGAAGTCTTCAGAAGTTCATTTGTCTTTTCTCAAAGCCCACAGGATGTATTTTACAGTGATTTTGAAGTGTGTCATTGAATTGGATATCCTAGGAACGAGCCAACTGATTTCTTCTTTGTACGTGAATATTCGATGTGCTCTCAGAACACTGAAAATACATTTAGTGCAGATAAATCACGAAAAGCTCGGCTTCTCTATTTCCTCAGGAAATCATTTACACCCTAGCACATCACGTGTGACCTTCACGTGATATACCAATGTGTTTCTTGCCTTGGTGTTTAAATAGGTTGGGATAAGTTGTTAGGAAACTATTCAGACGACACCGAAGTCCTCGCTGAGATTCTGCCCCTGCTGGGGAGCTGCCCGTCTCATCAGCTCGCGAGTCTCCGCGTCTGGGGTGCATCTGAGGGCCTGAAATTTTGCGGGTCTCTGAGCACGTGTGTAGCATTCGTGTAAATGTCTATTCCAACAGCTTCGTCAGGTGCAAGAAAACCGATTTTCCTGAAAGATGTAGCGTTCGGGGGCAAGAGCCCTTGCCGACCCTGGTGTCCCACGTGGAGCTGGGGGGCTGTGGGGGGCTGTGGCGGTGACGCTGCACACACACGTTTCTGACTGTTTAGTTTGGAAGTTTACATTTTTTATGCTTTGTGTTGGTGTGTAATTTTTTTGTACTATTGGTGGCTAGATTTTAATCTAAAAACCTTTTTTTGGAATATCACTCAGATGTTTTGATTTTATGATAGTGAAGCTTGTATTCAGTGTTCTGCCAATTGATATTATATGCTTGTAATAAAAGCAAGAGGAAAACCTGCCTCGTTCTCTGAAGCTGGATGTTTGTTACCTAAGATGTTTGTAGACGTGTAAGACAGGCGCTCTGCTAGCGTGATCCAGTGCCCTGTGTACCACTGAAGACGCACACACACCGCGCCAGGCCTGCCCTCCCAGCCTGGACCCTCTGCCCCACGTGGCATTTGTGGCTGTGACCTTGGGTGCAGGCTTCACTGAGCTGGTCTGGTGTTTGGTGCCAGAGGTTTGATGGGGACTCTGGGAGCCCACGCTTGTCTGTTTGCCTGGAGAGGGAACTGGCTTTGGTTTGGAGCTGTGTGTGCCAGGGGAGCCATGTTGAAGAAAACCTCTGATTCCCGTCACCAGCAGGCCGTCAGCAGACTGGCACCCTCTCCTCCTGTTAGCTGGGTTTCGCCAGAGCACAGGCCACACAGGACACGTATGCACGCAAGCTTCTTGTGAGGAGGCCCTCATCCCCATGGGAGGATGCAGACTGCCCATTCTAAGGCTCGTCTCGCCTGAGACACCCTCACACACACACCAGAATCTTAACTTGGGCACTGGGGCCCCATCAGGTTGACACATGAAATCAGCCATCGCAGACAGTTCAAGGGAAAAAGTACCATGCCCGAAACGTCATTTCCAGAGGTTAAGTAATTTACAGGAACCTTGAAAATCTGAGAAAGCTAGAACTGGGGAAAAAAAAAAAAAGAATATATTGACCAAAATTACACTCCTTGAGTTTCAGACCAGTAAGCTCTGTATTGGGGGTAACTGCTCTCCAGTGCCGTGTTAGTTTCCGCTGTACCCGTGGCTAACCGGCTGTAATGGTGGATACGTCCCCTCCGTCTTGGCCCTTCCCCGCCGCCGCCCCCCACGTCGTCACGGAGCCGGGGCTGAGCTCCCTGGGCTTTGCGGCGGCTTCCCACTGCGGCTGTTCACACATCACCGTGTGTATGTCTCGGGCTCCCGGTCTGCCCCCTCTCCCCTCCCCCGACTGCTGTCTGTCCTCCATCTGCAGCTCTGTCCCTGCTGTACAGCTGGGCTCATCTGTGCCACTGTTTCTAGCTTCCGTATATGAGTTAATACACGCAGATCAATAAACTTTAAAGGTCAGTTTAGCCGTAAGAAATTAATTGTACCTACCCTACTTATTTGTGGTAAGTCATTTACCCCATCTCACGAGTGTCAAGACGCCAAAGCCACATGTAAACACATATAGGCGCTGGGCGCACGGTTAGGTCCCGCTTGTTGGGCTCCACAGGACAGCGAGCCGCCAGGCAGATGCCTAGGGAAGGCGACTCGGAAAAAGCCAGAAGGCGACTGGCCAGGCCCCCAAGCCAGGAGGACGCGCTTCGAGGGAGGGACGGATGATCGGCTCCGCCTGGAGCTCTGGCAGGAGGTTCACTTCAGCGAGAAGCGGGCAAGTCCCGATTTCACTGCTAGCGCCATACCCACCACAGCCACGATCCTGAGCTCGGCGGAGCGCTGGCTGGGAAAGGAACGCAATGCGCACCAGGAGCCTTCCGCCCGCCGCTCCTGCTGCCCGGCCAGATTGTCTCCTCGGGCCCACCTGCTTCGTCAGTTCCCCGGGGCTCGGCGCTCCTGTAGCAGGCTCCTGCGGGGCGCGCCAGCACCTCCATCCAGGCGGACGCACACCCGGGGCTTTGGGTGTGTTGTGGCAGGTGGCCCGAGAAACGCTTCCCCAACCTTGAGGCCTGTCTATCTCTACCAACAGGCTGATGTGTGCATAGGACTCTCCTTGCAGCCTCACTGTCTTTGGATTTTATTGGTATGTGAAAATATTAATCATTTGACCATTACATTGAATCCTATGTGTGTGTGTGTGTGTGTGTGTGTGTGTGTGTGTGTGTGTGTGTTTCGGTACTAGGATACAAAGTTACTTCTTTAGGAACATTTTTAGTCAAAAATCTTTTGAAGCATAGAGAGTTCTGGCCTTTATAACAACAGACTAAGCCTGAAAATGCACCAAATAAGAATACAGTGTTGGTGGGAAATGGTCTCTCTGCTAACATCCTGGGCAGCACAAGGAAGCTGTTGTTCCAGCTTCTTGGAAGCACATCTGGTGATTCTACGGTTTATACTCTGCTGTCGTAGGACCCCCAGGCTTGGGCAGGGGCATCCTGAGACCCCAGGGCTCTGGAGGGAGGGTGTGGTCCTGGGACCCTGGGCTCTGCAGAGAGGTGAGAGGTGTGGTCCCGGGACAGCCAGGGCTCCTGAGAGTCAGGGACCCACACTTCTTTCTCTTCCTGTTCCTGCATGGACCTGAGGCTCTGCAGCTGTTCCAAGCTCACCTCCTCCTGCCCCGTGTCTGTCTGACCCCACACCCAGGCAGCTGGAGGGGCGCAGAGCCTGCCCCTCCCCAAGACTGCAGCCAAGAGGAGCTGAGTGCTCCCCGTGGAACTGTAGCTGGGCTGGCCCGCCTGCTCCCCCAGCTCCCTGGTTGGCCCCTGCAAGGGTTCATTTCATTTCAGGGACTTGCTTGGCGACACTCATGGGTTGGGGCCCCGGGGCCTGCCAGAACCTCGGGGTGTGTGTGTGTTCGTCATCCGGCATGGAAAGCACCTCCTTCTGCTGGGTCGGTGTTGGCTTATCACCCACAGCATGCCGCGTTCGTGTGCCGAAACTCCCCTCAGGGCCTCGCAGAAGCTGCTCCACCCACGCTTTCTTCACGCGGTTCACACATATCCCTAGTTTGGTTTATTTCATGTATTTTCTCAGGGGGGTGGGGGCACCTGGTATTGCGGGGTAGAGCAAACACTGGCGTCTGTGCCCAGTCTGCTGGTTCTGACTGTGACTGGTAGACGTCCTCAGTGCCCACCCCAGCGACAGCCTCAGAACCACACTGTCCCACTGCTCCTCACCCAGAAGAACGTCAGTGGGAAGAGACCCGCAGTGCAACCCGACTTGAGTGGGGATATTCTTAACATCGCCATTTAAGCACGATTGTTGTGGGGGGGTTGATAAATACCAGTTACTAAATCAAGAGATTGCCTTCTCTTAAAGCTTACTGGACATTTTAGGCTGGAATATGTGATTCCCATTTTGTTTTTTAAGTTAAAAATTTTCAGTAACCTTCCTGTTCTGCTTTTGAATTTCCAGCACATGCGGATTCGTGTGACCACAGCTGCAGTCAGGACACAGGGGCTCCATCGCCCCAGAGACTCCTGGCGCCAGTCCTCTTTCCACCCCGTGTCATTCCTGACCTCCTGGCGCCAGTCCTCTTTCCACCCCGTGTCATTCCTGGCAGCCGCTGACCTCCGGTACTATGATTGTGCCTTCTCATAAATGTCGTGTAAGTAGAGTGAGACACATCACTTTAGAGACTGGTTTCCTTGACTCCACGTACTGCCAGGTGGCCACATGTTTTGCATTTCCTGTGACATGGATGAACTGCAGTTTGTCTTCCAGTTCAGCTGGTGAAAGGCTTGTGCATTTTCAGTGTTTGATGATTGCGAACTTCGCATACAGATTTCCATGTGGATGGAAGATTTCTCTACAGAGCAGGATTGCTGGGCCATATTTTCACTTTAAGAAAGCAGTAAGCCGTCTGTTTTCATTCCAGTCCCAAAGACAATGCCAAAGAGTGCTCAAAGTACCAGACAATTGCAGTCACATCACACGCTAGCAAAGTAATGCTCAAAATTCTCCAAGCCAGGCTTCAACAGTATGTGAACCAAGAAACTTAAGATGTTCAAGCTGGATTTAGAAAAGGCAGAGGAAACCAGAGATCAAATTGCCAGCATCCACTGGATCATAGAAAAAGCAAGAGAATTCCAGAAAAACATCTACTTCTGCTTCATTGATTACGCCAAAGCCTTTGATTGTGTAGATCACAACAAACTGTGGAAAATTCTTCAAAAGATGGGTTATCAGACCACTTTACCTGCCTCTTGAGAAATCTGTATGCAGGTCAGGAAGCAACAGTTAGAACTGGACATGGACCAACAGACTGGTTCCAAATTGGGAAAGGAGTACGTGAAGGCTATATATTGTCACCTTGCCTATTTAACTTATATGCAGAGTACATCATGCAAAATGCCAGGCTGGATGAAGCACAAGCTGGAATCAAAATTGCCAGGAGAAATATCAGTAACCTCAAATATGTGAATGACACCACCTTTGTGGCAGAAAGTGAAGAGGAGCTAAAGAACCTCTTGATGAAAATGAAAGAGGAGAGTGAAAAAGCTGGCTTCAAACTCAACATTCAAAAAACTAAGATCATGGCATCCAGTCCCATCACTTCATGGCAATTAGATGGGGAAACAAAACAGTGAGAGACTTTATTTTTCTGGGCTCCAAAATCACCGCAGGTGGTGACTGCAGCCATGAAATCAAAAGACGCTTGCTCCTTGGAAGAAAAACTATGACAAACCTAGACAGCATATTAAAAAGCAGGGACATTACTTTGCCGACAAAGTTCTGTCTAGTCAAAACTATGGCTTTTCCAGGAGTCGTGCATGAATGTGCGAGTTGGACCATAAAGAAAGCTAAGCCCCAAAGAACTGATCCTTTTGAACTGTGGTGCTAGAGAAGACTCTTAAGAGTCCCTTGGACTGCAAGGAGATCCAACCTGTCAGTCCAGAGGAAATTAGTCCTGAATATTCATTGGAAGGACTGATGCTGAAGCTCNAATGTGCGAGTTGGACCATAAAGAAAGCTAAGCCCCAAAGAACTGATCCTTTTGAACTGTGGTGCTAGAGAAGACTCTTAAGAGTCCCTTGGACTGCAAGGAGATCCAACCTGTCAGTCCAGAGGAAATTAGTCCTGAATATTCATTGGAAGGACTGATGCTGAAGCTCCAATACTTTGCCCACTTGATGTGAAGAACTGACTCACTGGAAAAGACCCTGATGCTGGGAAAGACTGAGTGCAGGAGGAGAAGGAGACGACAGAGGATGAGACGGTTGGGTGGCATCACCGACTCAATGGACATGAGTTTGAGTTAAACTCTGGGAGCCGGTGATGAACAGAGCCCTGGTGTGCTGCAGCCCACGTGGCCACAGAGAGGACACAACTGAGCAACTCAACTGTATTGAACTGAAGCCCTCCCTTCCAGCCCCATCCTGAGGGTCTTTCTCAGTCCATTTTTGTTACAGACAGTTCCCCCAGAAGACACCCCAGAGACAAAGGCTGGGATCCATGTCCTCTTTTGGAGGTGTGGGGACCTCTAGGTCCAGGTAGAGATGAAATTCGGGGGATGGAAGACAGCCACTGAGAAAGAGGAAGGCAGCCCTTAAGTCCACGAGATGCCTCCACTGCCTTCCACCCGCCTCCCTCTGTGGGATTCCGACTGCCCCCCCCCACGATGACCCTGCCCCAGGAGCCAGCTCCCCTCCCCTGGAATTGAACTGCTCTCTTCCTGCCACCCCCATGCCCTCCACCCCACCCACCCCCCCAGAACTGGAACCCCAGGAG
>SJYA01005696.1:0-17110 GCA_006410615.1 Neotragus moschatus | reverse complement strand
CCCCCCCCCCCCCCCCCCCCCGCCATTTCTCAGGAAGATGGAGGAGCAGGGCCTGCCCTTGGGTCTTCCAGGAGTAGACAGCCACTGAAACACCCTGAAGGTGGCCAGAAGACATAAAAAAATGAGCAGAGCTTCATATTGGATAATAGTGAGTGGTCCACCCTGTGTAATCTGAGTCCTAGGAAATGGGGAGGAAGGGGAGGAGGCAGGCAGCAAAATAATAACTGTGGCTGAAATTTTCCCACATATGATACATATAAGCTCACATTCATGAAGCTCAACTCACATGTAGCAGGATAATCACAGACCAAAAAGCCCAAGCAAAACCCACTTCAAGGCTCATGATAATTGATGATGAAAACTAAGGATGAATACAGCTTAAAAGCGAACAAAACAGGCAAGTTAGGCTTCCCTGGTATCTCAGTGGTAAAGAATCTACTTGCCAGTGCAGGAGACACAGGTTTGATCCCTGATATAGGAAGATCCCACATGCTGCAGAGCAGCTAAGCCCGTGCGCCACAGCTATTGATCCTGTGCTTTAGAGCCCGGAAGCTGCAACTGCTGAAGCCCATACTCTGGAGCCCGCAAGTCACACCCACCGAGCCCATATGCCCTAGAGCCCATGCTCCCCAGTAAGAGAGGCCACCACAATGAGAAGCTTGTGCACCACTGCAACTAGAGAGTAGCCCTGGCTCACCACAACTAGGGAAAAGCCCGAAAAGCAACAAAGACCCAGCAGCACCAAAAAATAAACCAGGCATTTTATGTATCAGCGAAGACAAGAATGAAAAATGACATATCAGGAGGCGAGCACAGTGAAATGACTTCTTCAAAGTGTCAAAAGGAAAAAAAAAAACCAACCTTAAATTCTGTATTCAAAGAAAATAGAAATGAAAGCAGAGTAGACCTTTTTCAGATGAACCAGTGCTGAAGGAATTGTCCAGCAGCCTTGCCTTTGAGAAGTGTCAGGGACTGGGGAGCCTGGTGGGCTGCCATCTGTGGAATCACACAGAGTTGGACACAACTGAAGCGACTTGGCAGCAGCAGGTTGTTTGGTGCAGGGAAGAGATGCTGGATGGAAACTGATCTCCAGAGAATGAAAAGCACCAGGTGGTGTGTGGTAAGGATAGAAGACCTCCGTGCTTTGGCTAAAAGATTTTTTCTTTAAAATTAACTTTTAAAATAAAAAACAATAATGGTATTTTTGACATAAGAAGTAAAACACGTGATAACAATAACAGGATGTTAAAGGTGGATGGAGGTTCCCACCTGTATATGAAGTGGTTTATTGCTTAAAGGTAGACTGTGATGAGCAAAAGAAACCTGCTGTCAACCCTATAGTAAGCCACTAAAAAAGAAAGAGGAGACACAGGTTTGATCCCTGATATAGGAAGATCCCACATGCTGTAATCCCACTAGTTTACAGCTAGTAAACTAAGAAAGTAGGTAAAACAGCTCAAAAGAAGATGAGAAAAAGAAAAATAACAGATGGGACAAACAGAAAACAAGATAATAGACTTGAACCCGACTCTTATGCACTGAACTGCGGCTCTCTCTGTTCATATGATAGGCTTCTCAGCGCTAGTGGTAAAAGAATCTGCCTGCCCACGCAGAAGATACAAGACTCTGGTTTGATCCCTGGGAACATCTCCTGGAGTGGAAAATGGCTCACGCCTCCAGTATCCTTGCCTGTAAGATTCCATGGGCATAGGAGTCTGGTGGGTTACAGTCCATGGGGTTGCAGGAGTCGACATGACTAAGAGACTGGGCACAGTAGCATTCCTGTGATGCTGCACCTGGAGATGGGGCCTTTAGGAAGATACGGTTAAATATGGTTTTAAGGGTGAGCCCCTGATTCAGAAGGACTGGTGTCCTTGAGAGAGAGACACCAAGAGCCACACGCTGAGAAAAGACCACATGAGGACCCAAGTGGGCAGTTATCTGCATGCAGTTGCCATAGGAGGGTCCAGCCCCGCTAATTCCCTTGTCTTGGACCTCTAGCTTCCAGAACCCTGAGAAAATTAATTTCTGTTTAAGTCACCCAGACTGTGGTGGTTTGTTATGGCAGCCCCCAAACACTAGTAAGACCACCAATTCAAATAATTCACCACCAATTCAAATAATTATACTAACTGTAAAGGGCTAAGCATTCTGGTTAAAAGGCAGGGATTGTCATGTTGGATGAAAAGCATGACACATCTATGTTGTCCATTAGAAATTTCTTTTTTTTTTTTTTTTTTGTAAAATGTATTTGTTTGGCTACATCAGGCCTTAGTTGTGGCATGCGGGATCTTTGTTGCTGCTGGCAGGCTCAGTAGTTGCAGCACGTGGGATCTCTAGTTTGTAGTGTGTGGGCTTAGTTGCTCTGTGGCATGTGAGATCTAAGTTCCCTAACTGGGATTGAACCCATGTTCACTGCATTGCAAGGTGGATCCTTAACCACTGAACCACGAGGGAAGTCTCCATAAGAAATTTTTAGTATAAAGATACAGGATAAAGGTGAAAGCTTAGGAAAAATGTGTAATGCAAATACAAATAAGAAAAAGTGCTATATTAGTATCAGTAGATTTCAGGAAAAGGAATAGTATCAGAAATTGAGACATTTACAAATGACAAAGATGTCACTTCAACAAGAAGGCTTAGCAATCTTATATGCGCCTAATAATAGAGCTTCGAAATACATGAAGCAAAAGCTGGTGGGACTACAGAGACAATTAGACAGATACATGATAGAAGTGCGAGATTGCAATACTTGTCTCAGCAACTGTAGATGAGGCTTCCAACCAGCTTGAGTAACCGCATTTATGTAACATAGCATTCTTTCCAGTGCTTATTCACTAAGACAGGCCATGTGCTGGATCAGTAGACGAGTGTCAAGAGATTCAAAAGGACTGAAACTGCACAGAGTGCACTGTGACTGCTGTAGAGTCAAGTTAGAAATCAGTAATAAAAAGTCTTAGAAAATCCCAAACATGTGGAAATGAAACAATATACTTCTAAACCATCTGTAGTCAGACTTTGCTAGTGGTTCAGTGGTTAAGAATCCACCTGGCAATGCAGGGGACATGGGTTTGATTCCTGGTCTGGGAAGATCCCACATGCCACTGGGCAGCTAAGCTTGAGTGCCACAGCTTCTGAAGTCTGCACCTAGAGCTGGTGCTCCACATCAAGAGAAGCCACCGCAGTGAGAAGCCCACACACGGCAACGAACAGAGCAGCCCCCAACTAGAGAGCTCTTGTGTAGCACCAAAGACCCAGCACAGCCAAAAATACAGACATAAAAAATAAGTCATCTATAATGAACAGCGCAAGGGGAATTAGAAAATATTTCAAACCGAACAAAAACAAAAACATAACACCGAAATTTGTGGGTTGCCCCTAATGCAGCATTTAGAGAAATATTTATAAGCATACATGTTGAGTGCTGAAAATTAGGTTTCCATCTTGAGACTCTTAAAACCAAATAAGTAGAAGGAAGGGAATACTGGACAGAAGAGTAGATGTCGGATGCTGCAGAAAAGGAAACCAAAAGGTGACGTTTTGAGAAAAGTTGACAGGCCTCTAGTCTGACCACGTTAAGAATTTGTATTGAGACTACAAATGGTACATCAGTACAGATCCTGCGGAAGTAAGCCTGCACCCTTCTCCCTGGCGCGTGTCGGTGCCACCACTCTGCTTCCTGTACGTGCTCCTGCAAAACCCACCGGCACTGTGGCTGCACTTTTACATTTGGCTTTTCTGCCCTGGCTGTACCTATTTGTGCTCAGAGGTGTGAGGCTTCAGAGAGGGTAGCAAGGAAATATGAACTGTGTGATGCCTGTATTCCACAGTGTAGATGATGTAGACAAGTTCCTCAGAAGCCACAACTGTTGTCTAGATGGGAATGAGATGAAGTGGAAACGTTAAGTGACTTTATTGGTACTTAAAAAATTACATCAGGAACTTTCCTGGAAGAAAACTCTAGGCTCTCATTGCCTTGCTGGTGAATTTATCAAACATTTAGGAGAGAAATAGCAATCTAACACAGCACACAGAAAAGAGAGGAGGGAACCCTTTGCAACTCATTGTATAAGATCAATATGACCTTAATAGTAAACAGGACAAGAAAAGGAGATACAGATCACTTTCCTTCATGAAGATAGAAAATACTTAAAATATTAGCAAGCTGAATGTCATGTGTTAGAAGGGAACTGCATTATGACCAGGAAACTGGCAGGATGTCCCCAGGTCCATGGTTGAGAAGGTTTTCTTGGGGTGGGAAAGAAAATGGTATTTTAAATGTGAGGGGAGGGGCCAGCAGAGTGGAGCTACTCATGCCCCCCTGCCTGATTCTCGAGTCTAGTAGGGCACTGCCTCCAGCCTTCCTCGATGGGCGCCGTCCATGTTTCCACTGTCCCATCTGCTGTCTCAGTATGTGAGAGGGACGGTTGGGATTTAGTATCATTTCTCTGCAAGCCCTACCCAGGGCTCTGTCTTCCTGCGGTGACCTTGCACTAAGTTATTAGCCTGGGGGGAGTCGAAGCTGCCTAGACATCAGCAGGAGGGGAAAGAGGACTCAATGCTCCTGTTGGGGCTCATGTCCTCAGGAGGAGCAGGCCTCTCTGCTGCCAGTGGGGACAGGAAACTGCTGACTTGGTGTGCCTCCCAGATAGATAGTTGGGGGCGGGGCTCACGGAGGTCACACTGCTTGAGGACTGGAACCTGGGCAGAACTCTGCATGGGGTTGTCCAGACGGCCCTGTGCCCTGGCTGGGGGTCCTCAGGTGCCATACGGGTCAGTGTCCCAGATGCTCAGTGCTGGCATTTAGTGTGGAGATGCGGACGTGCTGCTGGGACCCTGAGGACCAGGGGAGTGCAGTCAGCAGGCGGCCTCCGACTGCCAGCCCCCACCCGAGAGCCCGCCAGAGCTCCATGGGCTGTGGGGGCCGTTGAGGGGCACTCCCAGGCCTGTCTCCCTTGTGCCCACGGCCTCCTCTTCCTCAGGCATGCATCCTGGAGGTATGTCATCCACGTCTGTAGATCAGACAGCCCCAGCTCCTGGCTGGCCTGCATGCCTCCAGGACCCTGCAGGTGGCCTGCAATTGAGGGGGAGGGTGGGGAAGGGGGTCCTTGAGTCACTCAATGAAGGCAGCGCTTCCCTCCCCCAGGCCTGCGGATACTCCTGCAGCCCAGATTTCTGGCTGTTCCTGGAACATTCCGGCCTGGGCCTTGGCCTGTGCTGTTCCCTTGCTGGGGAGCCCACCCCGTGAGATGCCCCATCCCACCTCCTGTCCCCGCCCCTCTGCTCACCGTGGTCGAGACGCTGCCGCTTTAAGGGCGACATCACAAGGCTGCGGAAGGCCGGTGGAACTCGGGGCTCTTGGTGTTTCTGGAGCGCCCGCGGGCTCTGATTTTCCATCTCCATGGGGCCCTGGGCCCACACGTGATAGAGGACTGGCCATGGCTGAGGGCAGCGAGCTGATGAACAGGCTCATGAGCGAGAACGCTGACCTCAAGAAGCAGGTGCGTCTCATGAAGGAGAACCAGATGCTGAAGCGACTGCTGAACGAGAGCTGCCAGGAGAGCTGTGGGCGCGGGGGCCGTGACTTCCTCTTCCCCAAGGCGCCTGCCTACCCTGAGGCCTGCTCCCCGGGGAGCGCAGGTGAGCCGGCTCTGGGAGGTGGGTGGGCAGGCGGGTGACCCGCTCGGGCTAGTGGGGCCCTGTCCATGGTGGCTGCCGAAGTGCTGTCACAGAGGCTTAAAGCAGGTCCATTGAGGCCAGCCCAGGGGACAGCGGAGCCAGGCCGTGTGCGACTCTGCTCTCCTGGAGGCTGGCCAGCTGGGCATGCTCAGCCCTCAGCCAGGGCAGCTGTGCCCAGCATACTGGCTGACGGCTGTGCCCGGAGAGGGAAGGACCCTGCCTAGGAGAGAGACCTGTGGGTCACAGGAAGTAAGCGCAGCGCGTTCACCCAGTTCACCCCGTGGGAGTCCCTTCAGAGGCCAAGACACTTTCTATGAAGGTAGCTGGCTCTGGTTGAAAGTTTTTGTATGTGGGAAGTGTGACTTAGGGCGTGGTTGGCGCCATGACCTTGGTCTGAGTGGCTGGGATGCGGACCATGAGCCCCATGACCAGATGAGCTCTGTGTTCCTGGAGGGGATGATCACTCACTGCCCAGCAAGGCGGGTGGAGTCTGTACCCCAGCCCTCACCCTGGCAATGCCCGCGCACACAGACCAGCTGTCTTCTCAGGATAAGTTGTTCGCCTGGAGTGAGTTGTTTCCTCTGCTGAAGCTTCTTTCAGAGCTGCTGCTGGTTCCCAGGGGGATGCTCGGCTGCTCTAGGACCTGCTCTGGATGTAGTCACCTCCTGAATGTTGGGCATGGTCACCTCCTGCCCTGAGCAAGCAGACCCTATGAGTGAGCATGTCCCGGGGTGCGAGGGTCCCTCACAGCATCTCCACAGCTTCAGCCTCAGGTGGGCCTTGAGGAGGGAGCTCAGACAAGCAGGGTCCTCATGGTGGGGGATGGCAGATAGAGGGGGGAGCAGCTGGAGAAGCCTGGGGCCCTGTCCTCAGCTCTGCCCGTGGCCAAAACACACAATGTCCCCGGGTGACCATGGGTAGAGGGGGCCTGTCTCAGGGCTGTGTTCCTGACATGACACCTTGCAGAGGGTCCATGCCACCTCCTCAGCCTACGAGGAATGCCTGCCTGGCAGTGGCTGCCTGAGGCACTTGTCCCCAAGGCCTTGTCTGCGCTGTGACCATTGCCAACAATCACGTACCTCGGCCTGCTCTGTGGTCCTTTGTCCTAAGAATTGAGCTTTGCTGAATCATAAGCTGGAATCAAGATTGCTGGGAGAAAATCAGTAACCTCAGATTTGCAAATGACACCACCCTTATGGCAAAAAGTGAAGAACTAAAGAGCCTCTTGATGAAAGTGAAAGAGGAGAGNTGCTTATTCATTTATAAATAAAATATTTTGCTACAACATTTCATAATAGTTATATATATTTACATATATACTTCCTTGTCATGTATATTAAATTTAGAGAAAGATAACATAATTACATATAATCATGTAATTACATATGTATAATTGGCTTAAAACCTCATATATATTCATATGTATATATATATTATTTCTTAAAAATTAATTTACCCTATACAAAATTCCAGTGATGTTTTTATATTTATTTTATTCTGATAATAAATATGAAGTTTATTATGGCATCCAGTCCCAGCACTTCATGTCAAATAAATGGGGAAACAGTGAATGAGTTTATTTTTCTGTGCTCCAAAGTCACTGCAGATGGTGACTACAGCCATGAAATTAAAAGACACTTACTCCTTGGAAGGAAAGGTATGACCCCTAGCATATTGAAAAGCAGAGACATTACTTTGTAAACAAAGGTCTGTCNATAAATATGAAGTTTATTATGGCATCCAGTCCCAGCACTTCATGTCAAATAAATGGGGAAACAGTGAATGAGTTTATTTTTCTGTGCTCCAAAGTCACTGCAGATGGTGACTACAGCCATGAAATTAAAAGACACTTACTCCTTGGAAGGAAAGGTATGACCCCTAGCATATTGAAAAGCAGAGACATTACTTTGTAAACAAAGGTCTGTCAAGTTGAGGCTATGGCTTTTCCAGTGGTCATGTATGGATATGAGAGTTGGACTATAAAGAAAGCTGAGCACCAAAGAATTGATGCTTTTGAACTGTGGTGTTGGAGAAGACTCTTGAGAGTCCCTTGGACTGCAAGGAGATCCAACCAGTCCATCCTAAAGGAGATCAGTCCTGGGTGTTCATTGGAAGGACTGATGTTGAAGCTGAAACTCCAATACTTTGGCCACCTGATGCAAAGAGATGACTCATTTGAAAAGTCAGGTCTGTCTGGTTGCCACCCAAAGAAAAGATTGGAAGGGACAAGAAAAGCTGTATATAAACTAATGGGAGGTGGGGATAGTAGGGGACAGCAGCTATTCTAACTTTCCAGGTATTATATGGAGGATAACTTCAACTAAGACATTATTTTTTTTAATTTTTGAATATTTTTATTGAATTAATATAACATGGAAAGTTATGCTTCGAAAACAAAAAAAATCAGGATGATTTAGTTTTTGTACCATTCACAAAAGCCATGTGATGTAATTTTTATTGGAGTATGGTTGTTTTACAATGTCACTTTAGTTTCTATTAATACTGTACAGCAAAGTGAACCATTGATGTGTATACATATTAAGGCATTATTGTCAGAGAAATTGAATAGTGGCAAATATCCATTTGGTTCTTTTTTATAATATCTATCTCTTTATTACTATTCTCTATTTGGAGACTAATAAAATGGGCTTTCCTGGTGGCTCCGATGGTAGGGTCTGCCTGCAATGCAGAAGACCCAGGTTCAATTTCTGGGTTAAGAAGATCTCCTGGAGGAGTGAATGTCTACCCACACCAATATTCCTGTCTGAAGAATCACATGGATAGAGGAGCCTGGTGGGCTATAAGTCCATAGGGTCAGAGAGTCAGCACAATTGAGCAATTAACACTTTAATTCATTTTAACTTAATCAATCTTGTTTGTTTGTTTGATTCATTGGTCGTTCCATTATAAGATCTTTTTCTTTGGAAGCTATGCTTGTTTTTAAAGCAGGATAGTCAATTTTTTAAACATGTATGGCCATTGCAATATAAATTACTTATATTTCACATTTTGTAATTATGTATTCTCTTTTTCAGTACAATTATGTGTTGCTATTTTCTTTTATGTCTGATCTTCTGACAGAATATAAATAGTTGTTGTCATTTGGTTGTGCCTGACTCTTTTATGGGTAATTCCCAATAATTTTATAACAGAAGATAGCTGAGCTCACTTAGTATTAATCCATACTACAGCCATGAGCTTGAAAAGGGAAAAAGAAAGAGCATCTACAATGTAGAATAAGAGCTATTTATAGCAGAGAAGTTTTTGCCTTTATATAAAGACAAAACTATAAATCTTGCTTTTTGAGTATTTATCCATTAGATAATCTGCACCATAGGACAGATTTCTTAGTGTCTGATTGGTAGCCCATCTTAGTCTGAATCAGAATCACAAGGGTGTTTATCAAAATGCTGATTGCAGTTTCCTACAATAAAGCTAAGGAAACATAAAACCTGGTAATCTGCAGCGTCAGAGGCACTCAAGGGTACCTAACACAAAACTTGAGGAAATGCTGCCAGAATTATCTTTTTCCTCCATGTGAATTTAATAAACTTCTGAAGGCTGCACAGAGTGAAAGGGTATAGATTTGATAGAAACTTTAAAAAGATGTGCCCATTTCCATGAAATGTGACCATTGATAACTAATTTTAGTGTACTCATTGAATGTCAGTTTTCATTTTTATGTTTATTTTCCCTTAAAAAAAAAAAAAGCCCTGATGGAAATGAGACATTAACATTTGAAAAGTACATATTGCTCTAAAATAATGTAATTCAGAGTAAGTGCCTTCATCAGATTAATAAATTATTGAATTAGTGATTGAAATTTAAACATGGAAAACACTTTATTAATTATTTCAATTATCATATAATAGGATTTTATTTATTGTTGGTAATTATTATAAAATTATAGGCACAGCAATGGAATATTTAATACATATTAATGCTATGAGAATTTTTACTCACACAACAGTTAGATTTATATAATAATGATAAAGGGTTGCTGTTATAACACTTCATTTCTTCAACCTAAATTTTGTTCTTGGAAATAATATTTTGTTTCAGTCTATTTTACAAGGTTTCCTCGGAATTCCAATAGTCTCTGTAGTTTTATTTTGAGAGAAATGAACTGATATAAACCATGTATTTTAGGCATGCTGAATTCAGCCATTTTCCATAACGCACATGTGGCATCTCCTTCTATGAAACATTACTCTGGAGGGGAGCAGTTTTCTGTTTGGTCTTTAAATGACCTTTATTATTTGGTCCTTTGAAATCCAGGCAATATTGTGAAAGCTAAATGGGCTTAAAGATTGTGTATATCTTAATTTCCTTGGGGGTGAAACAGAAGTCCAAAAGACAGTTTTAACTATTTTTCAGAGAGAAATAAGGAATAAATGATGTGTAGGAAAAAGTGCTATGAGAATTTAACAATGGGGAAATATTGCTTGAAAGATCATGATGAGCTATAATGAATCTTTGTTGATTAAGGTTCTTTGAACTTGATGTAAAATCCAAACTCCTATTCCTTCTTTTACAACCCTGCTGGATCTGGTGTCTACAAACCTCTTCAACCTTAAATCTTACTATTCTCCTTATCTTTCTCATTGTTCTCTAATATTATTAGACACAGTGGTCTCCTTATTGCCTCAGGATATTTTAACAGGTCGTTACCACTTCCAGGAATGTGAAACCCCCACTCTTTATTCATGGATGATCCCTTGTCATTATTTAGGCTTTGGCATAGATATTATCTCCTCTCAAAGCTATTCCCAGTTAGACCTATTCTCCTTTTGTTCTTTGTTCTAGTGCCATGGGGTCACAAAGAGTCGGACATGACTGAGTAACTAAGCATACACACACACACACACACACACACACACACACACACAACAGTACCCTCTTCTTTCCTCCTTTCCTTAATATTGTATTAAGCCTTTTTAGTAATTTATTTTGATTTTTCTTTAATAGGTAGTAATTTCCAGGTGGGCAGAAATATAGTCATCAACTAAACTACTGTATCCCAGACACTTAATAGGAATGCTCAATAAGCATTTATTAATTGAACATTGTTCTAATATTTCCCAAAGGTATTACACATATGTCCACACACAAATCAAGTACTTAACTTTCATTAGCTATTCCCTCCTAAAGTTTGATGTCTAAATACATCAACTCATCACTAACAGCTCAACTAGCCTAAAGAATCAGAATTTTGTCTACTCTATAAAGAATATGTCTCCAGTTTTTATGCTGACCAATACAAAAAAGGAAGGGATGATTGTATTTGTTTGTTGCTGTATATAATATATCCCTATGGTCCAAATCAAAAACATGTAGAGAATAAGTAATAAAGAGTTTCATTGCAAATTTTTCTCAAAAAAACCTATTATTTTTCAAAATAAGAATATATCTTGGACATTTTCAAGTGTTAGTGTTTTAAATTTACATTAAAATGTACTCATCTAAGCCACAACTATAGCTAATATAAATTTTGCATCTCTTCTCTAGAGTAAAAAATATAATATTCTCTAGGAAATTATGATTGTGCTGGCTAATGCTTGCTTACCTCTCTTAACCCCACATGAATAAAATTAAAATAACT
Source organism: Neotragus moschatus (assembly GCA_006410615.1). Taxonomy (NCBI): domain Eukaryota; kingdom Metazoa; phylum Chordata; class Mammalia; order Artiodactyla; family Bovidae; genus Neotragus; species Neotragus moschatus. Next base: position 5,829 of record SJYA01005696.1, on the reverse strand, counting down.
CATGTATGTCATTGTTGTTGTTGTTTAGTTGCCCACTCATGTCTGACTCTTTGTGACCCCACGGACTGCAGCAAGCCAGGCTTCCCTGTCCCTCACTATCTCCCAGAGTTTGCCCAAGTTCGTGTCCATTGCATCAGTGATGCTGTCCAGCCATCTCATCCTCTGATGCCCTCTTCTCCTTCTGCCCTCGATCTTTCCCAGAAAATTGTGCATCCCCTGTGACAAGTGCTTATATGGAAACATTACTTATTATTGATGTCCCAAACCAAAAAGACAGCAATTCTACAAGGAGTATCAAAAAGAGCTTCATAGAGGAATTATTTGGGACATAGTTTAACATAACATAAAATAAATATAGTTGGATCATGGAAAATGGGATACAGACATATACATAAATCCTTCACCTTTGTTAATAAAACTAACATCATTTAGGATTGACAATGGAGTGGGGAGAAAAGCCCTCTACTTGGACAGTAATAGCTAGACTATAAAGTACAGGCTTGAATTATGTAAGATGCATTTTACTTTTGAGAATAAATAGCATATTAAAGCTGTTCACTGTCATAACTGACTACTAAAGAACAAAAGAGTTTCAGCCCTCACTAATCTTACGTTATAGTAGAGGAAGTGAAATAAACAGACATCTAGAATGTGTGGTTGTTTGAGGATTAAAAGAGTTGTGGGGAAAGCTGAATTGGAAAGAGGTAAAGGAAATGGGTTTTGGGGGTGAAATTTTAAATAGAGTTGTCAAAGAAGACCTTGATTGAAAGGTGATGTTAGTAAAATCTGAAGGAAGTTAAGAGATAAAACCATACCTGATGAGTTGTATATTGTGTTCAATGCTGTAACTGCAGGGCCTTAAAATAATGTCTGATACATAGTGACACTCGATAAATATCTGTTGTATATATGTGTGAATAATATATAGTGTAATAATGAGAGTGTATGTACCAGAAGCATCAAGAAAATTGTTTGGGTTGAATAAATGAAAGCACATTTATGTTAAGAAAAGCAATATTAGTCTTGTAGGCAATGAAGTATACAGGAATACTTTGATATAGTATTATTAGGCTCATTGATAATGCCATCAAGTATTATTTATTTGCTGGGGATATAACATGACAAAGTAGTGCAGTAAAGGGAGAGATTTTTCAGACAGTTCAGTTGGAAGAAAGGTGATGGCAAACCTATAGATATGTGATACTGGTGGCATGAGCATTCAGAAAAGCTTTTTTATGAAATACTGACAAAATCTCAGATGGACAAATACAACTGATGATGAGGTATGGAGTGCAGTTATTATCAATTTCCAAGTTTCTGACTTGATGATTGACATAGTTATATGGTAATTCCAGTCACTTACATAACTGATTCAAGAGTATGTGCAATTTGCCTTGGAAAAAGTAAAACATAAAATTTAGCTTTGTACCTGCTGAATATGATGTGTCTTGAGTTACAGATGGAGATATTTGATTTATTATACTATAAATATTAGATAAAATACTAGAAACACAAATAGAAGGCCAAGTATTTGTGTGTGAGTATGAAGAAGTTTAGGAAAAGCAGTAAAATATAATTATTGTGAGGCAAATCATGAAAATTAAGCAGCATTGGCCAGTGAGGAATAGAGTATCAATCATTTCAGTGCAGGAAAATTATCATAAATGCATAAAACCCTGAAAGTTTATGATATGGACACAGAGTAGATAGTGCATCTTTTTATGAGTGAGAAATACAATCAGACGGACAAACATATGTATATGGAAGAAGTTCTTTGTGTATTCCTTACGTGGACTTTGCTTTGTTATCATTCTTCAGCATTCCCTGCTGGCTGCCATTCAAAGTCCTTTGTAGATGATTTGTAAAACAGAGACACGTTTCTGAAAGCAGTAAAACACTTTACTGGATTTGACTATTATGAAAACAGGCTATCACCACAGTCACTTAAGGCCTGAAGAGTATTTTGTTTACTATGGAGTGTTTGTGATAGCGCTTGTCACTTCCCATTACCTTCTGATCAACATGATATCAGAAATGGCACTGCCAGAAGCAATTGACTTTGACATTGTGAATGCATTTAATGGAGTTCAGTTATGGCTATGAGTTTCGTATTCTACCCATTTGACTTCCACTATAATCAGTTATTATAACTTTGGGGGACAGTTAAATTGAGTGACCTCTAGGGCTACATGCTTGAAATAACATTTTAGTAAATCTATGTAATATATAGGCTGAGATAGTAAATCCTAACCAGTTCATAGTAGTATCACTTAAATGAACTTGGCAAATAGCCTATTTAAGAATATGACTGATGCCTTGCAAAAAGCGATGTATGTTTATGCTCCAACAGATCAAACAATTCTAACGAAAACTCTAAAAGGCTAAGAATAAGGTCTTCCCCCTTCTTTATTGCCTTTGTCAGACATTTTTTAATACTGTTGATACTACTTCAAATATCTATTATTTGAATACGTAGATTTCATGCATATATTGATTAAAAGCTATTAGTAATAAACTTAGGAGTTAAATTTGGGTTATTACTAAAGTTATTTCAAAATGTTTCAGTGTTTGACTTAGGAAATCTATAAAATTCAATCTGATAATAACTGGGCAATAGATCAAGTAGTCATTTAATAAAAATTGTACTTATAGTACATCCAGAACTCAAGAAATGGGAAGTTTATTTTGAAGTTATATCATTAATCACAGCAAATAATACATCATACTTTAAAGAAAATGCCAAAGGCCAATGCCAAATTATAGTGGACAGTAAGAATTTCATATGGAAAGAAAGAGGCAAATTTCTTTCTATATATATATATATTTTATTTTTTTTCCTCAACTTAACATGACTGTCTTGAGTATATGACTCACAAGCATTTGACTAACATTGTGACTCATGGTGACATCTGATGAGCATAAAGGCACTTTCTTCTCTGAGTTTTTATAACTTATTGCTGGCTAGGTTTCTCCACCATTAGCCTGTTTTTGAATGTTTAAACTGTTCATATCCAGTAATATCTGTTTACCAGTTGTAGTTAGAAGTATTTAATTACAAGTAATTGATTTGCCAATCATCACTATAACGAAGTTTCAGCCTTGAACACAGATTGAATGTGTCATATTTCACAAAATGGAGTTTTGTTCCCCTTCTTATGTAATGTTTTTTCCATCCCAAATAATGATCCCCAAATAGTAGTATTCAATATGAGATATATAATAGTAATATATCCCCAAAAAGTCTTGGTAGTGGAAAGTTGATAATCATTCTTTAAAGTACCCTGTGACAAACCTAGGCACGTTGAGAGTTGACCATAAAGAAGGCTGAGTGCTGAAAAACTGATGCTTTCAAATTGAAGTGCTGGAGAAGATTCTTGAGAGTCTCTTGGATGGCAAGGAGATCAAACCAGTCAATCCTAAAGGAATTCAATTCTGAATATTAATTGGAAAGACTGATGCTGAAGCTCCAATACTTTGGCCACTTAATGCAAAGAGCCAACTCATTGGAAAAGACCCTGTTGCTGGGAAAGATTGAGGGCAAGAGAAGGGGTAACATAAGGTGAGATGTTCGAATAGGATCACTGAGTCAATGGACATGAGTTTGAGCAAACCCCAGGAAATAGTGAAGGACGGAGGAGCCTGGTGTGCTGCAGTTCATGGGGTTGCAGAGTCAGACACAACCAAGTGACTGAACGATAGTGCCATAAATATGAGGGACTTGATTCATTTAATGTATCAGTCCTCCCAAAATAATGATTAGGTATAAAAAAGGTATTCTTATGCTTAATAGATTAAGTAGGACATACGCCCACAACAATTTAAATAATGACAAAAATAAGAATCAAATGGGTTTAATGCATACAGAATGTTCAACATAGGGCCTGGCACATAGAAAGTTGTCAATAAATCTTATCTAATAGTGATACTAGTCATACTAGTACCACCACACCAATACCAGCACAATGANCCACAACAATTTAAATAACGACAACAATAAGAATCAAATGGGTTTAATGCATACAGAATGTTCAACATAGGGCCTGGCACATAGAAAGTTGTCAATAAATCTTATCTAATAGTGATACTAGTCATACTAGTACCACCAAACCAATACCAGCACAATGACCATCACCACTATCATCAGTGCTTGATTTGGTACTCTATAAAACAGAGATCTCTACTCATTCTATTATCCTTGTACTAACTGAAATGAAAATAAGAGATTAACTAAATGTAGTAATACATGGAAAGAGAAATATAAATGCTTCCTTAAGTGTAATGTAGAAATAAGAGCTTCTCTTTTCCTATCCAATGAAGGTTCTGAGAAGAGATTGGAGTCAAAGTTTATCTGAACTGCATTCATCCAGAGATTTTTAGGTGTTCTTATTACATACTTCTGTTGCTTTCTCAATGCATTGTTGTATTCCATTGTTTTGTTTTGTTTTGCATTATCATATAGTCATAAAACAAAGTGTCACTATTAAATTCAAGTAATTAGAAAATAATTACGATATCATATTATGAGCGAATAGTCATAATGGAAGCATATGCACAGTTTAATGTCATTTACTAAATTTTCCAGATCATTAATAAACTTCTATGATAGTAATATGACTAACACGTCAAATGAGCATAATGGCCACTTTCTTCTGTAAGTATTTACAATATACTAGTTGACTCATTGGAAAAGACTCTGATGCTGGGAGGGATTGAGGGCAGGAGGAGGAGGGGACAACAGAGGATGAGATGGCTGGATGGCAACACCGACTCTATGGACATGAGTTTGGGTGAGGTCCAGAAGTAGGTGATGGACAGGGAGGCCTGGCATGCTGCAATTAATGGGGTCCCAAAGAGTCGGACACGACTGAGAGACTGAACTGACTGATTAACTTTCTGTGTTTCCCCACCGTTAGTCTGTTTTATTATATTGCAACTTCATATGGAAATCAATATAAGTAAATTACTTCTAAGGCAATTTTATCAGGAACTGCATCACATCTTTGCCAAGAAACAAACCTAGGAAACTATGATGACAATTTTGTAATCCTGCAAAATTTGTTCAATTCCTTTAATTTGTTCAATACCTACTTGCGTCTATCTTGTAACAAGCACATGAGTTATGTTTTAAATCAAATAAAGAACTCACATGCCAATGCAGGAGACATAAGAGACGCAAGTTTGATCCCTAGATCAGGAAGATCCCCTTAAGAAGGGCATCGCAACCCACTCCAGTGTTCTTGCCTGGAGAATCCCATAGACAAAGGAGCCGGGTGGCAACAGTCCATAAGGTCGCAAAGACAGTCCATGAGGTTGCAAAGAGTCATTCATGACTTAAGCGACTGAGTATGCATGCATAAACTCCTTTTAAAATTCTCATTCTGTGTTTAAGCATTTGTTTCTACTATGTGTTTGCTCATGAACAATTGTGTTTTCTTCCTTTTCAGTTAAAGTTCATTTACACTGCTTTTATATTACTTTTTTTCCTTTAATGTTTCCTTTTTATAACACTATCTTCACTCTTTTTACATATCTAAGCATTCATTTATTAATCCCTGACCACCAGCCTTATTATAATAATCTATTTTAAAATGTCCTTAGTCATGGGAATGGATAGATCTCTGTCTAATTGAATACTCATTTGTTCATATGTATTCCTAGTAAATCTGGCCTACAACTGCCACATAAAGCCATTTTGTCCAACTCATATCTGAATAATAAAATGAACTTATGTTCAAATATCTACACTTAAAGTCCTAGTAGACACTTTTTTAAATTAAAAATATACTTATAAACTACAGTTATTTAATGTGACTTTTCTTGAATTAATAT
>SJYA01005695.1:0-18680 GCA_006410615.1 Neotragus moschatus | reverse complement strand
TTGAACTGTGGTGTTGGAGAAGACTTTTGAGAATCCCTTGGACTGCAAGGAGATCCAACCAGTGAAGGAGATCAGCCCTGGGATTTCTTTGGAAGGAATGATGCTAAAGCTGAAGCTCCAGTACTTTGGCCACCTCATGCAAAGAGTTGACTCATTGGAAAAGACTCTGATGCTGGGAGGGATTGGGGGCAGGAGGAGAAGGGGATGACAGAGGATGAGATGGCTGGATGGCATCACTGACTGGATGGACGTGAGTCTGAGTGAACTCTGGGAGTTGGTGATGGACAGGGAGGCCTGGTATGCTGCGATTCATGGGGTCGCAAAGAGTCGGACACGACTGAGCGACTGAACTGAACTGAACTGATAGTTTATCCAGATTTCCGTAGCACTTCCCTAATGTCTCTTTTGTTTCAGGATCCCACGCAGGACACCATATGGGATCCTGAAACAAGTCATCATGTGTTCTTTGGTGCTTCTTGGCTATGATGGTTTCTCAAACTTTCCTTGTTTATGATGACCTTGACACTTTGGGGAGTACTGGAAAAGTATTTTTTGGATGCCCCACTAGGGAAATTTGTCTGATAAGACTCAGGTTACGGGCCTTTGGGAAGAAATGTCCCCTTTGTTTTTTAACTCTTTCTTGGTTATAAAGGCCATGCCTCCAGTCTGGCTGGGGCCACTGATGACTCACTCAGCAAGGCAGCCACAGCAGACATGCCCTGGAGTCACCCCAGCATCTACAGAGTCAGAGTGTACATCACAGAGCCCTCCCCGTCTGGCCACAGCCAACCTCTCCAGCATCAAGTCTTGCATTTTCTTTCTCTTTTTTCTCTAGCCATACCAGACGTGCTTACAGTTTCGCAAACATGTCCATACCTTCACAGCTTCATGCCTATGCATTTGCTGCTCTCTCTGCCAAAAATGCATCCCTCCCTTTGGCTGCCAGGAAACCCTCACTTAGAAGTCCGGACTAAGCACACAAAAAGCGTCCTCTTTGATTCCACTCCAAATAGAATGCAAGGTCGTCTTCTCTGGGCTGCTCTGTGTTCCGTGCATTCCTGATTGCTCTGCTCAGACACGTGACACCCCTTCCCTATTTCTTTCCATAGTACTCTTCAGCATCGGACAGGCTCTGTGGTTATCATTCTCTCTCTCTCCCCTGCCAGAATGTAAGACTTGCGATGTTGGTCTGTTGTGTCTACTGCTATTGGACAGTACCTGGCACATAGTAGGTGCTCAATTAGTATTTTCTGGATGGATGAATGATATCGCTAGAGCATTGCAGGCACTTTCTATAGTTGTCTGGGGATGTTGCTGTCTCTTTCAGTTGCCATGAACTTCCAGGGGAATGACCAGATCCTATTTAACAGGGGAAGCCTTGTGTTTTAGCGTGACTTGCAGCCCACTTCAGCACACCCTGCTTGTGATTAGCTGCTGTTCCTTCTTTCAGAACCTCCCCCACGCTCTCTGGAGTACCATCTCCATGTGGCTAGAAGGGACAGACAGTGTATTATGGAAGATCTTCTCCAGAAATTTACAATTTAAGAGCGTCTAGGCAGAACGGCAGGGAGGCCCTTCTGTTTCCAGAGCTGGATTGCTGGCCAGGAACACCTCCATTACTGTATACTCGGGACCACTCCTAGGAGTTCACTTTGCAAAGCGGAAACCACAGGAGCCCTGACACCTAAGGAGAAGGCTCTAGCCTCTGCCGGTGATTAGCACGGGGATATGGACAACCTCCCTGAGCCCCTGTTCCCTCAGCAGTTCATGGAAGTAATACTATTACCTACATCACTTACTGGGCTTCCCAGGTGACTTAGATGGTAAAGAATCTGCCTGCAGTGTGGGAGACCCAGGTACGATCTCTGGGTTGGGAAGATCCCCTGGAGGAGGGCATGGAAACCCACTCCAGTATTCTTGCCTGGAGAACCCCATGGACAGAGGAGAGTGGTGGGCTACAGTTCATGGGGTCACAGAGAGTGGGACGCGACTGGGTGACTAAGCACAGCACAGAGCACATCACCACTGGCTTCCCAGGTGGCACTAGTGGTAAAGAACCCACTCGCCAAGGCAAGAGACGTCAAGACATGCAGGTTCAATCCCTGGTTGGGAAGATCCCTTGGAGGAGGGCATGACAGCCCACTCCAGTGTTCTTGCCTGGAGAATCCCACGGACAGAGGAGCCTATTGGGCTACAGTCCATAGGGTTTCAAAGAGTTGACCACAAATGAATGTACTGAGCACACACAAACACACACGTGCACACCACTACTAGGGGGCTGTTGTGAGGATCAATGGAAAAACAGGTAGGAAAGCACTTTACAATCTGTCAAACCCAGTCTAAATCACTTTTGCTGACATCACGAACAACTAGCCCCAAGGGTCAAGCTTTTGGAGCCCGCGACGCTGCAGGAGCCCTTGCCCCACCCCTCAATCTATAATGCTGATGGGCAGCAAGTGGGGGGAAGGGAACACTACGTTAAACAAGTTGTTGGACCTTTTGACTCAGATCAAAATCAAGTGTTTACAGTAAAACATACACATAAGGCAATCATATGTTTACGGTACAAAAGATTTGTCCTCTGGCTGCTTATCAAGGGGTCTTGGGCTTAGGGCTGAACTTCTGAGTCTTCCTTTGATGTTCCTTTCAACTCACTGGACTCACTGGGGTGGGGAAGCGGTATGTGCTGCCTGAAGAAACCTGCTTCCCCACCTTGGCTGGGATTTTAACTGCTGCCTATACAAGTTAACAAGAATGGAAATTAATTTTACTTTACAATTTTACACAGGGAAAGGGAAAGAAAATAAAGTGAAATGGACATCAAGCTGGAAAAGTATCTGTAGCATAAAGGATAGAAGGGGGCTAATGTCCATTCAAACAAGTTCCCAAACTGATGTGGGAACAAATTTAAGGACACCAATAAATGGATTGGGAACAGACATGGGAGGGTTCTATAGGAAGAATGTTAAGTGAATATACGCATGGNAAAGTGAAATGGACATCAAGCTGGAAAAGTATCTGTAGCATAAAGGATAGAAGGGGGCTAATGTCCATTCAAACAAGTTCCCAAACTGATGTGGGAACAAATTTAAGGACACCAATAAATGGATTGGGAACAGACATGGGAGGGTTCTATAGGAAGAATATTAAGTGAATATACGCATGGAAAAAATATTCAGTTACTCTAGTAATCAAAGAAATACAAATTAGAACCAAAAATAAAATGCCATTCTACCTAAATTAGTAACTTGTTTTCCTCCTCATAATTCTTTGAAGCCAGTTATTTAAGTGTATTTATTTAGCACCTACTATATACCAGCTGGGGCTTCCCAGGTGGCTCAGTGGTAAAGAATCTGCCTGCCAGTGCAGGAGACGTAATAGGTTCGATCCCTAGGTCAAGAAGATCCCCTGAAGAAAGAAATGGCAATCCACTCCAGTGTTCTTGCTGGGAAAATCCCATGGGCAGAGCCTGGAGGGCTACAGTCCCTAGGGTCACAAAAGAGCTGGACATGACTTAGCCACTAAACTACAACAACAAACCAGTCAGAATCCACTTTCTAGCTGTGTGACCTGGGGCACATTATTTGACATATCTGAACTTTCCATTTCCTTATCTGTGCAATAGAAATGATAACTCTTCCCAGGGCAGTTGTGACAATTATAAAATGTATTCACAGACACTGATGCTTTTGATTCACTGGGCTCTGAAATTGGCCGGCAGGGGGCATTAGCCCTGAACTTAAGTGTGGAAACCCACAGTTGACTCACCTGAAGTCCTATAGCCAAGGCCTCCAACCCATTTCTTCCTGCTTCCTGTAGAAGCAGAAAAGCGTAAGGGGCACAGAAGACAGGCTGGTGAGGGGATGACCTTGGGTGGCACAGAGGCTGATGGGAGGTTAGGAGAGAGGGCCAGGTGGAGTCAGGGCTGTGAGTGGGGGCAGGTTCTCAGGCACAGAGCCCTGGCGCATGGGTTGGTCCACTCCCTGAGCCCTTCCTCTTGCGCTGTGCTTAGTTGCTCAGTTGCGTCCGACTCTTTGTGATCCCATGGACTGCAGCCCGCCAGGCTCCTCTGTCCATGGGGATTCTCCAGGCAAGAATCCTGGAGTGGGTTGCCATGCCCTCCTCCGGGGAAGCCCTTCCTCTTACTTGTCCCTAAACTGAAGATGGGCTTGTGGATCCAATCAGCATTCAGGGACAGTGAGTGGGTTTTCCACTTCTCTGATAGATAATTAGGAAAGCAGGAGGTGGCACCTGGCCTGTGTATTATCTGCTCCTACTAAACACTCTGGAGTGAGGGGCAGATGCGGTGAAGCAGGACTGACTGAGCACATCCGCAGACAACCTGCTCTCCACACACTCAGCAGCCACAGGCCCAGGAAACTGCAATACATTCAAGACACGTGTCTGGAACAGAGAGAGAATGAAAAGGAATTTCTGCGAGTGAGGTTCAGAACTCTTACGGATAAGCAGTGTCTGGGAAACCACACGTGTCCTTCAGGCAGAACCTCGGCCAGCCAGAAGAGGAGCCTGCTCAGTGATGAAGTCAGAGGTCGGAGCCTGGACAAAAAGCTCCCCAGGAAGCCCAAGTGAGGTGTGGAGAGGGGGTGGCTGAGAGCTCTCTGCTCCTTTCCTGAAAACCATCCACGAGGAAATTTCAGATTCATCGAACACGGCACTTCATGATACAGCGACCACCGGTATCTCTAACCTCACCAGGCACTTGTGGTTTCCCAAAGGCACAAGGCAGTGTCAAGCCTTTGTAAGGGTACAGCGGCTCTGCCTGGACAGTCTCCTTTTTCTCCACTCTCACCTTAAAAATTCTGATCCCCTGTCAGTTCTGCCAGAAACCTCTGCTGAAGATGTCACCTGATTCAGACATCACTCCTTTGGGCTCCCTTCACCTGCAGTGGAATTTGTTAATTTCTTTCTCTCCATCACTAGAGACCAGATCACTCCTTATCTAATTTACATCCCGAGTCTAGCAGGAACCCTGATGCGTAGCAAATACTCATATCCTACAAATAGCTATTGGATGGATGGAAGGTTGGAAGGCTGGTTGGATGATAAAATGTTTTAACAAAGCTCACCTGTATGGAAGATGGGGGTGGTGGTAGTGGTAGAAAGCGATATGAAAAGCCCCAGCTGGGTGACTGGGGCAATATTCCAGGCGATGGCAGAGGCCAGGAGATGGGAAGAATGAAGAGGACCCAAGAGATTTTGCTAGAGGGACTCAGGAGAACCTGGTAAGCTCATGGAGAGGAAGGGTTGAGAGAGACGGTGCAGGAAGGCTGACCCCTGCTCCCAGATGGAGCAGAGCGTGATGCATTCAGGCAAAATAGGGACCCAGTGGTAACAATGCATATTGGGCATAGGGGTGGTAAACTGGGAAAAGAGATGGCGAACCTGGTTTTATCAGCAAGGAAGGAGGCATATGGACTGGCAGAGCCCCACTAAATATTATTCTCTGCCTCTGGTGGCCCCCCATGAACTTTCATTTGGTAGGCCTTGGTTAAAATGGCCCAAAGACAGGGTTTAGATGATTAGAGCAAACAGAAGGCTCTTCTGACTCAGCACATCTGGGGACCTTCCAATGAGCAGGGAGAGAGGGGCTCTTTCATTCTGACTGCAGAGAAGAGCATGGCAGCCCTGAGTTCACAGCACCCCCAAGGGGGAGCACGCAGTGACCTCTGCCATGTGATGGATGCCATGCAAGGACATTCAGTGAGTACCAGCACTCAGACCCGAGTCAGACCTGGGTTCCAGTGCTATCTACTAACTAGCCAAGCAGCCTTGGAAAAATCTCTTCACTGCTCTTAGCCTCAGATTCCTCATCTATAAAAGAGGATGACAATTCCCATTTTTGATTGTAAATGTCTATTTAAAGAAGTCTCCATGTGCCTGGCACCTTCTTCCCTTTGATCTTCTTTCCCTCTGGGAACCTCATTCATCATTAGAGCAATGGGAATAAAACTGCCACAAAGAAGCCCAAGGAGTGTCTCCTGGGCTTCTCTAGTGGCTTAGATGGTAAAGAATCGCTTGCAACACAGGAGACCTGGGTTCGATCCCTGGATTGGGAAGATCCCTTGGAGAAGGGAAGGGCTACCCAACTCCAGTATTCTTACCTAGACAATTCCAGGGACAGAGGAGCCTAGTGGAAGTGACTTTCATTTTTCAAGTACTTACTGGGCATGTGCTTTATGTTGGGCACCATGAAAGCTAGAGCAGAGTCTCAGAGAGGGTTTGGNATCTTGACTACATCCTGTGTCTAGCCATTACCTTCTCCCACTTTTCAATAAAGAAATACTCATCTAACATCTCCTACCAGAGGCAGACCATGAGAACAAAGAGAGAAGAAGGGATATGGTTAGAGCAGGTGGGGCAGGGGAAAATGGCATAATGCCTAGGAGAGCACAAAAAACACTCACCTAAAAACTTCCCTCATAGCTCAGTTGGTAAAGAATCTGCCTGCAACGCAGGAGACCTGGGTTTGATTCCTGGGATGGGAAGATTCCCTGGAGAAGGAAATGGCAATCCACTCCAGTACTCTTGCCTGGAAAATCTCATGGACAGAGAAGCCTGGTGGGCTACAGTTCGTGGGGTCACAGGAGTCGGACACAACTTAGTGACTAAACCACCAAAAATTTCCCAAAGCCCACCCTACAGATCCCACTGCAGGGAAGTGTAGGAGGATATAGCCTCCTGAAGTCAGTGATGAGAGGAGCTCAGATTATGTAGACAGCCTTTAACTGGGAGGAAAACTCTGACACCACTGTGCTGCCATTATGGGAAACAGCTCCATCTGTGGGAGTGCTGTTGGCATGGACTGTGATGGGCATGATTCCCCCCGGGTAGGATCCTCTTACTGGGCTTCTGGGAAAGCTTGCTTTATGGAGAANTTTAACTGGGAGGAAAACTCTGACACCATTGTGCTGCAATTATGGGAAACAGCTCCATCTGTGGGAGCGCTGTTGGCATGGACTGTGATGGGCATGATTCCCCCCGGGTAGGATCCTCTTACTGGGCTTCTGGGAAAGCTTGCTTTATGGAGAAACACTCCTGATGGGAGAAATACAAGTGACTGTGTGTTGGGATGGTCTGGAATACTGAGATGCTAGGAAAGAAAGTTAATGGTGTGTAACACTGATCCAGAAGCACAAAGGGAAGATGGTGAAAGAAGTCAGATGTTGGGTCAATAGGTGACTGGTGACTGACAGCTCCCTCCACAGTTTCTCCCGGGATGGCTGCTTTCTCTCTATGGGATTCTAACAGTTGTGGGGACCAGCAAGGAAGAGAAAGAGTGGTTAGGACAAAGTTTACCAGGTCATGAAGAGTTCTGAGGAGATCAGTTTGACATGATGTTAATATAATGGCTAAAATATAGGGAGATCTAAATGCCAATTCTAATTCTAAGGGCTTTACGTGTATCACATCTTCACACTTTACAAATGCTTCAAGGCAGATGTCAATATTAAGTCCCTTTTAGAGATGAGGGCATGAGGTTAAGGAACTCACTGATTTTACAAGGTAAGTAAGTGGTGGACTCTGTCTGCCTCCAGAAATCATGCCATACTGCCAATTTATGCCACACTGCCAATTTATTCACACTGCTTGGAAAAGAGATGGGAGGAACAGAAAGGATGGAAACATGGAGAAACCTAGGTTGTCTTCAGTTCAGTTCAGTTCAGTCGCTCAGTCGTGTCCTACTCTTTGCAATCCCATGGACTGCAGCATGCCAGGCCTCCCTGTCCATCACCAACTCCCGGAGTTTACTCACTCATGTCCATTGAGTTGGTGATGCCATTCACCCATCTCATCCTCTGTTGTCCCCTTCTCTTCTTGCCTCCAATCTTTCCCAGCATTGGAGTCTTTTCAAATGTATCAGGTGGCCAAAGTATTGGAGTTTCAGCTTCAACATCAGTCCTTCCAATGAATATTCAGGACTGATTTCCTTTAGGATGGACTGGTTGGATTTCCTTGCTGTCCAACAGACTCTCAAGAGTTTTCTCCAACACCACAGTTCAAAAGAATCAATTCTTTGGTGCTCAGCTTTCTATATAGTCCAACTCGCTTATCCATACGTGCCTACTGGAAAAACCATAGCCTTGACTAGACCGGCCTTTGTTGGCAAAGTGATGTCTCTATTTTTTAATATGTTGTCTAGGTTNTTGCTGTCCAACAGACTCTCAAGAGTTTTCTCCAACACCACAGTTCAAAAGAATCAATTCTTTGGTGCTCAGCTTTCTATATAGTCCAACTCGCTTATCCATATGTGCCTACTGGAAAAACCATAGCCTTGACTAGACCGGCCTTTGTTGGCAAAGTGATGTCTCTATTTTTTAATATGTTGTCTAGGTTAGTCATAACTTTTCTGCCAAGGAGCAAATGTCTTTTAATTTCATGGCTGCAGTCACCATCTGCAGTGATTTTGGACTCCTAGAAAATAAAATCGGTCACTGTTTCCACGGTTTTCCCATCTATTTGCCATGAAGTGATGGGACCAGATGCCATGCCCTTAGCCCTTGCACTTAGGAGGTAGAATTCACAATGGATTCTCATCTCAGGTGGGCAGCCAGCCAGAATAAGGATGGGGAAAGGGACAGGGCTCCAGGTATGGCTCACAAGGAGAAGAGCCGAGATGAGTCACAAGCAGACGGGTTCACAGAGCTGGAGACCTGCGGCTGATGCCATTGTCTCCCACCCTCTGCAAGGACCACGTGTCCTTGAAAGAAGCATGGAACCTGGAGGATGCAAAGCCTGACTTGCCTCTCCCAAGAGCAGCACAGAACATCTCGAAGCAGCGTAGTTCCCTTGCTACATCCTAAGGCTGCCCAGGTCTGGGCATTGGAACCCCATTTCTGTAAGGGAGTCCTGATTGAGAAACTGCCATCTTTTTCAAGTGTTGGGACCATTAGGGATATTCATTTGAGGAAAAATCAACATTTCTAAGCTGATAGGGCCCAGCAGAGATGTGGAAGGAGGTGTTTCACATAAAGGTGTCTGAGCATCACCAAGATGTGACTCGGGAGCAGGTGAAGCCTCTTCTGAAGATTTAGATGAAATCAGCTCAAACCCCTCTTCAATCCCCTACAGAGACCCTCTTGCCTTCCTAAGATTTCTGTGACTTCTTGGGAATTTTCCTCCTCAGACACCTCTGGCCCTGGAAATGTGTCTCCCCCGAATGCCAACCATCCCCTTTGTGTCATTTAGGCCATACTCTGGTGTCAACAAAAATATGGGGGTTTCCTAGATCCTTTCCTGGAAACATTCAAAGACCCTCAGCGAGTGCCTTCGTATGGAAAATGAATTCACCTGGTAGGATTTCAGGAGCTGCAACGTAAGGGATTTAAAATGAAACACCAGGGACTTCCCTGGTAGTCCAGTGGTTAAGGCTCCCCTCTTCCATGGAAGGGGGCTTGGGTTTGATCCCTGGTCAGGGAACCAAGATCCTGCATGCCCCACTGAGTACCCAAAAGACATAAAGACCTTAAAACTTTTTAAAAATAAAATGAAACACTGGGCCTCAGGAGGCTGGACACAGTGCAGCTAGCCATCTCTGGCACCTCCAGTGCCTCCTGGCCTTCTCCGGAGCCCCCTTCCTTTAGCCAACATTCACAGTTCTGCCTGGACCCCAGACCCTCTTTGTGGCTTCAAGGACTCGGATCCGCTTGAGCTTGGAACTGGCTGCTCATGAGGTAAGGATGGAGTTTCCAGACCAGCCACCTCCTCCTCCTCAGGCTGGGACTGAGAATCTGGAGAAGTCACTTCTTTTCCAGTAGCTTGAGATGGATGATACTGTTTCTGTCTCGCAGAGCCTTAAACCCCATTGAAAAGCCATCTAATCATGACCAGAGCAGCTCGGAAAGGGAACTGAGTCAGGGTCAGGAATGTGGAGCCCACCTTCCGGCTCCACCCCGAAAAACTGGGTGACCTTGAACTTGTTACTACCCCTTTAGACCCTCCCCTGAGGAACACAGATCACATCAGGTGATGCGGGGTGTTGTTACGGGTATAATGTGACATGTTTCACATGACTAACTCTGTGCTCACATTGTGAGAGCCGTCGTAGGTGCTAGAGATCCCTTATTAATTCTTCAATGACTGCACAGCAGAGGCGCATATTAGGTGTTAGTTACCCTAACATGTAACTAACATAGAACATGTTAGGGCTGAAAAGAGGCATAGCAGTATATTGATATTGGGTAGAACACAGTGAATATAGAAACGTTCTTTCTCTTCAGTGTCCCTCCACTTCATTTTTAAATGAAGGGCTCCAAAATAAAACAAGAAGTGCCTTCCATGGAAGAGCTCCAAGGCCAGACAGGTGCCCTCATCTTCCCGTCAGGCCAGCAAGTTAAGTGAGTTCTTCTGTGACTAGTAGTGACCCTGTGTCCAACGATCACAGTCACGTGAATATTTGTGAGCCGTTTATTCAAAGGAAACACAGTCCAGGACACAAAGAGGATGAGGGGAAAGACCGGGGTCTCCCACCTTCTACTCTCTCCTCCCTGCTCCCACTCTCATATTTCTTTCCTTCACAAGGTCTTACTTTTTGGTTAAGCCACAATGCCACCAGTTTCCTAACCAAGAGTTCTGACTGTGGAACTTCAATCCAGTTCAGAAGCTAAATGAGAAGTAATAATTATACTCTATGAGGTGACGTCTCCGACCGGCTTTGATTCTGTCAGATCTAGGCCTCAGCCTGGCTGGGGAGGAGGGGCCAGGACCTGTCTAGCTGGGCCAGTGGGCACCCCCAGGCAGGGAGATGGTGGGAGGAGAGGCAGGCAGGCTGTGGGCTCCAGACCAGAGGTTCCGCTGGGGTCTCCCCTGGAAGGGTCACTTCAGTGACAGAATCAGTCAGCGGACAAGAGGTAGCTCCGCTGCCCCTCCCTGACAGGAGATCTCAGAAAACAGGAGGATAAACTCCCAGCTTTGGGAAACAAAGGTAGGAGCAGATTATCAAGAAAGAAGCTTGGGAATAGGAATCAAAGTGGGAGAGACCCACTTGCTTGAGTCCCAGGATGGGGCTTGGTCACGGAGATGGGAGTGGAGTCATCGGCTGAACTAAGACCAGGTCAGAACAGGCCTGTCTAGAGGCAAAACAGAGGTGGGGCGTGTCACCCGAATCTCAGAGCCCCTGCAGCCCCCGGGCGCACACAGTTTTAGAGGGCCACAGAAGCAGGATGTCCGTGTGGTCCCAGGACACACCCACCACATCTCTCAGCCCCTGCAGGGGTGGAACTGCCGCAGACCCAGACCCAGAAGTGTCTGTGACCTGCCCATCACCTCTGTTTGTGAGGAGCAAGCTGAGAAGGTGCCCATGTGCGACGGTTGGTTGCAGGTACGGGGTCCCGATTTCCAGCTGGAGAGGCAGGGGCCATGTGCATCCTACCCTTCTCCTGCTGCAGTCAGAGAAGCAAAGGGATCATAATCTGAACTGTGGACATAGAAACTGGACGTTTGAACTGGTTTCTCATTTTAGCTTAGCTCCTGAGGACAGGGAGAACAGAATGGCTCTCCCCGCCCCTCCAAGTGTGACCACGGAAAGTGCCATCGGCACCAGGGCCCTGGTCTGAACGGGAAGCTCTGGGGGTTGGGAGGGAGTGACGAGAAGCATTTAATGCTCCTCTGCCCCCCAGGACTGGGGGGCTCTGCCTGGGGAGCAGGTAAGCTGAGCCGCAGCCCAGGTGTGGGTCTCCGTCTTCTGCTCATCCTTCCAGGCTGGGGCCTCACAGAAGTGAGTGCCCTCCTGAGAGTGGGAATTCTGAAATTTGTTTCCAGCTCCAGCCACCAAGTGTGTGCCATCCCAGGGAGCCTGTGAAGCTCTCACCTCAAGTTCTTCCGCCCAGAAAGAAGGGAAGCAGTTACTGCCCTTTAGGTCTGCATGAAGCGGAGCTCGCAAAATATTTCCCCTAGATTCGCCCGCTTAAGGGAGAAGCATAGAAATAAACGCTGTTGTTGCCACTTCTGCCCACTTTCCAGCTCACATCCTACTTGAGGAAGGATGTTGGAGCTACGTATGGGGTCACTGAAGCAGGAGCACAGATGGCAATTGAGGAAAGGGAAGTGACTCTGCTATTTCCTCTCTCAAGCAACTTAAATGAGCATTGAGAGAAGCATGGGGGTGACTTGAGTATAATCCTGTCTTGTCCCCGCGTCCCAAGGGGGTCCTGATAAACACGCACTGGGTGAACAAGGAGGAAGTTGGGTCAGAATATCATGACTACACAGGTAAGATGTAGGTTACAAAGTTAACTGTCTCACCCCATCCAGGGTCCCTGGACACGAGAAATGTTCCTGCCAGCTAATCTCCAAGGGGATTTATTGGAGCCAGAAAGAGCCTCACAGAACCCATGGGCAGGGCACAAGCAGACCTGGGATCTGGGGACTGGAGACCAGAGGTTTCCTGGCCCACATTCTCCAGGGCTGCTCCACCATTTCTGCATACTACCATGCCTCTCTTCTCTCTGTTTCTCCTCCTTCCTCAAGATGTGGGTCAGACATGGCTCAGTGTTAAATCACTTCATATTTCAAGATCCCAGAGGGAATTCTGAGTGTCTTCTGGCCCTGATTCCAAATTCAAGGAAAGAAGACGCAGAAGGCTCATCTTAGTGGAGATAGGGGGGGTGGAGTCCAACCAACTGGAGGCAACAGATTCCCTTTACCCCCTGTCCACCTGGCCAGGCTGCAAAGGGCTCCCTGAACAGGCCTGCGGTGGGTTCTGTGAGGAGGGGAGAAGCAGTCAGAGGTGGGACCTGCTGAGAAAGTGCGCAGTCTTCCTGTCATTCACGTAGGGAAGTGACTCTCAGGGGAGCCCGCTCAGGCCCGGGTTGTCCCAGCACACGCCGCAGAGGAGGGCCCTTCACTACAGGATTCGCAGATGTCAGGACCATTCGTAGAATCCAAGGTCTTGTCATATCCCTCTTTCCTGCATCCTGCCCCTCTCCCATAGGACTGATGTGCTACTACTCCAAGATCCTTGGCGTGGTCAGAAGGAAGGTCTGCACCCTTTTTTGTGTGCAATGATTTTTCAGAGTTATAGCAAACAGCTCTATTACAAAGGTTTATCAGCCATCCTTTCCCATTTTATGCTTACAAATATATATTGATCTGCATGCATGCTCAACCATGTCTGACTCTTTGTGACCCTATGGACTACAGCTTGCCAGGCCCCCTCTGTCTGTAGAATTCTTCAGGCAACAACACTGGAGTAGCTTGCTATGTCCTCCTCCAGGGGATCTTCCTGACCTGAAGATCAAACCCGTGTCTCTTGAATCTCCTGCAGTGGCAGGTGGATTCCTTACCGCTAGCACCACCTTCCTCAGTGATCAGTGCAAAGAAATAGAGGAAAACAATATAATGGGAAAGACTAGAGATCTCTTCAAGAAAATTAGAGATACCAAGGGAACATTTAAAGCAAAAATGGGCTCAATTAATGACGGAAATGGTAGGGACCTCACAGAAGCAGAAGATACTAAGAAGAGGTGGCAAGAATACACAGAAGGTCTGTACAAAAAAGATCTTCACAGGCCAGATAATCACGATGGTGTGATGATCACCTAGAGCCACACATACTGGAATGTGAAGTCAAGTGGGCCTTAGAAAGCATCACTATGAACAAAGCTAGTGGAGGTGATGGAATTCCAGTTGAGCTATTTCAAATCCTGAAAGATGATGCTGGGACAGTGTTGCACTCAGCATGCCAGCAAATTTGGAAAACTCAGCAGTGGCCACAGGACTGGAAAAGGTCCCTAAGAAAATCCCTAAGAAAGGTAATGCCAAAGAACGTTCAAACTACTTTACAATTGCACTCACTAGTAAATTGCACTCATCTCACATGCTAGTAAAGTAACGCTCAAAATTCTTCAAGCCAGGCTGCAACGTTACGTGAACTGTGAACTTCCAGATGTTCAAGTTGGTTTTAAAAAAGGCAGAGGAACCAGAGATCAAATTGCCAACATCCGCTGGATCATCAGAAAAGCAAGAGAGTGTTCCAGAATAACATCTATTTCTGCTTTATTGACTATGCCAAAGCCTTTGACTGTGTGGATCACAACAAACTGCGGAAAATTCTGAAAGAGATGGGAATACCAGACCACCTGACTTGCCTCTTGAGAAATCTGTATGCAGATCAGGAAGCAACAGTTAGAACTGGACGTGGAACAACAGACTGGTTCCAAATAGGAAAGGGAGTTTGTCAAGGCTGTGTATTGTCACCATGCTTATTTAACTTATACACAGAGTACATCATGAGAAATGCTGGGCTGGATGAAGCACAGGCTGGAATCAAGATTGCCAGGAGAGAGTTTGCTCAGACTCACATCCGTCGAGTCAGTGACGCCGTCCAGGCATCTCATCCTCTGTCGTCCCCTTCTCCTCCTGCTCCCAATCCCTCCCAGCAGATAGTATCATAAGAGTATGCTTAATTTTCTAAGAAACTACCAAATTGTCTTCCAAAAAAAAATGGCTATACCATTTTGCATTTTCACCTGCAATAAGAGTTACTATCACTCCAGTCCATGCCAGAATTTGGTATTGCCAAGGTTTAGGATCTTAGCCATTCTAATAGTTTTTTGCCCATTTTTAAAATAAAGTGCATTTCTTATTGTTGGGTTTTAAGAGTTCTTTGTACACTTTGGATAAGTCTTTTATCAGATAGCTCTTTTCTAAATATTTGGCATAGTCTGTGATTTGTCATTCTCTTGTTAGTGTCTTTCACAAAGGAGATTAAAAAAAAATTTTTAATACCAAAAGTAAAAAAAGATTGCCGGGAGAAATATCAATAACCTCAGATATGCAGATGACACCACTCTTATGGCAGAAAGTGAAGAACTAAAGAGGCTCTTGATGAAAGTGAGAAGTGAGTGAAAAAGTTGGCTTAAAGCTTAACATTCAAAAAACTAAGATCATGGCATCCGATCCCATCACTTCATAGCAAATAGATGGGAAAAAAGTGGAAACAGTGTCAGACTTTACTTTTTGGGGCTCCAAAATCACTGCAGATGGTGACTACAGCCATGAAATTAAAAGATGCTTACTCCTTGGTAGGAAAGTTATGACCAACCTAGATAGAATATTCAAAAGCTGAGACATTACTTCACCAACAAAGGTCCATCTAGTCAAGGCTATGATTTTTCCAGTAGTCATGTATGGATAAAGAAAGCTGAGTGCTGAAGAATTGATGCTTTTGAACTGTGGTGTTGGAGAAGACTCTTGAGAGTCCCTTGGACTGCAAGGAGACCCAACCAGTCCATCCTAAAGGAAATTAGTCCTGAATATTCACTGGAAGGGCTGGTGCTGAAGCTGAAACTTCATTGTTTTGACCACCTGATGTGAAGAACTGACTCATCTGAAAAGACCTTGATGCTGGGCAAGATTGAGGGCAGGAGGAAAAGGGGACGACAGAGGATAAGATGGTTAGATGGCATCACCGACTGAATGGACATAAGTTTCAGTAAACTCCAGAAGTTGGTGATGGACGGGGAGGCCTGGTGAGCTTCAGCCCATGGGGCCGCAAAGAGTGAGACCTGACTGAGTCACTGAACTGAACTGAGCACCACCTGGGAAATATGCACACACACACACACACACACACACATAGAAAAGTAAAAAAGTGGAAAAACATTTTAAAAGTGCCTGTGATACCCTTACAAAGTGACCATCCACAACCAATGAATGCTTGCTTCTGCTAATTCCCAGAACCATCAGGCTGGCTCTCCTGGCCTGAGTTCACATCCCAAGATCCCAGGAAGTGCAGGCCCTGAGCCAGACAAGAGTCAGGAATGAATGGGGGTCGGGTTCCATCACAGGCTCCCCTGCACGTAACCTGCTGTGGCCATTTGGTGTGTGCCCTGCACCCTCACTGTTTCAATATTTTATGAATGACATCGTCCAAGATGGGCTGGCCTAGGCTGGGATGCCTGCCGTGCTGACATCCTGATGTGCTCCAGGGAAGAGGCTGTGCCTGCTGAGAAGGTGCAGATGGCACTGGCTAGCCTCCATCAGCACCAGCTCCTTGCCAAGCTAGACAACTGCAGGTTCTGTACCTCACGGAAGTAGGGTGATCAGGGCCTTTCTCTCCCCCTGTGGAACATTTACCTGGTCTCCCACTGGGCTGTCTCCACCTTTGGCTGACAGAGCGCTAACCAGAGCCCCTGGGGTCTCCCGGCTTTAGTCACCGCCTCTACTTCTCAGCCCAGTCTGGACATTTTTGCAGAAAAAAAGAGCTTTCTACTGGTCTGAAGCCTTTGAAACCACAGTAGCTGTCTCTCGTGATGAACATGACACTGGGGAAAGAGTGTCACTCAGAGCTCTTCCCACTTCCCGAATGTCCTGGGTCTGCTTCTAGAGCAGAGATGCCATTGGGAAAAAAGTCCTGTCCCTGGAGCATACCTGGCCCGGCATCCACAGGCAATCTACAGCATGATCCAGAACATGTTTCTAAATGGAGCATGCCCATCCTTGGGGGGACAGGACTATTCGCCAAAGGAGGGGAGAAATAGAGAAATCATCCATTTTTCCTGTCTCAAGATGTAGGAAATGAATCACACTTTACTGATACTGATGTACACAGTGATTATGCTTGTTGCTGTGGTTCAGTCATTAAGTCATGTCCAACTCTTTGTGACCCTATGGATCGCAGCACTCCAGGCTTCCCTGTCCTTTGCCATCACCCAGAGTTTGCTAAACCTCATGTCCCTTGAGTCAGTGATGACATCCAACCGTCTCATCTTCTGCCACCCTCTTCTCCTTTTGTCTTCAATCTTTCCCAGCATCAAGGTCTTTTCCAATGAGTCAGCTCTTCACAGGCACGGTGGCTTTGATGGTGCACAGGTGCAGCTGAGAGGAGCAACACCAGGCCCAAAGTCAGGGAGTGGAGGCTGAGAGGAGCTACCCCACATCAGAGGTAAAGAGCAGCAATTGTGCTTTCCTGGAGCAGCCGTGAAGAGATAGCCCACGTCTAAGGTAAGAGGAACCCAAGTAAGATGGTAGGCAGTGAGAGAGAGCATCAGTGTGCAGACAGACTGAAACCACAATCACAGACAACAGGCCAGTCTGATCACATGGACCCCAGCCTTGTCTAACTCAGTGAAACTAAGCCATGCTGTGTGGGGCCCCCCAAGATGGACAGGTCCAAGTGGAAAGGTCTGACAGAATGTGGTCCACTGGAGAAGGGAATGGCAAACCACTTCAGTATTCTTGCCTTGAGAACCCCATGAACAGTATGAAAAAGCAAAAAGATAGGACACTGAAAGATGAACTCCCCAGATCGGTAGGTGCCCAATATGCTATTGGAGATGAGTGGAGAAATAATTACAGAAAGAATGAAGGAATGGAGCCAAAGCAAAAACAACAGCCAGCTGTGGATGGGACTGGTGATAGAAGCAAGGTCCAATGCTGTAAAGAGCAATATTGTATAGGAACCTGGAATGTCAGGTCCATGAATCAAGGCAAATTGGAAGTGGTCAAACAGGAGATGACAAGAGTAAACATCAACATTCTAGGAATCAGCGAACTAAAATGGACTGGAATGGATGAATTTAACTCAGATGACCATTGTATCTACTACTGTGGGCAGGAATCCCTTAGAAGAAATGGTGTAGCCATCATGGTCAACTGAAGAGTCCTAAATGCAGTACTTGGATGCAGTCTCAAAAATGACAGAATGCTCTCTGTTCGTTTCCAAGGCAAACCACTCAATGTCACAGTAATCCAAGTCTATGCCCTGACCAGTAACGCTGAAGAAGCTGAAGTTGAACAGTTCTATGAAGACCTACAAGACCATCTAGAACTAACACTCCAAAGAGATGTCTTTTTTATTACAGGGGACTGAAATGCAAAAGTAGGAAGTAAAGAAACACCTGGAGTAACAGGCAAATTTGTCCTTGGAATGTGGAATGAAGCAGGGCAAAGGCTAATAGAGTTCTGCCAAGAGAATGCACTGGTCGTAGCAAACACCGTCTTCCAACAACACAAGAGAAGACTCTACACACGGACATCACCAGATGGTCGACACCAAAATCAGACNGTAAAGAAACACCTGGAGTAACAGGCAAATTTGTCCTTGGAATGTGGAATGAAGCAGGGCAAAGGCTAATAGAGTTCTGCCAAGAGAATGCACTGGTCGTAGCAAACACCGTCTTCCAACAACACAAGAGAAGACTCTACACACGGACATCACCAGATGGTCGACACCAAAATCAGACTGATTATATTCTCCGCAGCCAAAGATGGAGAAGTTCTATACAGTCAGCAAAAACAAGACCAGGAGCTGACTGTGGCTCAGATCATGAACTCTTTATTGCCAAATTCAGGCTTAAATTGAAGAAAGTAGAGAAAACCACTAGACCATTCAGGTATGAACTAAATCAAATCCCTTATGATTATACAGTGGAAGTGAGAAATAGATTTAAGGGACTAGATCTGTTAATAGAATGACTGATGAACTATGGATGAAGGTTTCTGGCATTGTACAGGAGACAGGAATCAAGACCATCCCAAAGAAAAAGAAATGCAAGAAAGCAAAATGGCTGTCTGAGGAGGCCTTACAAATAGCTATAAAAGAAGGGAAGTGAAAAGCAAAGGAGAAAAGGGAAAATATACCCATTTGAATTAAGAGTTCCAAAGAATAGCAAGAAAAGATAAGAAAGCCTTCCTCAGTGATCAATGCAAAGAAATAGAGG
>SJYA01005694.1:0-24092 GCA_006410615.1 Neotragus moschatus | reverse complement strand
TTTTTTTTTTTTTTTTTAAGACTCTGTTATTAATCTTCATTAGAATTTTGTGCACATTTGAGACTAGTAGCAGCCACTAAATGACTACTGTGATAAACATTCGGAGGCATTAATTGACTCATCGGGAAGTCTCATTAACCTGGAGATTTCTGCATTGCCTTTGAAAGTTCTTTCTGGGCTCAAGCCAACCATCCTATTATAACACAACTGATCATTACATGAATTTAGCTGGATATCATATCAACCCTTCTTAAACATTATTATCATCTCGAACAATGGAAGTCTGATAAACCAATACTAGAACTAGAGCCTATAAAATAGGGGTTATTTCTGTTCTAGACACCAAGGTTAAAAAGAAGTTCTGCTCCATGTGATTCAGATAGGTGTATTAAATCATGACTCTCAGAGGGAAAAAAACAAAACCAAAAAAAGCCACATTAAAACTCTAATAAAGAACACCCTCAAAGCAGGAATGATCCCTAATCTTACACCATACGCTATGACTGTAAATTCCAAAAGCAGGAATAAGAACCTCATAGTTCTTTTCCTCTAACATCTGACAGAGTGACACATTCATCAAGTTATTGCTATTAACAAGGGTATGAAAGACTGAGGGGAAATTCTGTTTCAGGAAGAGTGAGCAGGACCACTATATATCAAGTTCCTCACATCTTCTATAATGTCTACCTTCTTTCACTGGCTTCTTTACAGATACAGACACAGCTCTTTCATCTTAAATAAAATCTCTATCTCTTTCCATTCACAGTTAACCTTTTGAAAGAGTGATCTAGACACAATATTTGCATTATTTTATTTCCCACATACTGTTGAAACCACAGCAATTCCACGGCTCTTCACCATTCTACCCTGGTTCTTGTCCCCTGAGATAAGTTCTCTCTCACTTTCTCCATGGCTTCAAACAAGTTAGTTGAGATAGAGAGAAGCTTCTTAGAGGGATTTGAAAATTAAAAAAAAAAAAGGAGGGGGGTCAAAATGAAAAAAGGATCTTGAAAACCACTTTACAGCGTTCTGTTTTGACAGCAGGGGCAACTGGCAGATAGTGCAAACCACTTAGAAGAGTGGTGTGATGCTAACAAATTAAAACAGTCTTGCATAACTGAATGGGGGAGGAGGTACATCTGTTTCTTAGCTAGCACTCTGAACAGGTCAGGAACACAAAAGGAAAAGTTTTCAAAACCACACTTAGTAAGCAAAAGGGTATTTTTGGCAGAGCCTCTAAAGTACATAATCTGAGGTTTTTAAAAAATACTGATATTTATAAGCATTGCTCAGAATTTTGGCAAAATTATTAATGAAAATAAGATCCTACTTGTTTCTTATAATAACAAAGTCATACTATTTAAAGTATTTAACCTTATTTTGCAAAAACACGTCTGTTCAAAGAAGCTGATATTAAGCTAAATGTGCCTATGTGTGTGTATGTATACAGGTGCCACCGTGCAATAAGCACAGCATTAAACTATCCAAGACTCATATTTACATTTGTGTCTTACTTACCACGTTCAAGTGAGAGGACAATGGCCGCCCAGGAAAAGACCACCCAAGAACAACACAGCTACACCACTGGGTGAGCCAGTCCTCACAGAAGTGCTCTCTCAGGACCTGAAATCAATGCTGTAAATTTCTCTCCCCTTATCTCTCAGCCTGTGATACAAATGCCAGGAAGCAATAGTTTTTCAACCCCAGAAAACAAACATTCACGTTATCATGAATCCTTCTACTATCTTGTCCTTGCAAGTTAGCTCAAATCTAATTTGCTCTGTAAATGCTCTCCCCCTGAATTTTGTGTGAGCCTTTGTAGTGCTTTTAAAGCTCAATTAGAAGAGTAAAGGTTCTCAAAACAGAGTTTCACTTAACTAGTTCACCACGCAGCAAACTCACTGAAACTCTCCATTAAAGAGTAAACCACACTGACTGTGCCCTTGGCTCGGGTGACACTTACAGCCCCTAGACTTCACCCTATGTGTATTTCAGCAGTTCTCTTCCCACCACTCCTGCTGCATGCTTATTGTGATGGAAATTGTTGACCGCCTACCAACCATCTACTACTCATCCTTCCTTCTCTTTTTTAAATCGGGGTATAGTTGCTTTACAATGTTGTGTTAGTTTCTCCTGTACAGAGTGAACTAAGTCAGAAAGAGAAAACAAATATATAGTAATGTATATATCGGGCTTCCCTAAGTGGCTCAGATGGTAAAGAATCTGCCTGCAATGCAGGAGACCTGGGTTCAGTCCTTGGGTTGGGAAAATCTCCTTGAGAAGGGAACAGCTACCCACTCCAGTATTCTGACCTGGAGAATTCTATGGACCGTATAGTCTATGGGGTCAGAAAGAGTCAGACATGACTGAGCGTCCATTTAGCTTAGCTAATGTATATAGATATGTATAAATGGAACCTAGAAATATGGTATAGATGAATCTATTTGCAGGACAAGAATGGAGACACAGACACAGAGAACAGACACGTTGACATGGGGTGGGGGAAGTGGGAGTGGGATGAACTGGGAGATTGGGATTGATATCTATACACTACCACGAATAAAACAGATGGCTAGTGGGAACCTGCTGTATACCACAGGGAGCTCAGCTAAGAGATCTATGATGACCTAGATGGGTGGGATGGAGGTTGGGGAGGGGTGGAAGGGAGGTTCAAGAGGGAAGGGATATATGTATACATATAGCTGATTCACATCATTGTACAGCAGAAAATGCCACAATTTAGTCAGGTATTCACTCTCACGTCACATCAGATGTAGGCACGATTCAGATGAAACTATTACATTTTAGAAGGAACTGGAATGTATGCAGATTTCCCTAAGTTGTCTCTCCCATTTGATAAAGTGATCATTGCAATAATCTGTTATGGGTATTCTTTACCCATAAGAAAGTCTTTGTAGAACTCCAATCAGCAGCTTCACACTCAAAGTAAAGACCTTAACTTACCTGAATAGTTAGGCAAATAAATAAATTTGTATAAGCTTTATATTAAAACAAGATAGCTTAAGAAGACATGCATTTTTTTGTAATTATGCTACTTTAACCATCTTTCACTAATACTTTATCAGCAATATACCTGGTCATTGCTCACTTAGCATCTCCTCCCTAATATGGCATGAAACACATTAAGATCAATCAAACATTTCTAAGTTTGCATAAAAAATACACATTGGCTGGGCTAAATATATATGGATCACCTATCATCTTTGGTTTTCACCCTTTTGTATCTTCAGAACTTTGCTCAAATTTTGATTTCCACATTCCTTCATGAATCATCCTCTCCAAAGCTCTTAGCAATCTGCCTGCTCTGATTATCTCCACATTCCTCTTGTGTTTTAAAAGGTTTGGGTTTTTTTTTTTGGTTTGTTTATTCATTTGTTTTTCTTTCTACTCTGCAGAGATAACAGTTTGTAAAATGCTGAGAATGTAATCCAGATTTCTTGATGCTTAGTTGGGTTTTTTCTCTTTTATATGACCCAAATTTTGGTCAATCATCAAATATTTTCTAAATTCAATATCTCTTCACCAGATCTAGTTCTAACATTCTGTGTCATGTTAATAAGTGCTTCAAGATAAGAATCAGGAGCCCTCATTGAAACATATATTTTTACCATTTAGTGTCCCTTAATAATTTCAAATATCAAACTTTCAGGAAATAACTGAAAATGACAATTTACATATATGTTTCACTAGTGAAACAGCAGAAAGGAAACAAAATTTAAGTCTAAAATCTTTGGGGAATATCTCTGGCATTGAGATAATGTACATAAAATAGCACCCTTCTATTAAAATACACTTACAGCTTACCAATCCAAAAATTGAGATGGTCTGAAACCAAAGTTTTCACTGTACTGTTTTACTTACTTCTTTAAAACAAATGTTCAAAATAAGTAGTGGGACAAATAGTGGACCCCCAAATGATATGTCCAAACTCTAACCTTTGGTACCTGTAAACGTAAATTTATTTGTTAATCTTGGCAGGNAATCCAAAAATTGAGATGGTCTGAAACCAAAGTTTTCACTGTACTGTTTTACTTACTTCTTTAAAACAAATGTTCAAAATAAGTAGTGGGACAAATAGTGGACCCCCAAATGATATGTCCAAACTCTAACCTTTGGTACCTGTAAACGTAAATTTATTTGTTAATCTTGGCAGGCGGTAAATAATCTACCTGCAATGCAGGAGACCCCAGTTCAATTCCCGGGTTGGTAAGATCCCCTGGAGAAGGGATAGGCTACCGACTCCAGTACTCAGGCTTCCTTGGTGACTTAGCTAGTAAAAAATCTGCCCACAACATGGGAGACCTGGGTTCAGTCCCTGGGTTGGGAAGATACCCTGGAGAAGGGAACAGGTACCCATTCCAGTATTCTGGCCTGGCCAATTCTATGGACAGAGGTGCCTGGCAGGCTACAGTCCATAGTGTCACAANTTGATGACTTAGCTAGTAAAAAATCTGCCCACAACATGGGAGACCTGGGTTCAATCCTTGGGTTGGGAAGATACCCTGGAGAAGGGAACAGGTACCCACTCCAGTATTCTGGCCTGGACAATTCTATGGACAGAGGTGCCTGGCAGGCTACAGTCCATAGTGTCACAGAGTCAGACATGACAGAGCAACTTTCACTGGCAGATGGTAATCAATTCAGTTAAAAATCTAAGATGAGATCACTTTGGATTTGGGGTGGGCTCTACAGCCAAAGACCAGTGTCTGTACAAAAGAGGGAAATTTGAGATGCAGAAAGACAAATAAAATAACACACAAAGACAGAGGCCAAGGCTGGAGTTACAAAGCTACAAGCCAAAGAATGCTAAGGATTGCCAGCTTTCACCAGAAGCTAAGGGAAAATCATTAATTGATTTTCTCTCAGAGGTCCAGAAGGAATCAACCTGGCCAACACATTGATTTTGGACTTCTTTGGCCTCCAGAAATCTGAGAAACATATTTCTCTTGCTTTAAGCCACCAAGTTTGTGCTATTTGTTATGGTGCGTGCATGCTTAGGGGCTTCGCAGGTGGTGCTACTGGACCAGGCTTCCTTGGTGGCTCTTTTGGTAAAGATTCCACCTGCAATGCAGGAAACTTGATCTTGATCCCTGGGTGGGAAAGATCCCTGGAGAAAAAAATGGCAACCCACTCCAGTATTCTTGCCTGGGAGTCCCATTGGCAGAGGAGCCTGGCAGGCCACAGTCCATAGGGTCGCAGGGGTAGGACACAACTTAGGGACTTAATCACTACCACCACCAAAATGGCTCTAATAAGTGTAGTCTACTAATTTGGGCTTTGCTGGTGGCTCAGATGGTAAAGAATCCACTGCAATATAGGAAACCCTGGTTCAATCCCTAGGTCAGGAAGATCCCTTGGTGAAGGGAATGGCTACCCTCTCCAGTATTCTTGCCTAGAGAATTCCATGGACAAACTTGGTGGACTACAGTCCATGGAGCCTCGATGAGTCAGACATGACTGAGTGACCAATAGAGTTAACAGAGAGTGCATTCCTAGTCATTCAGTCCTGTCCAGCTCTTTGCAACCCTTTCGACTGTAGCCTAGTTTCCTCTGTTTCCTCCTCCCAGGATCTTCCCCACCTAGGGATGAACCCATGTCTCCTGAGTCTCCTGCATTGCAGGTGGATTCTTTACCCACTGAGCCACTGGGGAAGCCCCATTTGTTATGGTAGTCCTAGGGAAATTAATACAATATGATTACCTATATGCATTTATCCATTTTCATTTGAATTCTCTCCACCTCAAAAACAGACTTTCTGTACCATTATAATAAAATACTGATGTATACTTGCCTATATGGTTGAATAAAGAAGCACACAAAAAGAGGCAAAAAGAAACAAAAAAAAAAAGCTTAGAAAAAAGCCTAGGCTAAAATAACTGTTATGAAGAATCAATATGGTATAGTAAAGACCAGACATTCTATAGTTAGAATGGCAAGTTCTAGTCTTAATTCTATCATTTTTGTGTTTATATGAACTTGGGCAAGATATTTAACCTGTGAGCCATATTGACCTGCCTCATCTGTAAAACAAAAGATAACAGTATTTTTTCTTATGTGGCAATGAGAAAAACACAATAATTTATGTTGAGAATTGTGCACACTTCCAAGCATATAGTAAACTTTGAATAAATATTGTCTGTTATTAATTGGATAAATGTTCATAATGGATTATTTCAAAACCAATCCTTTAGAGCAGATATAAATTCTCATGAGACTCCCTGTGAAGCTAGCCTGTTCACCTACAGTGACAGATGCTCTAATTTTGAAGACCCTCAACGATGAAACTTTAACCACGATATTAATTTAAGAAAGATAACATTAAGATAATAAGAAATATTATTAAGATAATATTACTATATCTTAATATTAATATGTATCTTTATATATATCATATATATCTCAATATATCTTTATATATTAGTATATATTAAGATATTAATGTATCTTAATATATTAATATAATAAGAAATAATATTAAGAAATCTCCCAATTAAAAAAGTTATCTGTTTTTAACTAGGATCACCATTTATTGCACAAATACAAAAAATAAAGTTTCTCACCCTAAGTTATGCTTAGTTGTGTTCCACCATTTCCTAAATGGCCACCTTCTAAAGGCAATACATGCCCTCTTCTGGCTTACATGACCTTATATTATTCTAATACAAAACCTAATTATACAAATCTCTGTCCAGTTCTTTTTCGGTTAATCAATGTTAGGTGACACTTGCACAAAATCCTTCTGTAATTAATACTCAACATGTGAACAGTATTTCAGAATACAATCCACACTGGAACACTAGAGCATTCATTCCATGACAGAATCCTAATCCTATAAATGGAGCATTTATTTCTTTATGTATTTTCTTTGTTTAGGATACTGAAGCTCAGTGAAGCCTGGTGAATTGCCCAAGTCATAGAGTTATACTAGTCTAAGATATGATGTCTTCTTTGTAATGATTTATTAAAAGAAAAAAAACATATATAAAGTAACATAATAAAATAATAAACTATCATATTCCCAGCATCTAGTAATGTCTATTGAAAAGATTTCCTTTCAATTCCTCAAAATCTTCCTGGTGAGACAACAAGCACACGTCTCCAGCTGTAATGCATAATTTAAAATGTGTATCATATATGTATTAAGACAAAAGGAGGAATAGTGGCAACCAGAAAATATATTCCAGAATGAAAATTTTCCACCCTCGGCATTGTGTCTCTAAATCCACAAAGAGAATATCTCTCGATAATAACATTCAGGTGACCATAAACGTATTCACCAAAAACTTACCAGCGAAGCATGAGCAAGGCAAGAAGTTTCTAAAAATTCCTCAGCAAAGGCAAAACCTAAATATGTATAAGCCTAGTGATTAAATCTCCCATAAAGACACTGGATCAAAAATATGCTTTTCAATTGACAATCAAAGTAAGTACTCTTAAATATGTATACTGGTATCATGGGAGATAAGTCCTTTAAACAAGAAAACTGGATACATCTTTCTCTCCTATTTGAGGCAATGAGCATTTCTCATTAAGGTAAACAATATGTAAAATATTTCCAAGAAATAATCATCATTTCCACCCACTGAGATGTTGGAGATGCGATTTTATTCACTAATA
The DNA here is from genome assembly GCA_006410615.1 of Neotragus moschatus. Classification (NCBI taxonomy): domain Eukaryota; kingdom Metazoa; phylum Chordata; class Mammalia; order Artiodactyla; family Bovidae; genus Neotragus; species Neotragus moschatus. Next base: position 16,454 of record SJYA01005694.1, on the reverse strand, counting down.
CAATCATCGTGATGAGCACTGCATCCAATTGACATGTCAATGAAAAAGAAAACAAATTTAGCTACAAATGAAAGAATGCATCCTAAGAAACAAAAGTGGCATGAGTTAGTAAAGACTTAGAGCTTCAACACAGAGTGGAGAGACAGCCAGAGTGGCAGAAAAATGGAAATTCGTTTTAGAGAACAAACTACAACAACCCTTCCAAGAATAGCCTGGCACAATTACTGAACAGATGGGAGTGTGATAATTATAAACATATTTTCACCTTTCTTCTGCACAGCTATTAAGAATCACTTAAATTTCAAAAGCCCTTTCTCAGATGCAACACAGGAGACCATAAAACACTGGTTTCGTGTATTACTGAAATAATGACGACTAAACAGACACCAAAAATTTTTCTTAAAATGCACATACATTTAAGATTGTGGTTAATAATTAAATAATTATTTATCTTTACCCATAAGGGGGAAGGGACACTGTTAGTGAGTTGTCCAAGATAATGTATACCTCATCAGTGATGTATCTGGGAGTCTGGAGAGATCTTTAAGTGTAATGGGAAAGTAGCATCTTTGAACATCCTGCTCTTTAAGTTAAGGGAGGTCAATAAAGAAGTTTCCAGAAAAAAAAAACAACTGAATAATTAGTCTCTTTCCATTAATGTCTGCAAAGAATAAAGTAGGCTTTCATTACTGGAATATATTTACAAATACTAGTTTTACAAATAAAAATACGAGAAATAGGATTTTGAAATAAGCAGTGTTCAGGTAACATGCGGCCACTAATTCGCTCAAGAAGTTAAAGCTGAAATGAATCTCTAGATCTTATTCTTCTCAGATACAGGTAGTAAATTTCTCTGACTCAAGTTGGGGTCATTGGCACAGGGCTCTGAATTGCAAACAGAAATGCACTCTAGTAAATTTAAGTAAAAGGAAATTGATGGAAAGCGATTACAGACTCACAGAAACTCCATGATGGCCAAAGAACTAAGGTATGTAGTCAGAAACAGCACTGAAATAAGAGCATCAAACCGGCCCAGGAACATCAAACACACAGTGCTTTGTGCTCAGCCCGGCCGCCATCATCAGGCATTCTCACTCAAGTCCTTTTTGCTAACAGGATCTGTGCACCAGACACTATATTAGAAACTCTGTATGGCAGGCCCTGTAGATGAAACGTATCAGCCACTATCAATGCCAGAATGAATTCCATGGTGCCTATCTCTTGTCATTAATTTGTAATTGGAAGACTTACCTCTGAACTTCTGATTAACAGAGCCTGGGTCATACAAGTCCTTGATGCACAAGAGGCTGAGGAAGCAAGATTCTGGCTTCTATTCTGGGAAATGACTCCTAAGGAAGGATTTTCCCAAAGACATGAAAAGTGGCAAAGACGTTGGAAGAAGTATCTAAGATGTCAAAGGTATCAAAGACATGAGACCATCATCATGCATTTCTGTGGAGTATCTGCAAGCTAGCATTTGAGAAACAGTCTCTACCACTGACTGTGACTCCATAATCTGGACCTGGCAAGCCCTGTCTCATCTCCTCCCACTCTCTTCCCTCCAGCCAGACTGGACTCACTGGTCCTCCAACAAAAAGGGCTCTTCTGGCATTAGGATTTCTCCCCTGAGTGTTTCGCTGCCCAGAAATCTGAGCCTCCAAATGTATTCATAGCTGAGGTCTGCTTCATTTACAGGCCTCCACTTAAATGTCACTTCCTGAAGGAGACAGCACAACGACCACATCCATGGATATCTTCACCCGTATCTACTCCATACATTCTTGTCACCCTGTTCCATTTGCTTTCTGGCACTAATCACTATTTGATTTTGTTTTACTTGTTTATTTTCAGCCTCAATTGCCAGAAGCACCATAATATAAGCTCTTTAGTTCTAAGGGTGTTGTCTGCCTTTTTCTGTTCTTTTTAATCTTCAGAACCTAAAACAGTGTCCAGTATTAATTACTCTTGTAAATATTGGTTGGATAATAAATGGACCCCTGCTATAGTAAAATAGGTACACCTAGGAAATGTGGAGACTGAGGAACAGCATCTACTTCCTTTGTCTATGGTCACACAACAAATTAATAATCAAAGTGCAAGTCCTGGATTCCAAACCATGCAATTTCTGGGAAGATAAGTTTGAGTGAACTCCCGGAGTTGGTGATGGACAGGGAGGCCTGGCATGCTGGGATTCATGGGGTCACAAAGAGTCAGACACGACTGAGTCACTGAACTGAACCGAAAGATGCAAGGAGCTTCTGCTGCTTCTTAAAGAAATGGAGGCAGCAGAGAAGAGCAGGAAGAACACTGATTAGGAAAAAAGCATGAGTTCTACAATCATACACCTCTGAGTTCAAATCTATGTCCCCAAACCTAACATAAGCCTTAAAGGGTTTTCAGAGAATTAAATGTGACTATATTGTACATTGTACATATAAATCATTTCCAATACCTGACATGTATAGGAGATTAACTAGAGGCAAGTGCTAATCTTGAGTACATACACTAAAACTGGAATAATAAAGAGAAGATTATCATGGTACGGCGCAAGGATAACACACAGACTCATGAAGCATTCCCCATTTTTCTAACATATACAGAATAGATAAACAACAAGGATATACTGTATAGCACAGGGATCTATATTCAGTATCCTCTTCAGTTCAGTTCGATCGCTCTGTCATGTCTGACTCTTTGCGACCCCATGGACGGCAGAACCATGTTCATCACCAACACCCAGAGTTTACTCAAACTCATATCCATGATGCCATCTAACCATCTCATCCACCTTCATCCCCTTCTCCTCCTGTCTTAAATCTTGTCCCAAATCATGGCTTTTTCCAGTGACTCAATTTTTCGCATCAGGTGTTTGGATGTGAAGTATTGGAGTTTCAGCTTCAGCATCAGTCCTTCCAATGAATATTCAGGACAAATTTCCTTTAAGATTGACTGCTTTGATTTCCTGTTGTCCACAGGACTCTCAAGAGACTTCTCCAATACCACAGTTCAAAACCATCAATTCTTCAGAATTCAGGTTTTTTTTTTAATTTTACAAATAAATTTATTCTTAATTAGATTTGAGTAGCTAGTTAAATATAGATTCTTTTTTCTTTAATTTTTATTTTATTTTTTCTTTACAATACTGTATTGGTTTTGCCCCACACTGACATGAATTCAGCTTTCTTTATAGTCCAAATCTCACATCCATACATGACTATTGGAAAACTATAGCATTGACTAGATGGACCTTTGTGGGCAAAGTAACATCTCTGCTTTTTAATATGCTGTCTAGGTTGGTCATAATTTTCTTCCAAGGAGCATCTTTGAATTTCATGGCTGCAGTGACCATCTGCAGTGATTTTGGAGCTCAAAAAAAAAAAGTCTGTCACTTTTCCTGTTGTTTCCCCATCTATTTGCCATGAAGTGATGGGACAAGATGCCATAATCTTAGTTTTCTGAATGTTGAGTTTTAAGCCAACTTTTTCACTCTCCTCTTTCACTTTCGTCAAGAGACTCTTTAGTTCACCTTTGTTTTCTGCCATAAGGGTTGTGTCATCTGCATATCTGAGACTGTTGATATATCTCCCGGCAACCTTGATTCCAGCTTGTGCTTCATCCAGCCTGGCATTTCTCATGATGTACTCTGCAAATAAGTTAAATAAGCAGGGTGACAATATACAGCCTTTACATACTCCTTTCCTAACTTGGAATCAGTCTATTGTTCCATGTCTAGTTCTAACTGTTGCTTCTTAACATGTGAACTGAATTCTCAGGAGGCAGGTCAACTGGTCTGGTATTCCCATCTCTTGAAAAATTTTCCACAGTTTGTTGTGATCCACAGAGTCAAAGGCATAGTCAGTAAAGCAGAAGTAGATGTTTTTCTGGAACTCTCTTACTTTTTCTATGATCCAACCAATGTTGGCAATTTGATCTCTGGTTCCTCTGCCTTTTCTAAATCCAGCTTGAACATCTGGAAGTTCACGGTTCATGTACCGTTGAAGCCTGGCTTGGAGAATTTTAAGCTAATTTGCTAGAATGTGTGATGAGTGAAATTTTGTGATAGTTTGAACATTGTTTGGCATTGCCTTTCTTTGGGACTGGAATGAAAACTGACCGTTTCCAGTCCTGTGGCCTCTGCTGCTGCTGCTGCTAAGTCGCTGCAGTCGTGTCCAACCCTGTGCAACCCCATAGATGGCAGCCTACCAGGCTCCACTGTCCATGGGATTCTCCAGGCAAGAACACTGGAGTGGGTTGCCATTTTCTTCTCTAGTGCATGAAAGTGAAAAGTGAAAGTGAAGCCGCTCAGTCATGTCCGACTCTTAGTGACCCCATGGACTGCAGCCTACCAGGCTCCTCCATCCATGGGATTTTCCAGGCAAGAGTACTGGAGTGGGTTGCCACTGCCTTCTCTGTGGCCACTGCTGAGTTTTCCAAATTTGCCAGCAGAGCAGCACTTTCACAGCATCATCTTTCAGGATTTGAAATAGCTGAATTGGAATTCTGTCACCTCCACTAGCTTTGTTCATAGTGATGTTTCCTAAGGCCCACTTGACTTCCCATTCCAGGATGTCTGGCTCTAGGTGAGTGACCACACGATCATGATTATCTGGGTTGTAAAGATCTTTTTTGTATAGTTCTTCCATGTATTTTGCCACCACTTCTTAATATCTTCTGCTTCTGTTAGGTCCGTACCACTTCTGTCCTTTATTTTGCCCGTCTTTGCATGAAAAATTCCCTTGGTATCTCTAATTTTCTTGAAGAGATCTCTAGTCTTTCTCATTCTATTCTTTCCTCTATTTCTTGGCATTGATCACCAAGGAAGGCTTTCTTATCTGTGCTTTGTATTTTTTGAAACTCTACAATCAAATTAATATATCTTTCTTTTTCTCCTTTGCTTTTCACCTCTCCTTTTTACTCAGCAATGTAAGCCCTCCTCAGACAACCATTTTACCTTTTTACATTTCTTTTTCTTGGGGATGGTCTTGCTCACTGCCTCCTGTACAATGTCACAAACCTCTGTCCATAGTTCTTCAGGCATTCTGTCTATCAGATCTAATCCCTTAAATCTATTCGTCACTTCCACTGTATAATCATAAGGGATTTGATATAGGTCATACATGAATGGTCTAAGGGTTTACCCTACCTCCGGAAGCCAGCATGAGGAATCCCACCCATGACAAGGTCATGTGGAGAGGCCTGATGGGCAAGGTGAATCAGGCCTCAGGAGTTCCCCCTGAGTTGCCCTGAGCATCTATCCTCTCACCCCCCAAAAACACACACACACAAAAAAAATATGCCTGCTGCTGGAAGCCAGCGTGAGAATTCCCACCCATGACAAGGTCATGTGGAGAGGTCTGATGGGCAAGGCGAATCAGGTCTCGAGGGGTCTTCTGTCTGAGCATCTACCCCGAAATCAAAATCTGTCTGTTTACTGTCTGCTATACTTTATTCTTCTGACATTACCACCTTTTCTCTGGAAAAAGTTAATTCAGGGCTTCAGTCTCCTGCAAAAGAATGTTTTGGCTTAAAACCCCTCTGATAGCTCTCTAACTTGCTTAACAGGTTCCCCCAGACTTTACAGCTTGTGAATTGCTTACAGCCCCCAACTGCAAGAGGCACAAAGCTTAAAGCATCTTAAAGATATAGAGCCTTTTAGAGCTAAAAATCATATTGGTGATGGATTTCACTGTTGACTCAATGATTGCTGCCAGTCCTCCATATTCTTTATCTTTTAGGCACCTGGGAGGATGTTAATCAATGTAATTGGGATGTAGAAAGAGGTATATAGCAGTTTTGATGTTAGCAACTCTAGACTTTTGAGTTAATTACTTTCCTCTTTGTTATATATCACTTCACTCCTCTTACGCCCTTGCTATGTAAGAATGTAACTTTATTTAGTGGTTTCTAAGAGTGGCACCAGACTTTGGGACGAACACTACATATAAATCTTCTGGTTGACAAACCCTTATCAGAAAAGGGCTGTAAAATGTTAATTGGCCCTTTGGCCAGAAGATTATGTAGTTCACTTAAGACTTGTGCATACAACTAGGTATGCAGAGAGAAAAGCCTGGTTTTGATAAGAGTCTGGGCTGCTAGCACTGCATAACTTTATGTTACCCATTGATCTCTATGTACAAAAAAAGTATAAAAGGCCTTCTGAACAATAGAGGACAGGCCAGTTGCTGGACTGGTTTCCCCCGTGTCTCCTCTTTCCTCTAATTTTTGGCTAAATTCCCATCTGGGGCGTGGAGGCTCACCATGTCTACTTACTTGTCCTGGCTTCTAAGATCCACGTGAGAGGGAGAGCAAGGCAGGGCACCCTCCAATATTCAAGAGGACGCCGATGGCCTAACGTAGATGGTGCAAACTTCTTGTCCTGAAGTTTTATTAGTTCTCCACGTAAACCAAGTTATTCAGCCTCTTTTCTCCACTAAATTTTCCTACTATACTATTATTTCCTAACCTTATATTTCTAAATAAATAAGTTTTTCCTCTCCTACGCCGTTCACCCTTCGAATCACCCTGGATCCACTGGGCCTGGACCCCAGCACCCTATTTCAATTTAAGTCTGAATTTGGCAATAAGGAGTTCATGATCTGAGCCACAGTCCGCTCCCAGTCTTGTTTTTGCTGACTGTATAGAGTTTCTCCATCTTTGGTTGCAAAGAATATAATCAGTTTGATTGTGGTACTGACCTTCTGCTGAAATCCATGTGTAGAGTCTTCTCTTGTGTTGTTGGAAGAGGGTGTTCGTCATGACCATTGCATTCTCCTGAAAAAACTGTTAGCCTTTTCCCTGCTTCATTTTGTACTCCAAGGCCAAATTTCCCTGCTACTCCAGCTATCTCTTAACTTCCTACTTTTGCATTCCAGTCCCCTATAATGAAAAGAACATCTTTTTTGAGTGTTAGTTCTAGGAGTTCTTGTAGGTCTTCATAGAACCATTCAGCTTCTTCAGCATTTCTGGTCAGGGCATAGACTTGGATTACTGTGATAATGAATGGTTTGCCTTGGAAATGAACAGAGATCATTCTATCGTTTTTGAGATTGCATCCCAGTACTGCATTTCAGACTCTTGTTGACTATGATGGTTCCTCCATTTATTCTAAGGGATCCTTTCCCACAGTAGTAAATACAATGGTCATCTGATTTAAATTCACCCATTCCAGTCCATTTTAGTTCACTGATTCCTAAAATGTCAATATTCACTTTTGCCATCTGTTTGACCACTTCCAATTCACCTTGATTCATGGACCTAACTTTCCAGGTTCCCATACAATATTCTCCTTTATAGCATCAGACTTTACTTCTATCACCGTTCATATCCATAACTGGGTGCTGTTTTTGCTTTGGGTCTGTCTCTTCATTCTTTCTGGAGTTATTCCTCTACTCTTCTCCAGAAGCATATTGGGCACCTACCAACTGGGGAGTTCATCTTTTGGTGTCCTTTTTGCCTTTTCATGCTGTTTATGGGGTTCTCAAGGCAAGAATACTCAAGTGGTTTGCCATTCCCTTTTCTAGTGGACCAACTTTTGTCAGAACTCTCCACCATGACTCATCCATCTTGGGTGGCCCTACATGGCATGGCTCATAGTGTCATTGAGTTAGACAAAGCAATGGTCCATGTGATCAGTTTGATTAGTTTTCCATGATTGTGGTTTTCATTCTGTCTGCTCTCTGATGGCCCTACATGGCATGACTCATAGTTTCACTGAGTTAGACAAAGCAATGGTCCATGTGATCAGTTTGATTAGTTTTCCGTGATTGTGAAAGATAAGATAAGATAAGAAGCTATGGAAGCTTCCTGATGGGAGAGAATGACTGAAGGGGAAACTGGGTCTTGTTCTGATGGACAGGGCTGGTTTCCCTCCCTTTTGTTTGACCTGAGGCCAAACTATGGTAATGAAGTAACAGTGACCTCCTTCAAAAGGTTCCAGTGCCCTCAACCATGTAGCAGGCCACCACCAACCCACATCTCCATCAGAGATTCCTGGCCACTCACAGGCAAGTCTGGGTCAGTCTCTTGTGGGGTCACTGTTCCTTCCTCTTGGATCCTGGAGCACACAAGCTTTTGTTTGTGCCCTCCAAGAGTCTGTTTCCCCAGTTCTGTGTAAATTCTGGCAGGTCTATGGTGGGGTTAATGGTGACCTCCTCTAAGAGGGCTTATGTGATACCCAGGGCTGCTGCACCCAGAGCCTCTGCCCCTGTGGCAGGCCCCTGTTGACCAGTACCTCCACAGGAGACACTCAAACACTAAAAGGCAATTCTCAGGGAACACATAGCACAGTGAACTATATTCAGTATCTTAAAATAAACCATGATGAAAAATGAAAATGTATATATATATATATACACACACACACACACACACACACACACACAACTGATTCACTTTGCTGTATGCCAGAAAGTAACACAACATTGTAAATCAACTATATAGTTTAATAAAAAATTTTGAAAATTAGAAGTCATAAAAATGATTGCTACTTTATGAGTAATGATCCATGTCTGAGTTTATATTCACCTAACAATATGCTAAGAGAGACATCCTTAACATAATCTAAATCAGAGCCTTTGTATACTAAATGTGAATGTTCATTCTTTCCCTCACCTAAAATTTATTTGGAATCTGCTATATGACAGCCCTGTATTATATACAAGTTGAAGTCTCTAAATTTCTCCCCAGCTATCAATGTGAAGGCCTTGTAATCCATTATTGCCATCTCCAAGACCACCTTGACACTGTCAGCAATGGGCAAAGATAGGCTATTGCTTTCATTTTTCATTTTATTTCTAAGAATTTCTTGAGTCAAGAACTTTGAGTTCTGGAGACACAGAAGCCATTGGAAAACCCCTGCCTTCAAGGTACTTACTGTTTCATGAGATAAACAGACAAAAAGAAAATTGACAGTAATGAGACACATACAGGATGTTATAGGAATCCAGAAGAATGGTACACAACCCAGAGTGTAAATTGGAAGAAGCAGTTTTGGGCAGAATGCCAGGTGAAGGAAGAGGAAGACTTACCCATGGGCAGAATAAGGAGTCATAAATGGGAAAGAAATTCAAAAAAACGAGGGGATATATGTAGACATATGGCTGATTCCCTTTGCTGTACAGCAGAAAAATAACACAACATTGTAAAGCAACCATATGCCAATCAAAATTAAATAAAAAGAAGAGGACAGCCTGCCAGCAGACAAAACAAGTAGCTTCAAAGGCCCTGAGAAGTTAAGCACAGCACCTCAAAGAAAACAACAAATGCCTGAGAGTAGGGTCACAAGAACTTCCAAAAGAGAGAATTTCCAAAAAATTCTGTCCCCAGTCCTCTTCAGGAGCCCTAATTTAGCTACAAATGGTTAATTGTCCTTAATTACTTTGCTTTCCTCAAAAAAGAGAAAGAAAGTCTTCCTTTAATTATTAGATTATCTCTAGTCTGGCACTCATCTTAAATTTTGGGTTTGGCATTATCTTTTTTAAAATGTATACCAGTGTTTTCAACATTATATTTTCATCAAAACTCAATTTTATGTTTCTTTCTAAAACTCCCTTCATATTAGAGAATTTTCTTAAAGAAATTGTCCTTTGTGTCTTTCTCTGTGCCCAGAATGTCTTCAAGTAACCTTTCTTGGGCAATTTTCTTTCTTCTTTTATTTATTTATTGAAGGATAATTTCTTTACAGAACTTTGTTGTTTTCTGTTGAACCTCAACATGAATCAGCCATAGGTATGCATATGTCCCCCCCCTTTTGAACTTCCCTCCCATCTCCCTCTTCATCCCACCCCTCTGGTTGATACAGAGCCCTTGTTTGAGTTTCCTGAGCTGTACAGCAAATTCCCATTGGCTAATCTATTTTTCATATGGTAATATAAGTTTCCATGTTACTCTTTCCATACATCTCACCCTCTCCTCCCCTCTCCCCATGTCCATAAGTCTATTATCTATATCTGTTTCTCTATGGCTGCCCTGTAAATAAGTTCTTCACAACCATCCTTCTAGATTCCATAAATACTTGTTAGAATACGATATTTATCTTTGGGTTCTAGGTTTTCATCCACCTCATTAGAATTGACTCAAATGTGTTCCCTTTTGTGGCTGAGTAATTTCCATTGTGTATACGTACCACAACTTCTTTTTCCATTCATCTGTCGATGGACATCTAGGTTGCTTCCATGTTCTAGCTACTGTAAATAGTTCTGGAATGAACAATGGGATCCATGTGTCTTTTTCAATTTTTATTTCCTCAGGGTATATGCCTGCCTAAGAGTGGGATTGCTGGGTCATATGGTGGTTTTATTCCTAATTTTTTAAGGAATCTGCATACCCTCTTCCATAGTGGCTGTATCAATTTATATTCGCACCAACAGTGCAAGAGTATTCCGTTTTCTCCACACCCTCCCCAGTATTTACTGTTTGTGGACTTTTTGATGATGGCCATTCTGATTGGTGTGAGATGATATCTCACTGTAGTTTTGATTTCCATTTCTCTAATAATGAGCGACGTTGAACATCTTTTCATGTGTTTGTAAGCCATCTTTATGTCTTCTTTGGAGAAATGTCTGTTTATGTCTTTTCTGACTTTATGACTGAGTTGTTTGTTTTTCTGGCATTGAGTTGTATGAGCTGCTTATATATTTTGGAAGTTAATCCTTCGTCAGTTTCATTTGCTATTATTCTCTCCCATTCTGAGGGTTGTCTTTTCAACTTACTGTTTCCTTTGCTGTGCAAAAGCTTTTTTAGTTTAATCAGGTCCCACTTGTTTACTTTTTTTTTTTTTTTTTTACTATAAACTAACATCGATCTTTATTTTCTTTTTTTTTTTCCATCTCAGGTGTACAATGAGTTCCCAATCTTGAATCCCCCCCCCACCTCCCACTCCACATCAACTCTCTGGATCATCCATTTCCATTACTCTGGGAGGTGGGTCATAGAGGATCTTGTTTGACTTTATGTCATCAAGTGTTATGCCTATGTTTTCCTCTAAGAGTTTTATAGTTTCTGTTCTTACATTTAGGTCTTCAATCTATTTTGAGTTTATCTTTGTATATGATGTTAGGAAGTGTTCTAATTTCATTCTTTTACATGTAGCTGTCCAGTCTTCTCAGCACCACTTATTGAAGAGGCTATCTTTGCCCCATTGTATATTCTTGCCTCCTTTGTCAAAATAAGGCATCCATAAGTACATGGGTTTATTTCTGGCCTTTCTCTCTTGTTCCATTGTTTCTATATTTCTGTTTCTGTTTTCGTGCTAGTAGCATACTGTCTTGGTGACTGAAGCTTTGTAGTATAATCAGAAGTCAAGAAGGTTGATTCCTCCAGCTCCATTCTTCTTTCTCAAGGCTGCTTTGGCTATTCAGGGTCTTTTGTGTTTCCAAATGAATTGTGGAATTTTTTGTTCGAGTTCTGTGAAAAATGTCATCGGTAATTTGATAGCAATCACATTAAATCTGTAGGTTGAGTTTGGTAGTATAGTCATTTAAACAATATTGACTCTTCCTACCCAGGAACATGGAATAGCTCTCTATCTGCTTATGTCATCTTTGATTTCTTTCATTAGTGTCTTGTAATTTTCTGTGTACAGTTCTTTTGACTCCTTAGGTAAGGTTATTCCTATTTAATTCTTTTTGTTGCAATGGTGAATGGGATTGATCCCTTAATTTCTTTTTCTGATTTTTCATAGAAAAATATAGAAATGCAAGTGATTTCTGTGTATTGCTCTTGTATCCTGAAACTTTGCTAAATTCACTGATTAGCTCTAGCAATTTTCTGATACTATCTTTAGGGTTTTCTGAGTAGAGGATCATGTCATCTGCAAACAGTGAGAGCTTTACTTCTTCTTTTCCAATCTGGATTCCTTTTAATTCTTTTTCTTCTGATTGCTGTAGCTAGGACTTCCAAAACTATGTTGAATAATAGAGGGGAAAGTGGACACCCTTGTCTTGTTCCTGATCTTAGGAGGAATGCTTTCATTTTTTCAACATTGAGAATAATGTTTGTGTAGGCTCATCATATATGGCCTTTACTATGTTGAGGAAGGTTCCTTCTATGCCCATTTTTTGAATAAATTTAATACTAAATGGGTGCTGAATTTTGTCAAAGGCTTTTTCTGTATCTATTGAGATGATCATACATTTTTATCTTTCAGTTTTATCTTTCAATACGGTGTATCACATTGATTGATTTGCATATATTGAAGAATCCTTGTATTCCTGGAATAAACCCAATTTGATCATGGTGTATTAGCTTTTTGATGTGTTGCTGAATTCTGTTTGCTAAAATTTTGTTGAGGATTTTTGCATCTATGGTCATCAGCGATAATGGCCTGTAGTTTCCTTTTTTCACGTTGTCTTTGTCTGGTTTGGGTATCAGGGTAATGGTGGCCTCATAGAACGAGTTTGGAAGTGTTCCTTTCTCTGCAATTTTTTTAAAAAGAGTTTTAGACGGATAGGCGTTAGCTCTTCTCTAAATGTTTGATAGAATTCTGCTGTTAAGTCATCTGGTCCTGGGTTTTTGTTTTGGGGGGGGGGGGGTAGACTTTTGACTACAGCTTCAATTTCAGTGTTTGTAATTGTGTTGTTCATAATTTCTACTTCTTCCTGATTAAGAATCTGTCCATTTCTTCCAGGTTATACATTTTACTGCCATATAGTTGTTCATAATAATCTGTTATAATCCTTCATATTTCTGCATTGTCTGTTGTAACCTCTCCTTTTTCATTTCTAATTTTGTTGATTTGATTCTTCTCTCTTTTTTTCTTGATGAGTCTGGCTAAATGCTTGTCAATTTTATTTTCTCAAAGAACCAGCTTTTAGTTTTATTAATCTTTACTATTGTTTCTTTCATTTCTTTTTCATTTATTTCTGCTCAGATCTTTATGATTTCTTGCCTTCTACTAATTTTGGGATTTTTTTTGTTGTTGTTCTTCTTCTTTTTCCAGTTGTTTTAGGTGTAAAGTTAGGTTGTCTATTCAATGCTTTTTTTGTTTCTTGAGGTAGGGCTGTGTTGCTATAAACTTCCCTCTGAGAACTGTTTTGCACATCCCATAGGTTTTGAGTTGTTTTCACTGTCATTTGTTTCTAGGAATGTTTTGATTTCCCTTTTGATTTCCTCAGTAACCTGGTTATTTAAGAAAAGTGTTGTTTAATCTCCATGTGTTTGTGTTCCTTATAATTTTATTCTTATAATCAATATCTAGTCTCATAGCATTGTGGTCAGAGAAGATGCTTGATATGATTTCAATTTTCTTAAATTTACTGACGTTTGATTTGTGACTCAAGATGTTGTCTATCCTGGAGAATGTTTCATGTGCATTTGAGAAAAAGTGTATTCTTTGGCATTTGGATGGGATGGCCTGAAGGTGTCAATGAGATCCATCTCATCTAATGTACCATTTAAGACTTGTGTTTACTTACTGATTTTCTGTTTCAACGATCTGTCCATTGGTGTGAGTGGGGAGTTAAAGTCACCTAATATTATTGTGTTACTGTCAATTTCACCTACCATTATTGTGTTACTGTCAATTTCTCCTTTTATTTCAGTTAGTGTTTGTCTTATGTATTGAGGTGTTCCAATGTTGGGTGCATAGGTATTTACAATTGTTATGTCTTCCTCTTGGATTAATCCCTTGATCATTATGTGGTGTCCTTCCTTATCTCTTGTAATCTTCTTTAAGGTCTATTTTGTCTGTATGAAGATTCCTACTCCAGCATTTTTTTTTGCTTCCCATTTGCATGGAAACATTTTTCCATCCTTTCACTTTCAGTCTAAGTGTGCCTTTAGGTCTGAAGTGGGTTTCTTATAGACAGCATATATATGGGTCTCGTTTTTGTATCTATTCAGCCTATCTGTCTTTTGGTTGGAGTCTTTAATCCATTTACATTTAATGTAATTATTGATATATGTCTTCCTATTGTCTTTTTCTTAATTGTTTGGGGTTGATTTTATAGATCTTTTTTCTTCTCTTGTATTTCTGGACTACATAAGTCCCTTTAACATTTGTTGTAAAGCTGGTTTGGTGGTACTGAATTCTGTTAACTTTCACTTGTCTGAAAAGCTTTTTATTTCTCCATCAATTTTGAATGAGATCCTTGCCAGTACAGTAATGTTGGTTGTAGATTTTTCCCTTTCAGTACTTTAAATATATCCTGCCATTCCCTTCTGGCCTGCAGAGTTTCTGCTGAAAGATCAGCTGTTAAACATATGGGGTTTCCACTGTATGTTACTTGTTGCTTCTCCCTTGTTGCTTTTAATATTCTTTCTTTGTGTTTAGTCTTTTTTCGTGTGATTAGTATGTATCTTGGTGTGTTTCTCCTTGGGTTTATCCTGTATGGGACTNCCCATTTGCATGGAAACATTTTTCCATCCTTTCACTTTCAGTCTAAGTGTGCCTTTAGGTCTGAAGTGGGTTTCTTATAGACAGCATATATATGGGTCTCGTTTTTGTATCTATTCAGCCTATCTGTCTTTTGGTTGGAGTCTTTAATCCATTTACATTTAATGTAATTATTGATATATGTCTTCCTATTGTCTTTTTCTTAATTGTTTGGGGTTGATTTTATAGATCTTTTTTCTTCTCTTGTATTTCTGGACTACATAAGTCCCTTTAACATTTGTTGTAAAGCTGGTTTGGTGGTACTGAATTCTGTTAACTTTCACTTGTCTGAAAAGCTTTTTATTTCTCCATCAATTTTGAATGAGATCCTTGCCAGTACAGTAATGTTGGTTGTAGATTTTTCCCTTTCAGTACTTTAAATATATCCTGCCATTCCCTTCTGGCCTGCAGAGTTTCTGCTGAAAGATCAGCTGTTAAACATATGGGGTTTCCACTGTATGTTACTTGTTGCTTCTCCCTTGTTGCTTTTAATATTCTTTCTTTGTGTTTAGTCTTTTTTCGTGTGATTAGTATGTATCTTGGTGTGTTTCTCCTTGGGTTTATCCTGTATGGGACTCTTTGCGCCTCTTGGACTTGACTATTTCCTTTTCCGTGTGAAGAAATTTTCAACTATAGTCTCTTCAAAAATTTTCTCATACTCTTTCTTTTTCTCTTCTTCTTCTGGGACCCCTATAATCAAATGCTGGTGCATTTTATATTGTCCCAGAGGTCTCTGAGACTATCCTCAGTTCTTTTCATTCTTTTTACTTTATTCTTCTTCTCAAAAGTTATTTACATTTTATCTTCCAGCTCATTGATTAGTTCTTCTGCTTCAGATATTCTGCTATTCCTTCTAGAGTATTTTTAATTTCAATAATTGTGTTGTTTGTCTCTGGATGTTTATTCTTTAATTCTTCTAGGTCTTTGTTAATTGATTCTTGCCTTTTCTCCACTTTGTTTTCAAGGTTTTAATCATCTCTACTATCATTATTCTGAATTCTTTTTCAGGTAGTTTTCCTATTTCCTCTTCATTTATTTGGACTTCTGTGTTTCCAGTTTGTTCCTTCATTTGTGTAGTATTTCTCTGCCTTTTCATTATTTTTTTTTTTGACTTATTGTTTTTGAGGTCTCCTTTTCCCAGGCTTCAAGGTTGAATTCTTTCTTCCTTTTGATTTCTGCCCTTCTAAGGTTGGTCCATTGGTTTGCGTAAGATTTGTGAGATCTGTGTTGAGTGTTTGTTTGTTTTTCCTCTGATGAAGGCTGAGTGAGGTGGTAACCCTATCTGCTGTTGATTGGGTTTGTATTTTTGCTTTGTTTTTGTTTAGATGAGTCATCCTACACAGGGTGCTAGGGTGGTTGGGTGATGCCTCTTGCATTCAGGAGGTTTCCTTTGTGAGAGTTCTCACTATTTGATACTCCCTAGGGTTAGTTCTCTGGTAGTCTAGGGTCTTGGAGTCAGTGCTCTCACTCCTAAGGATCAGGGCTTGATCTTACAAAGGATATTCTCTCACTGTTGCAACAAGGTTATCAGAGTCAGCTGTGGCTCTCCTCTGCATCATCTTCATTCTGCAACCCAGATAAATGAAGCCACACCCTTGGGACCCTGGCTGAAATGGTGCTTATGAGGTGGCTGGTGCTCTGCCTGAGCCAGAGGAGGAGGCTTGGGATCTAGTGCCCCAGGGCAGGTGATATGAAGGCGAAGGAAGCTGGCAGCCTTCCTTTCACGGAACTCACCCTCAGAAATGTGGCAACAGCAGGGATGCTCACTGCTCCAGAGGCAGAGGGCATGGTGGGGCACATGACACAGTGGTGAGAGGCCTTGTGTTCCAACTGTCAAAGTCATAGCCCCCCAAAAAACACTAACTCAATGTTGAAGGTAGTGGGGAGAAACCTCCTCACCCACAACTCATGAGATGAGCCGGGAAATTTTCTCTTTAATTCCTCCACAGCGCAGTTCTCATTTCCTTCATAAAGTGACAGCACTTTCTACATTACTTCCATAATTAGTGAAGTTGCCCAGTCGTGTCCGACTCTTTGTGATCCCCGTGGACTACCAGGCTCCTCCGTCCATGGGATTCTCCAG
>SJYA01005692.1:0-24077 GCA_006410615.1 Neotragus moschatus | reverse complement strand
AGTCTGAGTGAACTCCTGGAGTTGGTGATGGACAGGGAGGCCTGGCGTGCTGCGGTTCATGGGGTCGCAGAGAGTCGGACATGATGAGCGACTGAACTGAACTGAACTGAGCTGATGCAGATGACACCACCCTTGTGGCAGAAAGTGAAGAAATGAAAGTGAAAAAGCTGGCTTAAAGCTCAACATTTGGAAAACTAAGATCATGGCATCTGGTCCCATCACTTCATGGGAAATAGGTGGGGAAACAGTAGTTGACTTTATTTTTTTGGGCTCCAAAATCACTGCAGATGGTGATTGCAGCCATGGAATAAGAAGACACTTACTCCTTGGAAAGAAAGTCCTGACCAACCTAGACAGTATATTAAAAAGCAGAGACATTACTTTGCCAACAAAGGTCCATCTAGTCAAGGCTATGGTTTTTCCTGTGGTCATGTGTGGATGTGAGAGTTGGACTATACAGAAAGTTGAGTGTTGAAGAAATGATGTTTTTGAACTGTGGTGTTGGAGAAGGCTCTTGAGAGTCCCTTGGACTGCAAGGAGATCCAACCAGTCCATCCTAAAGGAAATCAGTCCTGAATAGTCATTGGAAGGACTGATGTTGAAGCTGAAACTCCAATACTTTGGCCACCTCATGTGAAGAGCTGACTCATTTGAAAAGACCCTGATGCTGGGAAAGATTTAAGGCAGGAGGAGAAGGGGATGACAGAGGATGAGATGGTTGGATGGCATCACTGACTCAATGGACGAGCTGAGTTTGAGTATATTCCAGCAGTTTGTGAGGGACAGGGAAGCCTGGTGTGGTGCAGTCTATGGGGTCACAGAGAGTCTTACATGACTGAGCGACTGAACTGAACAGAATATAAATTATGTTATAGGATCTGTGTGCATGGGTGTGTGCTAAGCCACTGCAGTCATGTNCGAGCTGAGTTTGAGTATATTCCAGCAGTTTGTGAGGGACAGGGAAGCCTGGTGTGGTGCAGTCTATGGGGTCACAGAGAGTCTTACATGACTGAGCGACTGAACTGAACAGAATATAAATTATGTTATAGGATCTGTGTGCATGGGTGTGTGCTAAGCCACTGCAGTCATGTCTGACCCTTT
Source organism: Neotragus moschatus (assembly GCA_006410615.1). Classification (NCBI taxonomy): domain Eukaryota; kingdom Metazoa; phylum Chordata; class Mammalia; order Artiodactyla; family Bovidae; genus Neotragus; species Neotragus moschatus. Next base: position 22,976 of record SJYA01005692.1, on the reverse strand, counting down.
GTGACCCCGTGGACTGTAGCCCTCCAGGCTCCTCTGTCCATGGGGTTCTCCAGGCAAGAACAGTGGAGTGGGCTGCCACGGCCTCCTCCAGGGGATCGTCCCGACCCAGGGGTGGAAGCTGTCTCTTGTGTGTCCTGCATTGGCAGGCGGGCTCTTTACCACTGGCACCAACCCGCTGCAACTTGTATAATATAACGTATAATATTATAATGTGAGATCACCTACATGGTATCGCACAGCAGCTACACTTCAGCTTAGGAAAAGGACTGGAAGGAAGCCTCCAGCGCGCACGCACATGCCTGCCCTCACGCAGAACTGCCTGTGGGCATCGCTGCCTTCCAGGGACTGTTTGCCTGGGTAAAGGATGCCCCCCCAGGGGCCCCTGTCCCTAAGTCGTCTTTCTAGAAAGGAAGCCCCAGGCGCCACCTCACAGTTGCTGACAGGTTAATGACCAGGGAAGGACAGAGCCGGCAGCAGAGGCTGGAACCCCAGGGAGGCTCGTGGGACGGAGCAGAGCCAGTCCTGCGATGAAGCAGAAGCGTTTTCACTGGAGGCATCAAGGGAGCGAAGTCCCCACTGGAGGTTGCCATTTCCTGGCTAGGCCTCAGACTCCTCCCTGCAGGGGCCCAGCATTCCTGCTCCTGGAGGGACCCAGAGCAGAGGCCACGGAGCAGAAGCAGGACGCCTCCCGGGCCGGGAGAGGCGCCCCACGTCAGCTGCGTTAACAGGACCTCAGAGCATGGGAGGTGGACTCAGGCAAGAATCGGGCCGGTTCACAGGGAATGAAATGAAAGCAAACCCCAGTTTGCTCAGTTCTACCGTTTGTATCTGGGAAGAGGAAACCATCCGGAGATGGAGCGTGGTCCTAGTTGGTGGCCTGTGAAGGTACCTAATTCGACCAGAATGTGCCCTGAAAAACAGGGAGGATGGAAACTTGCCTGTTGTGTATAGGTCATTACAAGATTTTCATTCCAATTCTGGAGACTCTAAAAGTGTTGTCTCAGAAGGGCCCCGGCCTCTAGACTTCGAGTCGTGCAGGGGGGACCTGGGGGAGGCGGGTGCTGCCGCAGGGAAGGTGCAGACGCTCCCTCCGGGTGCGCGGAGAAGGACCAGGCAGCAAGATGGGGCTCCGGGCGACGTCCAGGTTCAAGCTGCAGACGAGCGGATGGCGCAGGGAGCTGCCTGGAAACCGAGAGGTGAGGGCATTTCTGCCTCATCACACAACCAGATCTGCCCTGGAGGACGTGGGCGTGGCCGGGGCGGGGGCCCCATCAGGTGAGGGCTTGGTGGTGAGCACAGTGGACTGAGGGGGGGGTATGGTGGGCGAGGCCTCCCTCCGGGGTTCTGTCAGAGCCTGGCTCCCTGGAAACCCGGCTGGGCCTAACGCAGCGACGTCTGGATGCGTCTGATGCTACGCTAACCAGCTCTGTGTTACCCTGCTCTCCATCACTCCCGGGGTGGTGTGCGGTCATGCAACGCATGTGTAGGACACATTGAATCTCTGGACGCCTGCCCCCGCCCAAGTCTCCTGTAATTGGCCCGAATAGATGGCTTGTTACTTAGACATGGGAGCCTGGGGACTTGGCATAGTCATGGCTTCAAGAGGGAGACAGCGGGGGCTTCACACCTTCCCCGTTTTGGGAGCTCAGCTCGAGCCCGGGGAGCAGGTCTCAGCTCCCTCTGCACGCCCGGCGTTCCCTCGCGGTGGAGGCCTAGTGTGGACCGTCGGGCTGGAAGCTGTAGCTCGGGGCGGGCTGACTCGGACGGCGCCAGTGTCTCCCAGGGAGGCCGAGTCTCCACGTCTGAGCAAGGCCCAGCGGCCTGCATGACCTGTGCCTCCAAGCCACGTCCCAGGGGCCTTTCCCACGCCAACTGGGGGGTCACGGGCCTGGTAGCCACCGTAGACGGGGTGGGAGACGGCGGCCACCGGCCGAGCTGAGCCTTGAGGGGCTGAGGGGCACACGGCCTCGGGGGGGGGGGTCAGGGGGTGTTCTCCTGCAAAGGGCAGGAGCCGGGAGGTGTGGCCCTGGCCTGGGGTGACGTCCCCCTGCTCCCGCCTAGAGACAGGAACGGGGAGGGGCTGACCTCCTGGGGAGGGGCGCAGAGGCTGGGCACTGACCTCCCATCCTGTGTGCAGACATCAATGAGTGTGAGGAGGAAGTGGACCCCCCCTGCCACGCGTCCGCGCGGTGCAAGAACACCAAGGGCGGCTTCCAGTGTGAGTGCAGCGACCCCCACGTGCCCGGCGAGGACGGCAGGACCTGTGTGGGTGAGGCCACGGCCTCTGTGCCAGCCGGGGGTGTCTGTGCTACATGCGGGGTGACCGTGGACCCCCATGTGCCAGCCTGGGGGTGTCTGTGCCAGCCGGGGGTGTCTGTGTCACACTCGGGGTGACCGTGGACCCCGTGTGCCAGCCTGTGGGTGTCTGTGCCCACCGGGGGGTGTCTGTGCCAGCCGGGGATTTCTGTTCTACACTCAGGGTGAGACCACGGCTTCTGTGTGAGCTGGGGGGTGTCTGTGCTACACTCAGGGTGACTGTGGACCCCGTGTGCCCACCGGGGGGTGTCTTTGCCAGCTGGGGGTGTCTGTGCCCGCCAGGGGGTGTCTATGCCAGCCGGGGGTTTCTGTTCTACACTCAGGTGAGACCACGGCCTCTGTGCGAGCCGGGGGGTGTCTGTGCTACACTCAGGGTGACCGTGGACACCGTGTGCCCACTGGGGGGTGTCTGTGCCAGTAGGGGGATGGTCTGTGCCTGCTGGGAGATGTCTGTGCCCACCGGATGTGTCTGTGCCTGCCAGGGGTGTCTGTGCCCGCACTCGAGGTGACTGCAGGTCGTCTGGCCTTGCTTTCCCCACTGCCACATCTCCTGACACTGGGTGGGAGCAGGGCCCGCAGGTTTGTCCCTGAGACACAGGAGGCTGTGAGCCCTGGGAGGCAGTGTGGACCCTGTTGGAGATGCTCAGTTTCAGCCCCCCGAGCTGTCTCTGAGGGGGAAGCACGGTGTTTGAGACCCGTGTGCAAAACAGAGAGGGTAAGCAACTTGCTCGTGGTCACACAGCCTCACAGCTGCAGGTCTAGAATCTTAACTTGGCTTCCAGCGCCTGTTACAAGGGCAAGACATCTCAGTAAACTCCCGCGAAGGAGCAGAGCTCAGCTCCAAGAGCAGCAGAGGCCAGCCAGGAACGGACGGCCAGCGGGACAGAGCTTGCTGGGCTCCCAGGGTTGGGGCACCCGAGCCAGGGCTGGGGTCAGGCTGGCAGGCTCACCGACCGGCTCCGCCCTTGTTCCAGACTCCGGGAGGCTCTCGCGGGCGTCTGTGGTCTCCCTGGTGCTGGGCGCTGTGCTCGTCTGCGGTCTGGCCGGCCTCACCTGGACGGTGGTTTGCAGGTGGTAAGTCCCCACCTTGGGCCCGGCCGATCTGAAGCTGGTGGCGATCGCCAGCTGTTTCCACTGGCGCCCGCCTGTGTCTAGAGCCATGTGCTTCCTGACTTGCCTTCAGTCCCAAATGGTGAGGGCAAGCGACCCTACACGGCAGAGGGTGTCCGCCGTCTGGATGGAGACTCGGTGATACGGGATCGCTGGTCCGATTAAGCCATTGTGCTGAACTACAGTTTCTTGTTCTTTCGAAGGTTTCTCAGAGAAGAGAAGTCTTTCCTGAGTAAAACCTTCTTCATTCCTCTCCCTTCCCTCAAGAGCAGACCTTCAGGTCAGCCTGGGGCCACCTCTCCCCTGCTTGCTGCAGGGGTCCTGCTTCTAAGACTGGGAGCAGCACCCAGCCCGTGTCCACACGTCGCGCTGACCCTCTGCTCCCGGGGGCCTGTGCTGGGCGCCTGTCTTCCCGGGAGGTCAGCGCCTCCCGCACACCGGTAGATGACCACCCCTAACTGTAGACCAGGACTCTTAGAGGGGTGTGGTGTCAGGGAATGGCCCCTGTGTTTTCACCATCCCCTGGCCCTGAACGCTTAGTTACCACCAGTTCTTAAAACCCTTGGATACCGAGAATCAGTTAAGCAGTGAACAGGAGACGGGCTTCGGCAAGCAGCCCAGTCAGCGGGCTCTGTAGCCGCCTGCCAAACGCTCCCACCGTGAAGCTGGGGTTCCTGCAGCATAGCATTCGGGCGCGGTTTAGCGTCTGCAGAGCTCGCAGTCAAACATCAGTCCCCTTATTGTTACGAAGAATGCTGCGCCGCCCCCGTGACCCGGGAGAAATAGCTGTTTCTCCAGTATAAATGAGCTCCTTCCTGAGGGACTCGGGAGGGAAGCACCTGCCACACTTGACCGCAGACTCTGGAGCCTGGAGGAGTGCCTACAGACCGACTTTGGTTTGCAAAGTGTCTCTTGCCAGAGCCACCTGTCAGCCCATGGGGGGGAGACTGCTGGTGGGAGGGAGACTGCTGGTGGGAGGGCAGGGGCAGGAGCTCTCTGGGACCACACCAGCCTCTGCAGGAGCCCCCGAGTCCCCGCGGGGCCCTGGATACCCTGCATCCTCAGAGCCCCAGGGAAGGAGCCTAAACCACAGGCCCTCCTCCCAGAGGCGCCTCTGAGCCCCTGCAGATCTGCACGCTGCGGCCCCGATGATTCCAGCCCGGCAGAAGGGAGGGGGCTGATGGGAGAGACAGAGAGACAGACAGGGAGACAGACAGAGAGAGACAGAGACACAAAGACAGAAACAGAGACAGAGAGAGACAGACACACAGAGAGACAGAGGCCGGGAGAGGCCCCTCTCAGGACGCCTCTCGGGTGCTCTGGGGGCCTTGAGCTTCATTCCGTGTTGATTCTCCCTCCGCCCCACTTTATCCCTCCCCTGTCATTTTAGACCTAAGCCTGCCACATTCTGGGGCAATGACTATTAACGTAGTTTCAGCCAGGAATACACCAGCGTTGACACGCTTCTGCTGAAAGATGGACCCACAGTGGACGCCGTCAGGCCGCCTGCCCAAGCGGCCTTCTTCACGCCGTAGAGACGCCACTGCTCACACCGCGCATCCCACTGAATCACAGTCACCGAGACAGACACTTTCCTGTGCAACTTTTGCACTAAAGGCTTGATCTGTGGTCAGCTGTCCGGGCACATCCACCTTGCTGATCAGTCTCCAGTCCTGAGAGCTTCTCTGCCTACTTACTCCTACGGTCTGAACATCTCAGGTCAACCCTTTCAGGGTACATTTCATCCAGATCGCGTTTCCCAGTCCATCGTCAGTCCCCCGGCGGGAACGGAGGGGCGCACACCTCGGCTCCTCCCACGTGCGCTTGTTTCATCGTCTGTCCCAAGTTTAATTTCCCACCCTGAGTCTCAGGGCCTGAGGTGGAAGTCCTCAGAGTCTCTTTGTTTAGGAGAAGCCTTATGCTGTGCCTCAGGCAGCTGGCAGCTGCATTTCGCACTGTTTCTACTTAACGCAATTGTAGTGGGAAAGAAGCGTTAATTCGCATGCTTCCCGTTTACCCTGGGAAGCTGGGATGGGGACCCGGCGGGGCAGCCTCTCCTGGGCCAAGGGCTAACCTTCCGGGCTCGCACCAGGTCAGCACACCTGCTTCCCCGCCCCACCTCTGCTTTAGGGGAGGTGGCATGCTGGGAGGCTGGCCTCGCCCGCTCTGCCGGCTGGAGCCCAGAGCTGGCCTAGAGGACGCACCCCTCGCTGCGCTGCGGGAGCGGCTGCAGGCGCCTGGGCCTGGCCTGTAGAGTAGAGCTGTTTGGCTGCTGTCAGTTTCTTGCTGTTTATCAGTTTCTCTTTGAGGAACGGGTAGAGCTGTGTCCCTGTGTTAAGGGGCTGAGTGGAGGCAGTTTCAGCCCAGTTTTCCTGCCCTGCTGTCCAGAGAGGGGACCCAGACTCTGGTGTCCTGTCCTGACGTCCAGGGGGGGCTAGTTATGTGTCCCTCGAGGACCCTGGCCCGGCAGAGCCCATGATGCCGTGTTCCGTGGGTCCCGTCTCGGATCCTCTGTCCCTCCCCTCCTACCCCCTCAGGGCCCTGGGACCCAGCCCAGTCAACACCCGTCCCTCCCCCCACGCCCTCCCCCAGGGTCGCTGGGAGGTGAAGGCTGATAGCCCACCCTGAGTCAGGCGTCCTCACCTCTCTGGATGAGTTTCTGAAAGTCCCCACTGGCTCACCGTGAGATTGTGTCTGAGAAGCGGTCCAGCGACCCACTTCCACACCGTGACCTCTGCAGTCCTTCCAGCCCTTCACTCGGGGTGGTGCTGGGCTCCCCGAGGCAGAGTCTCCTTGGACACTCCAGCAGGGCCCAGGCATCTGCCTCCAGCTGCTCTCCACGGAACTTCCAGTTTTGTTCTCTAAACCAAGACGCTGGCTTGAGTCTAAAGCACGTCTCCGTGTTTGAGGAGCGAGCTGGTGCCGCTGGGAGTGGCCCTTGGAGGCTGCCTGGCGCGGGCCCCTCTAGGTGACGACCGCTGAGAGGGCACGTTTATCCACAGGATGCTCGCCAACCCCAAGTCCTCACTGCCGCCTGTGGAGGGAGAGGGAGAAGGACCTTCCTGGCAGAGCCGTGGGAAGCCCCGGGACATGCATGCTCCGCCGTGGGATGCTTCCGTGGGGCTTGCAGAGCAGGTGGGTTCACCGCGGGCCTTCCTGAGGTCTGCAGCCTCGTGGGTGTCTGTCAAGACCCAGGAAGCCATCGGAAGCACTGGGGCTGCGGGCGCATCAGCCTGGCCCTCCTGGTTTCTATCTGACGCCAGCTCCAGCCCCAGGCACCTTCCCTCTGCCCGGTTCCTTCTCCCACGAACTGCATTCGTTGGAGATGCTAATTCATCAAAATGTTAACCTACTTTTTAAAATGTAGAGGCACACTGGAATCAAGGACACAGAGGGAACGGGCTGGAGAGGCCTTTCATTTGTACTAAAGGCTTCCAGCCCAAGGGTCCCTCTCAGGCGGCAGCATCCACTGTCCCAGTGCCTGCTGCCTGGAGAGGAGCCAGAAGCTGAAAGAAAGCATCGACTTTTACAGTGCGCTTCTTAAGAAAAGGAAGCAGTTAAAATCAGTGTGAAAAAAATCAGTCTAAGCTTGCTTTTCACTACTTTTACCTTGTAAGCATGAAGGATCCCAATAGTGTTATATTTAAAAAGTCAGTGCTATTCCCCGGGGCCTGCCTGGAACTCAGGGCTAGGTGGTGTTCAGAGTTAAAACGATCCCGTTCTTGGAGNAATCAGTGTGAAAAAAATCAGTCTAAGCTTGCTTTTCACTACTTTTACCTTGTAAGCATGAAGGATCCCAATAGTGTTATATTTAAAAAGTCAGTGCTATTCCCCGGGGCCTGCCTGGAACTCAGGGCTAGGTGGTGTTCAGAGTTAAAACGATCCCGTTCTTGGAGGCGGAGTGGGATCAGCCTTGGCACCTGCCTGCAAGCCTGGAACCAAGAATACTGACCCCTCTCTGCAAGCGAGGAGGGGCCGCGAGGCGCCCAAACAGGCCCTTGTAGGACCCCGGAGCAGCGCCCGGGTGGGCACTTCACCAGCCTCCGGGGCCGGCACGTGGCTTCCCGTTGGTCTGAAGCTCACCAGGGCTTCTCTCCCTAGGGCCCAGCCTGTGGACCCCAAGTCCTCCTCTGCAAGTAGGAGGCCCCCACCCCTGTGCGGGGCGCGTGTGCTGCTCATGGGCCAGAGTCAGACAGCGTTATGCCCACCTGGACTCTGCTGGGGCGGAGTCACGGGACCCTTGCTGCCAACTACCTAACCAGGGTACGCTTTCGGGCCGGGTGAATAAATCCCACCACCTTCCAGTCCTCTGACTCCTTTTGTAAGCACACCGGATGAGCCCCTCCTGGGGGCGAGGCATGAGAAGGTATTTACGTATTATATTCATACTGAGTAAATACACCGGATGAGCCCCTCCTGGGGGCGGGGCATGAGAAGGTTTTTACAATTCTACATATTTAGGAACCTTCCCCTCCTCCAGAGAAAGGAAGATCGCCTCCCCGCCCCCACACGGGCCTCGCTGTCTCCCACTGCATTCTGCTCCCTCTTGCGCGATCGCCCACCTCACCTGGGTTTCCTCCCAGCCCCACCCCTCCTCCGCTGATTCTCCGGACGCACTGCGAGCCCAGGGCACCTGGACCCGGGAGCAGGGAGGACCACGGCTGAGGCTGGGCCAGGGCCAGGGAGTCGTCCGGTCATCTGGGAACCTGCCGACGGACTTGGAGTCCAGGCCCCACTTCCCAGCCCGGTCCCCACAGCTCCGGGCGTTCTCTGCCCCTCCCTGTCCCTCCCTCAGCCCGATCATCCTCCAAGGGACCTCCGTGGGCTCCTGGGCGGTCCTGGGGGAGCGTCCCCGCTGTTGATTCGGCGAGACTGGGCAGGGGTGACAGCTGGGAGGTGGCGCTGGGCTCGGCCCCAGACAGGCCCCCCCGCCCCGCTGGGTCCTTCCTTCCCCAGGACACAGGGAGCCTCCTCCTGGTTAGAGCCGGGCCAGACAGGTGCCTGTGGCCTGGCCTGTGGGCTCTGAGACCGCGGGCGGTGGGCACAGACAAGACCCCGCAGCTCAGCTCTGTGCCAGCAAGGAGGCAGCTGGCCGGGACCCCGAGTTTGCTCTGCGAGTTAGGTGCTGCGCTGAGAAGCAGCTGTTCCTCTCCGTAACCTGAAAATACCACCCCTCGTGGGTCCTAGGTCAGCCTTCCCGTGCTCCTAGGTTCTTACTGTTGATATAAGACCCCTTAAAGACAGCGATTCGGCCACCACAGGAGACCCCCGACCACCCTCCCTTCGAGGAAGCTGGTCCCGAGCGCCCGCTCTGTGGGAGCATGGCGCCACCTGCTGGGGGCCCGGGGCATCTCTGCCCGTGGCTCTCTGCCCGAGCGCCCCCAGGTGTCCACTGAGAGGACTGCCTCTTTGGGGTCAGTTCAGCTCAGCCGCTCAGCCGTGTCTGGCTCTTTGCGTGGACGGCAGCATGCCAGGAACCCCTGTCCATCACCCACCCCCGGAGTTTACCCAAACTCATGTCCATTGGGTCGGTGATGCCATCCAGCCATCTCATCCTCTGCCGTCCCCTTCTCCTCCTGCCCCCAATTCCTCCCAGCATCNCCGCTCAGCCGTGTCTGGCTCTTTGCGTGGACGGCAGCATGCCAGGAACCCCTGTCCATCACCCACCCCCGGAGTTTACCCAAACTCATGTCCATTGGGTCGGTGATGCCATCCAGCCATCTCATCCTCTGCCGTCCCCTTCTCCTCCTGCCCCCAATTCCTCCCAGCATCGGGGTCTTTTCCTATCTGTGCCTCGATCACCGGCAGCCTCTGCCCCTACCTGCGTCCTCTCCTGGGACGCAGTGTCATCACCGTCCCTGTCGACTGTCACCCCGAGGGGCCAGGTCCCACTGGGGTCACGGCACAGCGGGCCAGCAAGTCGAGAGGTGAGGTGGTGGGGGAGGAATAGCAGCTTTACTCAGAAGCCAGCAGACTGAGAGGAAGGTGGCCCGACGTCCTGAAGAACCTGCTGAACTTGGGGTGGAATTCAGGGTGGTCTGTACAAGCGAAGGGGAAGTGGAGGGTTCAGGACTGCGGGTGAATATGTGGGGCAGACACTGAGCCCCCCAGCCTTGAAGGACGCACAGCACGTCCGTGTCCTGCTTCTCCTGTGGGCTGGTCCAAGGTCCCGCAAGCCTTTGAGTTGTAAGCACTTTTCCACACTTACCTGCTTGTTCAAGGCTTCTAGGCTGAAAGCGAACTTCTCCACAATGAGTTTCAGCCATGAAACGTGTCCCTGGACACAGCCATGTTTCTCTGACTTGGCTCTTGAAGAGCAGGGCTCAAGTGACGGGAGACAGGCCCAGAGAACGAGGCAGGGCGCCAGTGTGTGTCAGCGCCCTTCTGCTCTGCCCCAACCCCTCCAACCCGCCCAGGCCTCCGGGGACCCCACAGGCATGTGCCCACCGTGAGGACCACCCTGCCAGGTGCCCCAGCTTCAGGACAAAACACACTTCCCATGCAGGGAATGTTCCCAGAAAGATTCCCGGGGGAGTCAGAGAGTTTATTTCACTGCGAACATTCTCAGAGTCGTTTTTAAGCAGTGATAAACTTCAGGAGGCGTCTTACCTGGAGGCCTGAAGATGAAACGAAACACTCGCCAGTGTGCCCTCCTGCACGAAGCCGTCCTACCCCCGCCTCCCCCGCGGGTGAAGGGGACTCTGTGTCCNACTGCGAACATTCTCAGAGTCGTTTTTAAGCAGTGATAAACTTCAGGAGGCGTCTTACCTGGAGGCCTGAAGATGAAACGAAACACTCGCCAGTGTGCCCTCCTGCACGAAGCCGTCCTACCCCCGCCTCCCCCGCGGGTGAAGGGGACTCTGTGTCCAGGGACCCTCTGCGCAGTGAGATACACTCGGCTTGGTTGGTACCGAGCCCGTGAGATGAAAAAAATACAATAAACACACAGCCGAATTGAGACTGGGTAGACAATTGTGTCAAAATCTCCAAGAATGAAAGTGGGCCCCCCTCCCGGGGATGGCCACCCCCGAGTCCATCCACGCGCCTCGCGCTGCACAGGCCCAGCCCCTGCAGCGCCCTCTTCAGAGCCCGCATCCTGCATCGCGTGCACGCGGCCGAGCACCGGCTCAAGTCGGTGCTGCTTTGGGAGGATGGAGGCGAGAAAGCGTCCTCAGAGGCGGGGCCGCGGGGCCCGGAAACCGCAGGGCCGCGCAAGTTTCAGCCCAGGGTCTGGAGACTTCTGTTACTTCTGTTAGAGTTTTGCAGTTACTACTTTCACTGCAAAAGAGATGGGTAGCACTTTAATCTACCCATTTCCCTGGTCGCTCAGCTGGTAAAGAATCCACCTGCAGTGTCGGAGACCTTGGTTTGCTTCCTGGGTCGGGAAGTGGCGCTGGAGAAGGGCAACTCTGTCCCAGCTCCCCCTCGAGGCTGCGCCTCTGGCCCCACGGCCGTGGGGGTGGGGTGGGGGAGTAGCTTTCTCTAGGGTGGTCGCTCGTCCCCCAAACCCGGCACGGACTGGGGGAGGGGCGCGGCACAGTGTGGACGGTGCAGGCTCGACGGCACCCGCCAGCGGCTCCTCGGTCAGCCCCCGGCCCCCAGGCTGGCCCGCTGGGAAGCCGGAGACGGTCCCTCAACACTGGGCCTGCTGCTGCAGTGGAAACCTCGGCTGGGAAACCTATTTTCTCAGCGGGTGGAGGCAGTCCTGGAGATGTTTTCCGCAGACGTCAGGAAGCGGGTTCCAGTTTCCGGAACTTGTTTTGGGGCCAGGCCGCGGCGCTTTGATCCAGAGCTCAGAGGGCCCGCCGTGGGCGCCGGCAGGCCGCCAGGGGGACCGCGTGCGGCTGAGGCCTCTCCCGGCCTGGCCCCGGGGTGCGCAGCGTTAGGACCCAGCCCCACACGTCGGAGGTGAGCAAGCAGGCTGCGCTAAATGCCACCAGAGAAACGGCTAGCGCGCCGTCCAGTGCAAGCAGGCAGCCCTATAGGGCATGGTCCTCGAGTGCCGCTGTGTCCTCTGGCCGCGGTCCCTGGGCCCTCAGGGGGCACCCTGCTCGCTGGCAGCACCCAGGAGGTCTCCCCATTGGGCCTGTGCTCAGGGGGCCTGCCCTCCAAGCCCGTGTCCACGGCCCGGCCTCCCTGACTGTCGCCATCTGCACTCCCGGGGCAGACGGCAGTCTGCGGCCGCTCTCCGTGCCGAGGCCTAGGTTTACAGCAACCTGCATCGGGGCAGCTCATCGTCAGGGGGACATGGCACTCTTTGTAAGAAATGCTTCTTTCAGAAGCTTCCATTGCCAGGGCGGACCACAGAAATTCAGAGAAAGGGGAGGAGGCTGAGGCCGTGGAAATCTACAGCCAGAAAGGGAAGGTTTGGGGGAAATAGGGAGGTGGGGTGTTGAGGTTGGCAGCAGCTCACGTCTTTACCAGAGAGAACGCGAGGCGATTTGTGCAGAGCTTTACAATGCGTGCCAGCTGGAATCCGTCTCTGCAGATTCATAAATGACTTTCCTCTCACAGACCCAGCCAGGGGCTGAGAGGGTCACTTACATTTGCGGGTGTGATACCGAACTTTATGAGGAAAATTACCCAGTCTGGTGGACTACGAGTCTCAGAGCCGCTCCCCTGGCCCCCGCCCCCACCCCGCGAGCGGGAGTCTGGGCTCCTCGGTCGCCCTCCAGGCTCCACACCGGCCTCCCTCGGGCCCCAGGCCTCATCAGTGGGGGCAGGCTGACCACCTCCGAGGCCTGCCTGCAGCCAGCAGCCCGGCCACCTCAGCAGCTACTCCTGTCCGTCTGTCGCTGCACAGGCTCAGTACAGACGGACAGACGCGATCCGCCAGTGCCCGCGGGAACCGGGAAACACGGAACCCCTGGTCGGCCAGGTATGCAGAGAGGCCCGGCCGGCAAAGCTTGGAGGTGTCACAGGAAGTGAAATCGAGGGACCGCTTAAGTGGCACCAAGTGGAGAGCCTGCTTTGGGAGAACTGGCAGAGGGGTGGGGTTGGGGGCAGGAGCCTTTTGCAAAAAGAAAGACTGAAAAAGAGAAGCAGGGAGCGTCTGGGGCGCCCGTCGGCCCTGTTTGAGGTGAGGAGCCCAGTGCCGGCCTGGCGCACGGGGTGTGCCAACCACAGCGCTGGGCCTGGGGGCAGCGGGGCCTCTACATGGACGCTCCTGAGGGTCCCAGGAGGAGCGACTCCATCTGGATTATTTCAGGGCAGAGAACTTGCTGTTTCATCCCCGGAACTCCACAAACCTGCAGATCTGCTGGGGAGGGTAACAGGGGGTGCCGGGCTTCACAGGAGCCTTCCAGCTGCTTCCGGGAGCTCGGCGCTGAAGGCAGAGAGCAGGTGGGTAGTCGCCCGTCCAGAGCAGACAGTAGCTGGTCCCAGAGCCCTGCTCCCCTGCCTGTCGTCGAAGGGACGCTCAGAGCAGCCTGCATGAACACCGCTCCCATCTGTGAGCCTGGGTGTCCCGCGTGAGGCCCAGACTGCGCCCCCTCCAGTCGCCTCACTCTCGGGCTCAGTGCGACCGCAGTGATGAGGGTGATAGCAACCCTGAGAAGACGCAGGCAGCCCAGAGTTCACCGCGGCCAGGACACGGAGCAGCCCGTGCCCATCTCCAGAGGAGTGGGGACGGAAGGTGCGCTGGGCACAGGCAGTGGGATGTTCCTCAGCCATAAAAAAGAATGAAATGATGCCATTTGCATGGATGGCCCTAGAAATTACCAAGCGAAGGAAGTCAAACAGAGAAGGATAGATGTCACATGGCATCACATGTAAAATATATTAGGAAAAAAAGGCACAAATGAATTTATTTACAAAATAGAAATAGACTCAGACCAGAGAACACAAGTGTATGGTTACCAGCAGGGAACAGTTGAGGGAGGAATGAATTTGGGGTTTGGGTTTAGGTATACACACTATAAGACAGATAAACAAGGCCATACTGCATAGCACAGGGAGCTATACTCAACATCTTGTAATAACTCATAATGGAAAATAAAAAAGGAACATAAATAAGTGCACACACATATATCGTGTATGAAACCAAAACACTTTGCTGTGCTTGTGAAAGCAGTACGGTATGGTGAATCAACTGTGTGCCAGTGTGAAATTATTAGTTAACTGGAGACAACGGCAACCCGGGGTCCTGACGGGAGTCTCCGTGCAGGTGGGCCCAGCTCGCTGGTGGGCTGGTGGTAGCTTCTCATCCCTTTTCTACCAACGCCTCAAACGCTGAGCACAAGTTCATTCAAAGTTAGGCTCTGGGCAGTAAAAATCCTTCTTGAGAAAATAGAGTTGTCTCAAACTGCCATGTGAACTATTTTTTGTTGGCAGGGTTTAAATCCACTTTTCTCCAACCCCCAAACTGGAAAAACAATTTTCGTTTGGAAACGCCTGGGCTGACATGGTTGTCGAGACCAATCTTTCCCGGGGTTTGCAGTCTCGCCCAGGGGAGTGCTTCCGTGTGTGTGGAGCGCTGACTGGTTTTGCTGGTTTCCAGCCAAACTGTGTGCGTTTCCTGCTCCGACTCAGAGCGCGAGGCGCTGGGAGGTGGACGGTCCAGCCCGGAGGGCCTGGGAGGCGGTCAGCCCTGCAGCAGCTCCGTAAGAAAACGGGAGCTTCTGGGTCAGCGCAGGGAGCCCAGACCCGCTTCCGGGGATGTGCCAGGTCCCCGGCCCCTCAGACGCTGGGGAGCTCGTGGTCCCTCTGCTCCAGGTGAAATGTCCTCCATGGAGCCGGCCAAGCAGGGGGTCGGGGGCCTGACGGGGCCAGCAGGGGGCGCCAGGCTCGGCCAGGACCACCGCCCCTGACGGGGCCAGCAGGGGGCGCCAGACGCGCCAGGACCACTGCCTCCTGACGGGGCCGGCAGGGGGCGCCAGACTCGGCAGGACCACTCCTCCCTGACGAGGCCAGCAGGGGGCACCAAACTCCGCAGGATCACCGCCCCCTGACGGGGCCAGCAGGGGGCGCCAGGACCACCGCTCCCTGCCCCCATGTGGCCAGCTGCCTCCCTCCTAGGTCTCCTCCAGGTCTGCAAATCACCTGTTTTCTGAGATGCATCCGTGACCCCGAATCGAGACTCAAGGCCACCGACGGGCATCACCGAGCGTGGTCCACGCCCAGCCGAGGTCCAAGCGCAGCCTCTGCTCCTGTCGGCTTGGGCACAGGGGCTCCCTCTCCCCCGCTGGGTGCTGTTGTAGTCCTGTGCTCGGGGTGATGTCTCTATTTAAAGTGGCCCAAGCACAGCGTGGCACGGCGGCCTGGGGGTCCGCGGTCCAGGAGGCAGTGACGTGCCTCAGCTGAGCGTCCTGCAGGTGCCACGCTGCTGCCGTCTGTATTAATATGGCATCCTTACTCAGAAGCACAGGGTGTGTTCCTCTGCTGGCCAGAGTGACCCCAGGCTGGCCCGGGTCAGCTGGAGCAGGGCCACCAACCTTTGTTTCATCACCTCCCGAGCCGTGTCTGGGTTTCCCCAGCACCTGGCCTGAAGGTAGGAGCAGGTTCGTCAGCCCGGAGGGTCTGGGAACACCTGGCCAGCCCCGTGGCGGCCAGCCTGCCCTCAGCAGCTCTGAGGACCTATCCTTTGTCCTCACAGCCTCCAGCCCTGCGGGCTGTCCCCTGGGCATGGCCAAGGCTGGTCATGCTGCCCTGACGGTCATTCTCAGTTGCGTCTTCAGGGCCAAGGAGAACAAGGAAACCATGACTCGAGCTCTTCGGTCTCAAGGAATCGCACCCCTGGGAGCAGAGTCAGCCATCCACCCACTGGGGTGCGTGGGCAGCCCTGCTGACCTCCTGCTGGGTCAGAGTGCTTTGCGAGCTATCCCCTGAGCAGCCGGCCTTCCTTACAGCAGTGACCGCCTCAGGGCCTGCCCCTCATCCTTGTTTCTGAGGCTCCCATGGTGACTCAAACACCCTCTGTCTTGATGAGGCTAAGAAGCAGAAACAAAACAACAAAGCGCATCCTGGGGGCCCTGCCAGCACCCCGCCCCAGGGACGCCAAGACTCTGCCCCTCACACCACGATCCACCCACCCTCCACCACCAGGAAAGTGAAGCTGAATGTTTCCAGACAGAGGCCACTTGCCAAGTCAGGGCTGGGCTTGCTTGGCTGGACGAGAATCAGGGAGACGAGGAGCTGAGCCTGTGTATCACCTGCGCCAGGTCAGAGGCTCACCCGCAGACGGGTGCCACCCGCTCTCTGGCCTCCACCCCCGACCTGCACCGGGCACTCAGCGCCGGGCTGCAGGAAGCAGGCTGCACACTTCCAGACAGAAATCTGACGATTCAGTGCAGGTGACTCTCCCAACCCGTTCAGAACGTGAAGGTAACCGGAGCTCTCAGACTGAGCCTTATTGTTACAAGACAGCTACTGTTGACATGAAGGAAGCCATCTGTATGGTCCAGGCTTAACAGTCCAGCGATACAAGCAAAAACTATCATTTGTGAACTTTCGACATTTTGAACCGTGAAGTTGCTCGATTAGATAATTCGGTGCGGTTACACGTTGTATCTTCAAAATGGCATAAAGAAGGCAGAAAAATGGTCCCAAGTTCACTGTAATAATTAGATTCAAAAATCCTCAAGCAACAAACTGTTTCTGAGTACCAGCTCTATTTATGAAAAAAAAAAAAAGAAGAAGAACAGAGGCTGACCACCTACAAATCACCACCGAAGCCAAGAACAAGCAGGGCACCCAGTGCCGTACAAGATGGGAAGGATACAGACAGAAGTGTCCTTATTTAAAAATAAAAAAGATTGGATGTGTAGAAAACCTAAAACCTAAGAAAAATATGTAAAATCTTAGGAAAGGACCATAAATCCTTGTCAAAGCCTATTAAAGAAGTCTTTAAAAAATGTAGGAATACATCATGTTTATGAATGGGAGGATGAAGTGTTTACAAAGTCAACTGAGCTGAGATTGAATTCTAGATTCAATGCGATACCAACCCAAACCGCAGCAGGGAGTCAACAGGCTGGAACCCAAGTACACTGGGAAAGGCCAGGACCCCGTGGACATGGAGGGTCCTGCAGAAGAGACTCAGCTGGGTCACTTCCACCCAGGGATCGAGAAGGTGCTCACAGCCCTGCACCAGCTCGGACAGCGGGCGCCGGCGCAGGCGGCAGCAGAGAGACATGGCACAGACCCAGAAACCCTCACTGGGGCAGCCCCCCCGTCAGAGCGGCCGCTGGTGTGGTGGGGAAGGACGGTCCTCTCCATGGGATGAGGGCCCTATCACCAGGTCGGCACAGCAGAGAGGGGCTCGCTGCCTAGCTCCAGAGGCTCCAATCTGTGAGACAACATGCCTCTAGCTTAGGTTCCTGCTGCCCGAATGCACGCGTGGGCCTCCCTAGTGGCGCAGCTGGAGAAGAATCCGCCTGCAGTGCGGGAGGCCTGGGTTCGATCCCTGGGTTGGGAAGACCCCCTGGAGAAGGGAAAGGCTACCCGCTCCAGTATTCTGGCCTGCAGAATTCCATGGACTGTAGTCCATGGGTCACAGAGTCGGACACGACTGAGTGGCTTTGACTTCACTGATGCGCTCTTACTGGGAACTTGGCGGGCAGACCAGCCACCACGACACGGGCGTGAACCAGGGAGACGCGCAGGTGGATGTGAGGGCGAAGGGCACTGACGGAGAGCTGGGGCCAGAAGAAGGCCCTCCGGATCCGAAGGTTGGGGCAGGTCGAGCTGGGGTGCGCGAGGCGCCCGGGACCCACTACGCTGGCTCCCCCTCCAGGGGCAGGCAGAGGCTGCGGCCAGCTCGACTTTCCGACTTTCCGTCACAGAAGCAGGGTGACAACATGACAACAGCCCCGAGTGCGGTGCGGCGGGCGGGGCAGGCTGCTGAAAGGAGAGCCCCTCGGGCGGGGCTTCTGGGTCACCGAGAAGGTCGCTGAGCTGAGCGCCGGGCAAGTAGAGGTCCGGGAGGGTGTTCAGGGGAGACTGGAGATCCAACCGGGCCTCCGCCCAGCATGGGGGCTGCTGCCCAGATGCTGGGGGCCGCTCTGAGCCGGGTGGGATGGCCGGCACCTCCCCCTACAAGATGTCCCTGTCGTCTGAGGCATCGACCAGTTTCCAAGTTCAGAACCGACGCGCTGCCCTCCTGGACTGATGGACAGGGCGAGAGAGAGGCGGGGTGGAGGCGGGGCCAGCAAGGCGGGGCCCGGCCGCGGGCCTGAAAGCCGTGTGGAACAAGGACTCTGGCGGCCTGCCCCCAGCGGACACAGGTCCGCCCGGCGGTCAGTTCTCCCACTGCAGGGAGTTCAGGATGCAGGGTGAGGACCCAGCAAACGCAGCCCCGGGACGCCGGCCGCTCTGCCTGGGTCAGCGTCTCTCGTGGCTCTGTGTCCCAGGAACTGGAATCCCTGCAGGACGAAGCCTCAGGCTGGGGCGGCAGGTGGACCAGAAGGCTGGAGAGGGATTGGTCAGGGGCTTCCGTCTGCTAAGATGAAAGCCCAGGGCAAGGTCAGGCCCAGGTAGCGCGTGCCAGCGGCCCTGGGACTAATCTTCAGTGCCAACAGCTCCAACTCTAGCCAAACACCAGAGACGCTTCCCAGAGCCCGAGCACGCAGCCTCCTGACGGAACCGCACTGCAGGTCCAGCGGCCCCGGCTGGGAGATGCCAGAAGCCTGCGTGGGCCTGAAGCCATTGCTCCCGGTTTATGGACAATCCAGGTTGCTAATGGTTTCCTGCGCACCAGTGATCGCAAGAATGCCAGGAAGCCAGTTTCCCACAAGGGCACCGCAGGCAAATCTGCAGGAAACACATTGAGTTTCATAAGATCCACTGACCGCTGCACCGAGATGAGAAACCCCAGTGGAGGGCGAGGTGACCGGCGGCTGCCAGCTGTCCCGAGAGCACACGCCTGATCGCGCTGTGTTTCCTGCCAAGGACCTCGGCTCCCTTGAGTTAAAGGCGCGATTTGCCCGTGTGGCCGTGATGACAGCTTGCACCCCCGCTCTGACTGTGGCCAGCATGCCCACTCCCTCCCAAAGACCCCCTATTGCTGGCGGGTGCTCACTCCCCAGGAGGGGTTTTGCATGTGAGGGGCTGTGTCCTCAGCCCACGGGGCAGCCCTGGTGGAGGGCACTGCCCCAAGCCACCCGATCACAGCCGTTTCCCAGGCTGTGAACGGGGCCTGGTGAAGGGGGACGGAGCTCATCTTTCTGGGGAAGCCGATGATGGGACCTTGGAGGCCACCGAGATCCACGTCTTCCGCTGAGAGTCAGGGCAGCTGCGAGAGGACGCAGAGAGGAGCTTGCCCACGGCCAGCCTCCCTGAGTGCACTCGCTTTCTCATGGGCCTCCCAAGGAAGTTCATGTCCCCTCCGTGGGCTGAGCTACATGGTCATCATTGGCAACGAGACTCTGACGGCTCTAGGGTGTGGTGCTGGGCCTCCATGTACACCTTCTGCGTTTCAGCCAGAGGGTGTCAGCTCAGCCTCTGAAACATCTCCTGGCGTCCATAAGACTCAGTGTCTGTCTCCAGGGGTGGAAGCGAAGAGGAAATCCACACCCAGTGACGTCTCACTGCACAAGGAAGGCACTCTTTGTCTTGTTTCACATGAAGAGAAAGGGAACCCGGAGAGGTCAGGCCAGGCCAAAAGGCAGGCAGGTGGAATGGAGGTGTCAGGAGAATAACGCAGAGCGGGCTGGCTTCCGCCCAGCACACTGACTCTTGTAACAAACAAGAAGGAAATCAAAGAAACGCTCAGACCCAGAGACAAAAGGGTGATGTTTGAGACACGCTTGTGCTGTTTAGTTGTTCAGTTGTGTCTGTCTCTTTGTGACCCCGTGGACTGTGGCCCTGCAGACTCCTCTGTTGATGAGATTTCCCAGGCAAGAATACCATTTCCTTCTCCAGGGGCTCTTCTGACCCAGGAATTGAGCCCCTGTTTCCTGCACTGGCAGGCGGATTCTTTACCACTGAGCCATCAGGGAAGTACTTGAGATGCCCAAACCACAAAGGAAGCTCAGATCGTCCCCAGGAGCCAGTCTCCCTCCTGTTCTCTGACCCCACGAGGCTGAAGCAGTGCTGGCCGTGGGTGAGTCACGGGGGTAGAAGGACCCAGCAGTGCTGGCCGTGGGTGAGTCATGGGGGGAGAAGGACCCAGAGGCCAAGAGCACTTGGGCTCCCCGGGCCCTGCAGGGTCTCGCCAGGGGTAGGAAGGGGCTTATGGGTGGTCTGCAGAGCTGGACCAGACTGAGACCCGGACGGTCACACTCCCCATGGTCCCCACGTGCTGACCCGGTCCGGGTGCCTCCCCAGCTCCCACGGATCTGCAGGTCTGGAGCCCCTTGGGCTCCAGAAAGTCAGCTGAGGGCCTGACTCCAGGGGCTGTGCCTGGTCATCCAGTGGGAAGACTGGAGTTTAGAGTGGCCTCGCTGTAAGACTTAGAGAAGAAAGTGAACTTTCCGGGGCTTTTCCTCGACCTGGAAACAGAATGTTTAAGGAGAGCGGATGGTGGAGCTGCTTCAGCTCGCTCGTAGGAAAATCAGGGGGGGCCCTGCAAGACCTCCCTGGGGTCTCTCTTCTCTGGGGCTCTGTCTCCGTGGCCGGGAGGAAGCAGGAAGGAGGCACGTTCCTTGTCTGCTCAGCGAGCGGTACCGAGTCCTCTCCTCTCAAGGGGGGCTGCTGGCATCACGGCACAGGTGAAAGGGAACCGTCCCACCCCAGGGACCAGGATGGCAGCCGCAGTGACCACAGCGGGTGCCACGGCCACGCGGCGGCTGGCAGCGGGATCCCTGCTCCCCGCACCCAGGCCCGCAGCTTCTAACTCTGTCCAGCAACCTCATCCTCTCATACCTCTTGTCTTCAGGCATGCTATTTGCAAAAACAGGATCATCGGGATCAGCCTCCCGGTGAAGATCTTCACCTTGAAGGGCACCGGAGCCACTGCTGAAACATGAAGCTCAGAATCACAGCGGCTTCGTAAATGCCAGCTCGATTTTGTGGAGAGGTAGGTCAGGAAGATCCCCTGGAGAAGGGCATAGCAACCGCCCCCAGTGTTCTTGCCTAGAGAACCCCATGGACAGAGGAGCCTGGCGGGCTCCAGTCCGTGGGGTTGCAGACTTGGACACGATCGAAGCAACTTAGCATGCACGCAGGTATAGTCGACTTACAGTACTTGTCTGTAGCAAAGTGATTCAATTGTACACAATGTTTAGGCCTCGAACACAGTCCCAGCAGCCTCATCGTCTCGCTTATGGGGCGTCTAGGCCATTTTCCGACACAGGCCATTGCAGCATATTGAGTAGAGCTCCCTGAGTTGTCCTGTAGGCCCTTACTAGTGACCTGTTTCATATACAGCAGTGTGTGTATGTTAACCCCAGGTCCAGCCCCCCCACAGCCGTTCTCTCTGGCCACCGTGAGCTTGTTTTCTGTCGTCGGTGAGTCTGTGTCCACTTATATCGGTCTTAGACTCCACAGACAAATGACAGCATACGACGTGTGTCTTTGTCTGACTTGCTTCTCTGAGGACGACCACCTCCAGGCCCGTTTCTGTTGCGGCCAGGGGTGCTGTCTCCTTCTTTCTTATGGCTGGGGAGCGGTCCATAGCGTATCTGTGCAAAGCAGGAATCTGTGGAGACAGAGGGAGTGGGGTCCCTAAGGAGTTTGGGACTGGCTGGGACGTAAGAGCTCAGGAAAGACACATGGTGAGTGGAGGGCAGCCGTGCGGAGCACTTTCCCGGAGGGGTCGGTTGCCGGGGCTCAGGTGGGGAGCAGAGGGTGCAGGGTCTCGGGAATGGCTCAGGTAACGAGGCTGTGGACAAGGGCAGACGCAAACGCAGGGCAGGGGTGTGGTGGGGGAGGGCCCGGGACTCAGTCCCACGGGGAGGAGGCTGGGGCAGACGCTGCAGCCAGGAGTAACCCCCTGCCCCGGCGAGAGCTGGGGTCTGCTTTCGGCCTCCCCTTTCCAGTTACTCTGGGTCAAACGAGACGATTTCTTCGTTAAAACTCTGTTGCCTTTCAGTTCAAGCAACCTCTGAAATATTTCAGCATCCTCTCCCTTTCCTGTTTGCAGGAAAACACGAGTCAGCGCTGACTGCTATTTTAAGAACTAATGGTGGGACAGGGGTAGCTCTCTAAGCCCAGAGGCTCCAGGAGCATGGCTGGGCACACTCGGTGAGAAGGGAGCCACACTCACGGGTGTGTTAGAGCCACACTCACACATGTGTCGGAGCCTGGGCCGTGCCAGGCGCTCGGCCTGAACCCCCGCTGTCTGCACAGCAGGAACAAGTGGTGTGGAATTAAACTATATATGTAAACGGCCTGGGCACGAAGTCCTGGTAAGCTAATAGCAACGCAGCTACAGCTGCGGCTGAGCACAAATCAGAAGTCACATCTCGAGCATCCAGCCGCGCCAAGGTACAGAACCGCGATGTCTGCGGAGCACGCAGGGAACTCGGGGCTTCTGGCAGCCTCTGGGGGAAGCCGAGTTAGCATACGTGCTCACAGTCCCCAAGTCTGCTGAAATGAACAGCTCTGGCCTCAGTGTCACAAGAAGCGGGTCTGAGTCTCGGGTCCCCAGTTCCCAACGGCTGCGAGTGTCAGGGGTCTCGGGCACAGAGGGCAACCCAGCCTGGAGGAGACGCTCTGTGGACAAGAGGCCAGGGTGGTACCACGTCCCGGGCCCTCTGACTCCCCTGACACCGAAGCACGTTTACAAGAAATGATGACCCTGGCTATTCTCTGAGTTAATTTCTGGTGCTGTGATTTCTAACGAACACAAACAGCAGCGGTTTCCAGGAACTTCCCGTGAGAACGGCCGCAAACTAAGTCACCCAGCAGAGGCTCCGTCTGTGGCCCCCGCTGTGTTTTGCTTAAAGAGGACAGGCAACAGGAGAGAGGCTCTGTGCTGGGAGGGCGAGGGTGGCGGGAAAGTGAGGGGCGCGGGTGCCTCGCGGCTCCGGAACGTGGGGCTTCCATCCAAGCCCATGATTGAGAGATTCGGCTTCAGCAAAACATCCAGCAGGACCTTTTCTATGAAGCCTGAGGTGTGCTCAGTGTGCAAGAAGGGAGTTACAGTGGAGGTCAGGCGATCCCACACCCTCTCCTTCCCCAAACCTCCAGGACCGGGAAGCCACCTGGGGCTCACGCGTCCACCCTCGGACCATCTATACCTGCGACAAAAGACGCTCCACCCCCAGGGACACCGCAGGCCCACAGAGCAGCTGTTTCTGCAGACAGGCTTCCTGGCAGCGGCGGCTGGGCCAGCAGTGGGCTGACAGCCAGACTCACAGAGGCGCAAATCCCCATGCCAGGACCACTCTGTTAAGTTAGAACAGGCAGAGCTATTTGAGGAACGACCCTGAGACCCAGCTGGGCTTCCTGCCTCTGAACAAAAAACTTCAGACGCTGAAAGAGAAAATAAGACTGAGTCACTTTTAACAAATTTCACAGATGTTAAAATAGGCTCCTCTGGAGTTTCTGGAACCTTCCGAATTCAAACATGTGACCCCATTGTCAATGCTCAAGGTTTGGATTTGAGAGCATCTGTTACCATAAACATAAAAGGTGGAGAATCCACAAAATTTCAAGCGGAAGGCTTAACA
>SJYA01005691.1:33868-50288 GCA_006410615.1 Neotragus moschatus | reverse complement strand
AAAAAAAAAAAAAAAAAACAGAACAGCATAGCTACGGAAAACTACAATGTTCAGTGAATGCGAGATGTATGTATGCTTTGAGCAGGAAATTAAGTTTGTTAGAGATTTTTTTTCCTGGGTTACATATATGCCAGTATATATATTTTGTTTTATTCTTTCCTATAGCTTCAAAACATTTATTAAATATGTATAATCAGATACTGAAAGAAGTTCGTCATTGGAATTTGTTTGATCTTTATTGTGGAGACAAGTGAAATAGCAAAACTATAAAAACATTGTTTCATCAGAAAATGTTGAATAATGGAACAAGACTTCTTTTTTAAATTAATTTTTATTTTACATTGTAGAGCAGTTGATTCACAATGTTGTATTGGCTTCAGGTGTGAGAAAATTTCCTTTTATCTATGCCTTTTTTTAATCAGTAAACCCGGTATTAGATTTTATTCCTCTTCAGCCCAGCCCAGTATGAAGTATGCATTAGAATAAAGATCTAACCCATAATAGAATTTTGGTTTAAAGTGAGGGGTGTGTGATAAATTTTCCTTCTGTGTCTCTTTTTTTAAAAAATAGCAATTTAAGTCCGAGGCGTATCAACAGCAAATAGAGATGGAGAGGCTGAACCATCAGGCAGAGCTTCTGCTGAAGAAAGTAACAGAGGAAGGTGACAAGCACACTGTTCAGGACCCGCTGATGGAGCTGAAGCTGATATGGGACAGTCTGGATGAGAGGATCATCCACAGACAGGTAGACCCCAATTGCAAGGCCATATACTAATGTAAAATGACTATTAAAAAGTAAACTAAGGTGTTCCTGGATACAAACTTTGAAAACCCCTACATTCACCTGTTTCCTTAGAGATTTTCCTGCTTTTCATGCCATTAAAATTTTTTTTTTCACACTGAAAATATAGGAGGCTATGTGATTGGGTTCACTGGCCTTGCCTATAGACCTCTGCAGTATGAAGCAATCATCTGTTCACTCGTGTTTGCTAAACGTGGGCCGTCTGTCCTGTTGGACATGTGGGTTGATCATCTTCCGCCCCTCTGTCTGCAGCACAAGCTGGAGGGCGCCCTGTTGGCGCTGGGGCAGTTCCAGCATGCGCTGGATGAGCTGCTGGCCTGGCTCACGCACACCGAGGGCTTGCTCAGCGAACAAAAGCCTGTTGGAGGAGACCCCAAGGCCATCGAGATCGAACTCGCCAAGCATCACGTATGTGGC
This sequence comes from Neotragus moschatus, assembly GCA_006410615.1. Classification (NCBI taxonomy): domain Eukaryota; kingdom Metazoa; phylum Chordata; class Mammalia; order Artiodactyla; family Bovidae; genus Neotragus; species Neotragus moschatus. The sequence continues at coordinate 49,070 of SJYA01005691.1, read as the reverse complement.
TGTGACTGCATTGTCTGCTCTCTTCTCTCCGCATTTCTGGGGTCACCAGATGTTTTTGGTCTGTTTCTTTCTTAGGCATTTTATGGTTTTGACCCAAGTTTCTATTTGACATCTGCAGCATAAGCACGTTCTTTAAAAGATGATGGTCAGAATGTTTTTCTCATTGGTCAAGGTGGTTATTCTCCANACTGCATTGTCTGCTCTCTTCTCTCCGCATTTCTGGGGTCACCAGATGTTTTTGGTCTGTTTCTTTCTTAGGCATTTTATGGTTTTGACCCAAGTTTCTATTTGACATCTGCAGCATAAGCACGTTCTTTAAAAGATGATGGTCAGAATGTTTTTCTCATTGGTCAAGGTGGTTATTCTCCAGAATAGCAAGAATGGGGAATTTCTGACTAAATTTTGGGAGGGCTGCGTGACCAACACTGGAGGGTTTAAATTTCTGACTGTCCCTGTCCTGGATGACACAGTTTGACAAGTAGTTGAGGACAGCCTGGCGAGCCGCAGCTCTCTTGCCGGCTTTTGTGTGTCCCCTCCGGTCAGCCTTCCCTTCTCGCGGCTCCACAGCTGCGTTTAGGCTCGTTGCCTGTTTCTGTCTGTATCTCTCTAATCATGTTGGAGCTTATGCTGATATTCCTTTCTCTTAACTTTTCACGGGCTTCTTGTGTCTCTCGGTCTTTCTCTTCCCGTGTTAGCTTTTTAAGTGTTTGTTATGTTGAGAAGAGTTTTTACACGTCCTATGCTTGATTGGAAACTTACAAACGGAACATGTTTGCCTTGAGATATATGCAGAAGACTTTCATATTTTTGTCATCTTTGTGACACTGGTTAATGATGCTTAGTGGAAAATTCTGTCCATCTTAGTCAGGTCACAAGGTTTAATGAATAAAAGTTACGCTCTGTAGAGTTGATCCTGACATTCAGCAGGCTCTCCTAGAACTTTTAACATTCACATTATGTGGTATCTTATCCTGATCTTAATAAGTTTTCCTTGATGATCATATTGAAACATTTGATTATTTTACATATTAACACCATTTTAAAATAATAGGTTTCTAGCACTTTAAGATCATGATACACAGTTTTTGATTATTCTTGCCTAATTGCTCTTCCTTCATGTGTTTCCCTATAGTAATTGTTCCCTATTGTAAATTTTTCTTCTGTTTTTACCCCGTTCGATCTATGTTTACCATCATTACCCAGCCATGTCTGATTAGGCAGTTAGAACTAACTTCGCATCATCAATATTTGTCTTCATTTAACCTCTGTATTATACCTTTGCAGTCAGAGTGGCTCTGCATGTAGACAGAATGTTTCTTCTCACAGTGTGAGTTTATAGCATTTACGTCGTCACAAACTTAACCATGGTCCTAAAACTCACATACATCAGTGACAGGAACGTTGTAGAAGGAGGTAGAGATGGGAACATGAGGCACCCTGGCCCACTTATTTGACAGGGATGAGTTAGGAACCTTTAGTTTCCTTTAGTTAGGAATGTTTTCTCCTTGCATTTTAAAAAATGTTATTAATTTTATTGACGTGTCGTTGATTTATAATGTGGTGTATAATTTCTGCCATATAGCAAAGTGACTCAGTTATAAATATATATATGTATATATTCCTTTCATGTCTTTTCCATTAGTTTATCACAGAATAGTGAATATCGTTCCCTGTGCTATACCGTAGCACCTTGTTGTTGATCCGTCCTCCATACATTAGTTTGTGTCTGCTAATCCCAGACTCCCAGTCCTTCCTTCCCCCTTCTCCTTCCGTTTCTAAAGGTCACAGGTCAAGGATTCAGAATTGCCAGCACAGTTTTTAGAGAAAGGGAGGGAATATTCTCATCTCTGTCCTGCTTTATGCTCTGGTTCCTAGGCTGTGGCTTATATAGTGGGACTCTGAACATTTATAAGAATGACTTTTATAGAATTATCATTTGATTTTATTATGAAAATATTGAGCTCTTACCTTTTGAACGTGGTTCCTACTGTTACCATGTCAAAGTACCTGCTGCTTATAAAGATCACTCCTTACTCAGCTGACTTTATAGCTTTTGAAAAACCCTCCCTCACCAGATGCCCCAGAACCTGAGTGAATGGAGTCAGAGAAACAGTGATCACAGGTGGTTCGTGCCCTTGGCTGAAATCCTCCTGGTCTGGGGTTCCCAGGGTGGGACATCTCACCCAGAATAACACACAGTGCTCCTTTTGTTTGTCACACATCTCTGAGTGTAGAGAAGGATTGTCACAGACTTTTGCTAACAATAGAGGAAGATTTCTTCTGGTTTCCAAAAACATAGCACAGTCTTCGCAAAAGGAAGCTATTCCTGAGCTGTTATTTGCTCTTTAAAATTCTTTTCAGAATTCTTTTAAAGTTCTTTTAGCCTTGCAGTTGCTTTCTGCACTTACCACTCTTGTCCATGTTAATGCCTCTAAGTGTTATTAATCTGTCCTTATATTCCCACCAGATAATAGAATAGGAAGATATTATGCACTGGGGTCTGTCATGGGCATATTATGTGTGTATTTTCTCGTAAGAGAACAACTAAATGGAATGCATTCTCAGTAGATGGTGAAATCTCCTCAGTAGATGGTGAAATCTCTTTTCCTTTAATAGTAGAGCCTCCTGGGGTTCCTGTCAACTTAAGAGTTAATTCTGGCACCCTTGAAACCTGAGATGATAAAATAATATTCTGTGATCATCATTTGTTTACTTTTTAAGAGTGCTAATTGTAAGACATGGGAATGTATTCATTTTATATTCGGAAATATATCAGTACATTTATGTATGTTTGAAATTGTTTGCCCAAGACATGAAAATTAAGTTCAAGTAGAATGAGCTTGAATCCAATGAATATTTTTGAGTCTTTTAACTATACTCTCTAGATAATGTCATCAGTTGCAAATCTATTCTAATGGGAAGCACTAGCAGTCTTCTAAGTATAATCATTTCAGGGGATGTTGGTAGATTGAAGATAATACTCATCAAAACTGCAAAGCTAAGGGGAAAGAAGGCCACCATTTTTAGAAGTTCACAGTATTAGAATTCTGTGTATATGCTGTTTTGATTTCAAAAGGTTTCCTAACCAGGAAATAAAACAATTGCATTAGAAGCGGTAATAGTATATTACAAACTAGCAAGCATAGTAAGTGTTATTGGAATATTTTTAGGTGCTCCAGAATGATGTATTAGCTCATCAATCCACTGTGGAAGCCGTGAATAAAGCAGGAAATGACCTAATTGAATCAAGTGCAGGAGAAGAAGCGAGCAGCCTTCAGAACAAGCTGGAGGTTTTGAATCAACGCTGGCAAAATGTTTTGGAAAACACAGAACAAAGGAAGCAGCAGCTGGATGCTGCCTTGCGCCAGGTGAATAAGGAAATAAATCCTGAAACTTTCCGTAATCTTCAAGGTCAAGATGGCATGGCCTTCTTTGATTGGTTTTCAGACCTCTGTTTAGTTTTTATACCTTGGGGAGAGGAGTAAAAATAAGTGGGACAAAGGTGCGGCGCTGAAGAGGACTCAGCTTTGTAGCTCTTAGCTGATCTCCTGACGAAGAAGGGCAGGTGGTCCAGAGGCCCCTGCCGTTGTTCAGAATGCATGGTGAGGCTTAGCAGGCTGCTTAAGCTTTGTTTGTGGCTTCAAAGTGACCATATCTGGCACCTGTCTTGAACCTCTCTCTCACTCCAGGCCAAAGGGTTCCATGGCGAAATTGAGGATCTGCAGCAGTGGTTGACCGACACCGAGCGGCATCTATTAGCATCCAAGCCTCTGGGAGGTTTACCAGAAACGGCCAGGGAGCAGCTCAACGCCCACTTGGTAACTCTGTTGTTTCCTCTAACTCTGGCCTCAGATTAAGAAATTGACCATTTTGTCTAGGCCCTGGTGGTAAATAAACGGTAGGTGAAGGTTTAAAGGCTGTCCAGTTTTGTAGCAGAAATGTAAGTGGTTGACACACTGTTGATGAAAATGTTGATTGAATTTTTAAAATCAGAATCTCTATTTTAAGGTGTAGTGTGTCAATGTATGAAAAAGAGGTTTTAGAAGCCTAGGCATTTTTTTAGAAGCAAATCTTCCCCCCCAAAAAGGATAAACTTTTATGGATAGTAATAGGGTAAATTTTAAACTGTGGTTCCTTGAGTGAAAAGAAAAATCCCAAAAGGGATCAGAATGAACTGATAAAGTATTGCTGTGAGCATAAGATGCTCACGGAGTCTCACAGAAGGGTAGAAGAAGTGTTCTTGTCCTGTGCAGACAGAGCGACTTATTTGCTCCTTTTAACGTTGGTGGGGCTGTGCCTTCAACCTCACACCCGCCAGGTTTGGACAAGAGGACGCTTGTTTTTCACTGTCTGTCCCCGAGCAGTGCCTCTTACCTGCGGGCTGTTCCCACTCAGACTCTGTAGCCCTGTCTCTCTTAAGAATAAGGAAAAAAAAACAATGGAATTCAAGATTCTGACTTTCTATCATGGCAATATGGGAAAATTTGACTGTCTCTGATCTATTGACTTTGCCTATTCACTTCCCATCATAATTCTACTCCAAAAGTTGTAAGAGAAAGCAGTGTGTTGCAGGTGTTGGGAACTAACCCTCTAATTTTTATATTTATGAATTTGCATCAGAAATCTTTTTTTAATATTCTAATGCTTACAGTTAGCATCTTAAGAAATTAAAGCAGAAGTACTTAAGGGTTTGGCAAAAGGAATGGTCCATTGTATGTGAAAGTCTGTCCTCTTTAGTAATTCTCATATTACTGTAAAATCCTACTAATAAAGCTGCACTTATTGGGGAGAATTTTGCATTTGATGATTTGGAGAGGAAGTGCCATCCTGTAGGTTTTGTGAAGAAACAGAGCAGAGGTAACATCTGTTACACAGTAGCTGTGAGCAGTTAAAATGAACCCTATTAGTCCAGTAGAGAATTTTCTAGAGTCTATTTTCCTTGTTTAAATTATTATGTATCTGGTTTTGTTGTTAATATGTTGAGTTTTGGGTGCCACAAGGGACTCATTTGTTCACTGAAAAAAGTAATTGACTAACTTGGGAGTGCTTGTCTTTTCCGTAAATCTGTCCGTCTTCCAGTTATCTCCTTACTTCCCAAGAAGTACCTGCATAGCTGTTCCAGTCCAATAAGTATAAGTTTAATGAATTCTTGAGCAAACATGCTTGAGATGATTGTCTAATAACAGCTATTTTTTAAATGTTAATTTAGAAGAATGTAAAGAAACAGTTGGAAAGCAAAGGACTTATTTTTAGAATATTTTATTTGAGAAAAATATCACATATCATCATGTCTGGTTTGGGTTGGATATTTAAAATGAATTTGCCGATATAATTTGCTAGATTATAGAATTCCATGATTTAAGGAATTCTAAAGAGTTACTGATTTTCATAATACTGTTTTAGTCATGTTCTTTTGAGTTGCTTCTCTTACACATGAAGGAAACTAGAAAACTTGCGCTGTTACTATTTCCTGAGATTTAGCAATATTTAGAAGCTTTGCTTTGATTAGATAATATTGTAAATATGTTTAGAAGGGGATTTTTGTAAATATGCTTAGATGATACATTTGTAAATATGTTCAGAGGGGAACTTCTTAAAGTTTAAGAAATTACAAAGTTTTGAGGCAATAAAGTTCTAAAGTTAGTAGTAATTGTTGAACATCCTTATGAATATACTAAAACATTGACTTCTAGACTTTAAAAAGGTGATTTTTATGGACTGTGTCACAATTTTTAGAATTATAAAATTAAAAGTGTTAGTATATAATTCTTCAGTGAGCGCTATGGTTTGGCTTATATTAAATCAAATCAATGGAATAGAACTGGTCTTATTAAGGAGTATTTTTTTTTTTTATTCTCTGTGGAAGATACACACTGCATTCTAGTTGAAAACTTTTAAAATGTTATACGAGAGAAGAATATTATATTCATAGGGCCACAAGTCTGGCTTCTGTGATTTCAGAGTCTGAATCATCAACTTTTGTCTTCTTATATTGGGTCTCTCCTTCTGTCCACTGTAAGTCTTCTGAGCAAAGAATTATGTTATACAAAAAATATCGCAGTTGTTGTCCCACGTCCCAGGGAGAGACTGAGAGAACCCATTTCACAGAGAGGAAATTGAGGCTCTCTGAGGTTACGTGAGTCACCCAGGGTCACAGAGCTGATTGGTTACTGTACTCTAACCTTTTGCAGTAGTGTTTAAAATATCGACATATGTGAGATAGGTTGATAGCAGTAGCACCATTTTTAGGGTTTCTTGGTAGAAACAGTATGGCTGTAGGTGTAGGTGTTCTTTCAATACAGCAGAAAGTTCAAGTGTTCGGGTTATTTGTGAGCTGGATGGATTGATAATGTGGAAAAAGAACTCAGATTTCGCTCTCTTGAAAGTGATGTAATTTGGGGGAATATCTCCATCTAGGAAATCTGTGCTGCCTTTGATGTTAAAGAAGAAACATATAAGAATCTGATGCAGAAAGGCCAGCAGATGCTTGCAAGATGCCCCAAATCAGCAGAGACAAATATTGACCAAGACATAAATAACTTGAAAGAAAAGTGGGAATCGGTGGAAACGAAGCTCAATGAAAGGAAAGTATGTGCCTTGATGAGTACTGTAGAATGAATGTCTCCGTTTCATTGCATGAGTCTGACCTTATCTCTGAGTAAAATGTCAGTGGAACTTTTAATGACTCATGTTTAAATTTTCTTTGTATGCGTTTGGACATTAATGGGTTCTGAAAATAGTATTCTGTCTTAACATAGGAGAGCAGAGTTGAAGGAACCTATTCAGACACAGATGGAGAAAGGTATCTCAGATTGTTACTAGATATAGTTTAAGCCTGTGAACCACTCGAATTCTGAGTGGTTAAATAATTTTAATCACACTAAGCAAAAGGCAGGCTGTATGTAGGCTTGGGGTGAGGGGAGGGAGACCAAGAAAATGAAATGAATTCTACATATAAAAATAAGTACTTATGCAACAAAAATCTTTGAGAGGAAATTAAAAATATTGATCATATAAAAATGATAGGCTTGGAATACTAGATCATGTGCCTTCACCAAGGAGTATAATGTATATATATTTCATAGTATTTTGACCCCCGAAATGAATTGTATGCATGTCAAATTTTCCTTTTCTAAATTCTGCTTTGTAATTATGTTCTGTTGCTGGTTGTTTTCCCAAGCCATAATTTTAGTGTGTATAAATTCTTTTTTACCTGCAGTGTGATGCTTCTCACTCTACTTGAAGGGACTTGGTTAGCCAGTATTCAAACACTGTCTGGGAGAGATGCAGAAATATGCAGACTATGCAGAAATACAGCATGGATGGAAAGGAGATGTGTCAGAGAGTGGTTACCCTGGGGGAAAGTGCCTTGAATACCACAGAATGCTCAATAATCCGTCTTTGCAGGTTAAACTGGAAGAGGCTCTCACCTTGGCCATGGAGTTCCACAACTCCCTCCAGGACTTCATCAACTGGCTCACCCAGGCAGAGCAGACCCTCAACATGGCTTCCCGGCCCAGCCTGATCTTGGACACTGTCTTGTTTCAAATCGATGAACACAAGGTAAGCTGCAGCGCTGATGTACGGCACTCACCTCTCAGACGTTTTTAGACATCAGGCTGTTTTAATGGGAAAAGCATACATTTGGTGGTCTTTTGTCCTTTGAGACCAGCTCATCATCCCAGAAGCATTTCAAGATCCATTTTTCCTTACCATGCTTTTTTTTTTTTTTTTTGGAAAGGTCTTTGCCAATGAAGTCAATTCTCACCGAGAGCGGATCATAGAGCTGGACAAAACTGGAACCCACCTGAAATATTTCAGTCAGAAGCAAGATGTCGTTCTCATTAAGAATCTGCTTATCAGCGTACAGAGCCGCTGGGAGAAAGTGGTCCAGCGTTTAGTGGAGAGAGGAAGATCTTTGGATGAAGCAAGGAAGAGGGCCAAGCAGGTAAACCTCTGTAAAGATCCTCTGAACTCGGCAGTGACTTGGTTAGGTGATTAAATATATGTTATGTTATGAAAGTCCTCTAATGGCAGGCTGTGCCTTGTGTAGCTTTTGTGGCCTGGGGCCAAAGTGTTTGTTTCCTACAAGGAGCGTGGCCTGAGTCTGGAGGATGACTTCACTTTCTGAGCTTTGGCAGCAGCCCAAAGCCCTGGGGATCAGCCTTGGAGGGACTGATCTTAGCTCGATCTCACCGATGGACCCTTATCATCAGGGCTTGAAAAAACCTTCCATAGTTCTGTTGTTGGTTCTGTTTGTTTTCTTTGTCCTTCCAGCCTCCACTGAGTACTCAGAGTGAGGCAGTCTATTACACTGCCATGGCTGTGTAGCTCCAAAACCAGGCATTCTCCCCACAGGCCCCCACGCAGCTTTCCAAAGGTGTGCTCTGGGTCTGGGCTGCTACCAGGGTCTTCTTCATCTCTCCCAGTCTGTGCACTTGTTGACAAGCCTTCCTTTCTTCTCTGGTTGGATACCGCTCTATCCGACTTTGAAATGAACTATTTGAATCTTAGGGGGAGCTGGTTCTTTAATCTAAAGAGTCTCACAAGGAGCTTTTCTTCCTTCCTTCATCTGTCATTAATATTCGGTTCTAGACTGACTGCTGAAAAGTACAGTGATACATTTCTGAACTCCAGGGAAGAAGGAAGATGCACCTCCTTGGCTTGGCTTATAGCTTTGATTTTTAACTAGGAACTTGTTGGAATAACATCTTTATCATGACTCTTTCTAACCCATTCATTTGCATTTGTCTGGCATTGGTGTTGGGCTTGGTTATTTGGGGAGCGAGGTGCAGTTGAGCGATGCAGTAGATGACCTGGGAGTCCAGTGTTGGAGTGTTTCAAGCAGTCAGCATAACACGTTTAAAGGCTTGAGAAATGACAAATTGCGTTGTGATAGGATTACAGGCCGCATGTCTCTTTTTGAGTGGGAAGTGTGGTGTGTTCCATGTTATAAGTGCGTCTCTGGAATGGAATCAGCCTGGATGTTTTTGTAGGACAGCACTCAGGCCAGACCTGCCGTGTCTCCTCCCGCCTGTGCAGCTCCGTCGGCTGTCCTGGAGGCACTCTGAGTTAGGAACGTCTGATCACCAAAGCCTCTCGGGTACCAGTTGCCGATCGACCACTGTCTTCCACCTTTCTCTATTGAGTCCATCTCTTTTTCTCAATTTGTTCAGTTAAACATGTAAGGATACTGTTTTCCGTGCAGAGGGATGTTGTTTCTTCTATTTGAGTGACTTCAAAACAGTTTGAGAGCAGAACCGGCCTCAGAACGTGTGCGTTTATGTCCTCGTACTTACTGCTCAGTTGTTACAGGCTGTGCTGTCTGCAGACGGCCCGGCACCATTGTCAACTGTTTATTTATTTATTCTGGTATCTCAGGTTTAGCTCAGATCTTGGCTGCAGTTCTCTGACTTGGGCAATCTGTGTGGCTGTTCTGGCCTCTCTGTTTTCATTGCTGAGTTGATTACCCCTTGGAGGGGGGAGGCTGGGGAGAGGTCTTCAACGAGATGGTCTCTGCTGGACCTTTGCCACCTCGCCATTTTCTGCTCTCACTGTGCTTATTGTCAGAAGTCTTTTTGTTTTTTCACTGTTCACGTTCTTTTTGATAGAAAGCAGACTTTATTTTGATTGCTCAAGTTTTTGCTGTGTTTCTGTTCCCTTGAGTTCCTTAGAAGAAATAATTTGTAACCAATTTCCCAGTTTGGTATCCAGAAACAGTACCAGCTGAAATCAAATATTGGATCAGCCAAAAAGTCCATTCGAGCTTTTCCATACCATCGCATGGAAAAACCCAAACGAACTTTTTGGCCACCTCAGTGTATATAGCACCAGAATAGTTCAAGGTTGAAGACAGAGAGAATTCTGTTTTGCTAGAACTCAGGTACGGTGGCCACTCATATATAAAACCAACATGGGAGGCTCAGGCATTAATGGGAGGGGTCGGAGAGCAACAAGACAGACATTGAACTGTCTTTGCATTAAATAGGAATGTAATGGTGCCTTTTTGTTAAAAATGAATGTGCAAACTTTATCCTTTTTGTACCTCTCTCTTATCATAGGAACTAAACACCTAAGAAGTAAACCCAGATCTGTCAGGAGACAGCAGCAGAAGCCTGCATTATTACTGTTTTTTGTTATTTTATTGAAGTGTAGTTGATAGGCAATGCTGTGGTTAATTTCTGCTGTGCAGCAGAGTGACTCCGTTACACAGATATACATTCTTTCTCATTGTGGATTATCACAGGATATTGAACAGAGTTCCCTGTGCCCGTACAGCAGAACCTTATTGTTTATCCATCCCATATGTAATAGTTTGCATCTGCTAATCCCAGACTCGCCAGTTCTTCCCTTCCTCGCCCTCCCTCTGAGCAGCCACAAGTCTGTTCTCTGTCTGTGACTCTGTTTTGTTCTGTAGAATGTTCATTTGTGTCATATTTTCGATTCCAATCAGAACAGCATTCAGAAAGCCAAATGAAAAAAAAAAAAAAAAGAAAGCAATATGAGAAACCTATGGGATAACATAAAGCATGCCGGTCTATGCTTACGTTAGTTATTAAGCAAAAGAAGGGGTGGGGTGTTCTGCCAGATCTCCCTGCCTGCCCCAAGCCCTACTTCTGTTTCTGTTAAAGCTGACTATGTTTGAATGAGTTGTAACAAAGTGGCCGTGGGGCGTGACCACAGAAGCATTAACAAGATGTTTTGCAATCTGCTGATGAAAATATTCTTTCTCCTTCTTCTTCAGGGAAAACTTTGAGTAAATAATTTCTTACATTTCTGTTGCTATTAGTTTCTGTTTAAAAATGTATTCGATTTCAAATCTAGTGAGTGTGCCCGACTGGACAAAGGTGTGAATTTCTTTCACAGTTCCATGATGCTTGGAGCAAGCTTATGGAGTGGCTGGAAGAGTCAGAAAAGTCTTTGGATTCTGAACTGGAAATCGCCAACGACCCAGACAAAATCAAAACGCAGCTGGCACAGCATAAGGTGGGTGGGCAGCTAACGGAAGCACATGGTGTCATTGTTAAGTCTCAAGGGCACTTTGAAGTTCTTATCTGATTGTGTGTTTATTCATCACAAGAGAAGAAAGGCTGTCTGAGGTGGACTCATACTAAATTTAAAACCACTTGCCCTTCATGTTGGTCCAAGGGCCATAGCATCTTTACTCTCCAAGAATCATTCCATTATGATTCCAGGATTAACTGTTAAAACACACAAGGTTAAAACCGGACTTTTTTACTATCTAAAATAATACATGGAGGATTTCCAGAGTTTGAACCTTGGTGCCTCCGTGTATCACAACTGCCTTGTCTTGTCATTTCTTTCATAGCCATGCAGAAGATGACTGTGTGCTGAAAAGAATGTAGGTTTTGCCATATAGATTGCCTTCAGCAGTGCAGTGGGGAAAATTGGTTGCCTCGTTCTAAATTGGTGGTATTGTGTATGTGTGTGAAATTTCACCCCTGTCCTCAAAGAGACATGGGCACCGGCTTTCTTGTGCAGACAAGAAGATACGGAAACACTGTTTTTTGTATTTTCTAGCGTATATATTCCAATCACATGCCATTCAAAGACCACTTCCCCATTCTCCCCAGCACTCTTTAATTTGGGTCTTTCTATATATAACTCTGTTTGTAACGTGATCATCAGCCCTCTGGGTGAGGATGTGTGTTGAAGGAGCATGTTCCTTCAATGGGTTTGTAATTTTAGGTTTTACATGTAAATCATTGCTTGGAACATGATAATTTTTAAAAGACTGTAAGGAATTGGTTGATGTAAGTTTTATCATCATCATGAAGTTCTAGCCATCATGTTTAGCCAGGCTGGTGGCTCCATTCATGGGTGTTACTGACTGTAGGGGTCGGGATGCTGGGATCACGGGGGCCCTTTCTTTGGCTGGATGAGAGGTCGCGAGTGGCTTGTCCTGCTGTGGCCCCTCTGCATCTTCCCAAGAGCTTCCCCTCCAGCACTGGCAGCCAGAGACAGGGACCAACACCCTCCCTGCCCTTCTCAGAGTAGAGCACCTGATATGAACGTAAGCAGAGACGTGGGATTATGAAGTCTGATGAAAACACATTACATATTTAATGTAGGAAGTCCTGGGCATACAGATGTGTGCAGAACCCTGTGAGCTTCTCCTTTTCCTGGTATGACCTGCCATGGTCAGCCTGCCTCTGAGATAAGGATACGAGGTACATTAAGCCAGTTTTAAAAGAAGTCTTTTCTCTTTATCATTTGGGTATGTTTAAAAACTTTGACTCTGTCCTGTACTCAGCTATAACATTTGTTATGTATCTGCTGTGTGAGGAGATAAACACACATGTCAATACCATGATTCTAAAGCTAGCATTCTATTGTGAATAACAGGAAAAAATAATAATAACAGAAAACAAACTACAAAAATAGAGAGTGGGATGAGTACGTGTGTGTGTGCTAAGCTGCTTCAGTCGGGTCTGACTCTGTGAGACCCCATGGACTAAAGTCTGCCAGGCCCCTTTGTGCATGGGATTCTCCAGGCATGAATACTGGGATGGGCTGCCATTCCCTTCTCCAGGGGATCTTCCTGACTCAGGGATAGAAGCTGGGTCTCCTACGTTGCCTGCACTGGCAGGCAGGTTCTTTACCACTGGTGTCACCTGGGAAACTTATTGCCAAAAACAGTCATTCTGGACTTTAAGTCATAATTGCCCAGAGTATTAGCTTCCTTTTCCTCTCCAAACTGTCTTGGGTCTCTCGAAAGTTTATCAGCAATTCCATTTGGTCATCACTGTTCATATTGTTTGCAGTTTACATCTACTTGCGGTTTATCTATACATTCAGGATTGGTTTTGTTTGGAAACTGTTCTTGTAACGGTAGGCACTCAGAAAGACACTTGGATTCTGCGAAAAGTTAACCCTTCCGTTTGAAAGTGTAAAGATTCTGCTCTCCCCTGGCGTGTTCCAGTGTGTGCACACTGTGGCACCTTGACTCAACGATGGCCCGTGTCTCCACTTATTTATCCGGGATTTTTCACTGTCTCTTACCTATTTGTGGATTGGTCCCGAGTAGACACGCGCACTGTTTTCTTGTTGAACACGTAGGAGTTTCAGAAATCCCTCGGAGCGAAGCATTCTGTGTACGACACCACCAATAGGACCGGGCGTTCCCTGAAGGAGAAGACCACCCTGGCTGACGACAACCTGAAGCTGGACGACATGCTGAGTGAACTCCGGGACAAGTGGGACACCATCTGCGGGAAGTCGGTGGAGAGGTGAGATGCTCCCGACGGCGGCCGCTCCGCGGGCTGGACCCCAGCAGGCTCCGGTCCTGGTGCCTTGCAGGGGGGGCTGGGGCCCCTGAGTACATGCCTTCTGTGCCTGGAGAGCACCTGCTCACCCTGGAGGCTTTGCTGTCCATTACTGTTTGTCTCTAAGCTCTCAGTTCATTCAAAACGACCTCCCCCTCTGAGCCTCCCACCGCCCCTGCTGTGGGACCAGCCCCCAGGTCTGCCATCGTCCTCCTCACGCTCATCCCCACATCCCAGCAGACCTGTGTCCTTAGAGCAGAAGTGGGCTCTTGGGGCCTCCCTGCCTGTAGCCTTAGGGACCAGCTCTCGGGTGTAGACCAGGACATGGGCTCCTCACTGTGCTCAGCAGTATCCTCCCAGCCTGGCCCCACCGCCCCTTCCCGTCTCCTGCCTCCTCCTCCTCACATATCAGCCAAGAAAACCCAAAACTTCAAATAATTTTTAAGCACCTGAGAAAGTAAAATAGCAGTACCAAAGTTTGTGCACACACGTGTGCTCGGGCGCTTACTCAGGTCCGACTCTGCAACCCCGTGGACTGCAGCCCAGCAGGCTCCTCTGTCCATGGATTCTCCAGGCACCAGTGCGTGCGTGGGCTGCCGTTTCCTCCTCTCGGGGATCTTCCCAAGCCAGGGATCACTTCTGCGCCTCTGTGTCTCCTGCACTGGCAGGCAGGTTCACGTTGCTTATAAACGCTTTCAACTTTCTCATCCATAGTTAGTCTGATTGCTTTTGTCAGTGTCAAGATTAAATAGCATATTATATATTTCACTCTAAGGCGCTTCATCATATTTTTTATGGTTTTTAAAAAAACAGATCTTTAAAATCGTCTCCAGTCTCAGAAGGTTACAGCTTTTTGCAGTGTCCTCTAAGTGATTTCACAGCAGTTTATGAGACATTCTTGCAGAGACAGAAAGTCCCAGCGATGAACAGACGCGCAAGTGGCAGGCGTTAGCATTGGGGGCACAATGACCACAGAGCCAGCCTGAGGGGCTTTGGGGTGATAGACTGTGTCCTGATTGCGATGATGTTACATGCATACAGACGTGTTAAAATCCAGGAAACTGTACCCCTGCAGATTCAAACGTACTGCGTGACTCCTGAAAATGTGCATCTTTCCATGGAAAAGGCATATTTTTATGACGAAAGCAAAGAGTCCATGATTTCCAGAGGTGATGATGAGGGACATTTCCTGAAATAGGTGCCATATATTTAAGGGATAAAAAAGAAAATTTGAGAGAAATTTTGTTATTTTCTAGGAAAGCAGAGAAACCACAGTGAATCCTAAAATGCTCGTTTTCTCTTGAGGTCTGCCCAGCCTTCACAGATGGATTTTAGATGTTCTGTTCTTAGAGGGTGGCTTTTTTGTTGCCCAGATTGATTTTTTCCATTTTTCCCTCCAGACAAAACAAATTGGAGGAAGCCCTCTTATTCTCTGGGCAATTCACAGACGCCCTGCAGGCCCTCATTGACTGGCTCTACAGGGTCGAGCCCCAGCTGGCTGAGGACCAGCCTGTCCACGGAGACATCGATCTGGTGATGAATCTGATCGATAATCACAAGGTATGATTATCTGGGACATGCTATTTTATCTCATCTGATTATTCTGAATATAGAGGGAACTGTAATTACTTCATTGAGCCTTTTAAGATCTAGAGACTGTGTGTCACGCTGCGTCATAGTCTGTATTTCATTTTTTTTTTTTTTTTTTTACGTCATAGTCTTTAATATTGAAATATGTATGCCTTTGAGCAGAATCAGGAAGTCCACTTTAAAAGCTGGGCAGGAAAAAAATATATTGGCTCACTAAGCGCAGGCGGCTGCGGGGCCGGCTCACTAAGCGCAGGCGGCTGCGGGGCCGGCTCACTAAGCGCAGGCGGCTGCGGGGCCGGCTCACTAAGCGCAGGCGGCTGCGGGGC
>SJYA01005691.1:4733-31090 GCA_006410615.1 Neotragus moschatus | reverse complement strand
CTG
Source organism: Neotragus moschatus (assembly GCA_006410615.1). Lineage (NCBI taxonomy): Eukaryota > Metazoa > Chordata > Mammalia > Artiodactyla > Bovidae > Neotragus > Neotragus moschatus. The sequence goes on along the minus strand of SJYA01005691.1, from coordinate 31,087 downwards.
CAAGCAATAAATGCTGGAGAGGGTGTGGAGAAAAGGGAACCCTCTTACACTGTTGGTGGGAATGCAAACTAGTACAGCCACTATGGAAAACAGTGTGGAGATTCCTTTAAAAATTGCAAATAGAACTGTCATATGACCCAGCAATCCCACTGCTGGGCATTCACACCGAGGAAACCAGAATTGAAGGAGACACATGTACCCCAATGTTCATAGCAGCACTTTTTATAATAGCCAGGACGTGGAAGCGACCTAGATGTCCATCAACAGATGAATGGACAAGAAAGCTGTGGTACATATACACAATGGAGTATTACTCAGCCATTAAAAAGAATACATTTGAATCAGTTCTAATGAGATGGATGAAACTGGAGCCAATTATACAGAGTGAATTAAGCCAGAAAGAAAAGCACCAATACAGCATACTAACTCATATATATGGAATCTAGAAACATGGTGATGATAGCCCTGTATACGAGACAGCAAAAGAGACACAGATGCATGGAATGGACTTTTGGACTTTGAGGGAGAGGGAGAGGGGGGGAAGGTTTGGGAGAATGGTGCTGTCGTGTGGGAAACGAATCGTTGGTCTATTTCGGTTCAGGATACAGGATGCTTGGGACTGGTGCACGGGGATGATCCAGAGCGTTGATGTGGAGTGGGAGGTGGGGGGTGTTCAAGACTGGGAACTCATGTACACCTGAGATGAAAAAAAAATAATAAATAAATAAAATTTAAAAAAATATATATATATATTAAAAGCTGGGCAGGAAAATTGCTTTAGTATCAGTGAAATACTTTGGTTTTACATTTCCACATCTGAAACCTTGCTAGAATTTGGGAAGTGATTTCACTGTCTGCCACTTTAAAAAGTATTTTAAGAGTGTTTTATTGTCTTTCGTTAAAGCATTTAAGTAGTTGTGTGATGCAATTTAAAATCACGCACGTGGTGGCCTGGAACTAGGTCATTGCTGAAATACTACGTTTGTGACATGGGCTGCATCACAGATCGGCATCTCTGTTTTCAGAAACCGTGGACCTGTAGCAGTTTAGCTTTGCCCCTGGACCTGTAGCAGTTTATGAGACAGCCGCGTGAGCCATCAGGGATTTGATTACTACTTTAAGAAAACTGGTTTCCTTGCTATCTCCTGATAACCTATGTTAAACTGTTGTAGAAGTCAGAGGTGATATTTGAGACTCCCACTGATACTGAGTGTGAGGTCTTCAGTTAAAATCAAATGCTGTTAAAATTTCAAGAATCTTGAAAACAACATGAGGCCTGGTACTCTTGTAGAGTTGTTAGGTGCATACACAGTTACAACACTCCACTTGAATTCATATATAATTCTCTATAATTTTGCAGTTCAGAAACTTTATTTAATTTTAAATGTCCTCTTTAACACCTTCCTGGTTCAGAAACTTTGTTTAATTTTAAATGTTCTCTTTACACCTTCCTGGTTATGCTGCTTTGATCTTATCTGTTAGTTTTAAAATAACTGGTGTTTTGCATATTTATTTGCCTTTTTCTCATTCCATGATCACATTACATTCATAGAAGGGAATTTGTTAGGTTTGAACATGAACAGGAATTAAGAGAATAGATGAAGAGCATCAATCAGGTCTGCAAACATGTTAAAAGCTTTAAATTGTGTTGCTTTGCCTATACTGAGACAAAAGTTTCGTGGGTGATTAATGGAGTCTTTCTCATCCCCTGGCACTCATTCAGTGAGTAATGAATAATGTAATGTTACTTTGTACATAAATGCCGTTTTTATAAGCTCACTGTCTAAATATTTACTCCCCTAGGCACTTGCCAGGTTTTNCATTCATAGAAGGGAATTTGTTAGGTTTGAACATGAACAGGAATTAAGAGAATAGATGAAGAGCATCAATCAGGTCTGCAAACATGTTAAAAGCTTTAAATTGTGTTGCTTTGCCTATACTGAGACAAAAGTTTCGTGGGTGATTAATGGAGTCTTTCTCATCCCCTGGCACTCATTCAGTGAGTAATGAATAATGTAATGTTACTTTGTACATAAATGCCGTTTTTATAAGCTCACTGTCTAAATATTTACTCCCCTAGGCACTTGCCAGGTTTTTTATATACTAAAGGTCAACAAGAATGAATTAATCATTCAGCATTAGTAATACAATTGAAAGGCCCAATAAGAAGTTAACATATGCAGAGTGCATTGGAAGGTCTACTGAGAACCGTTGGACGACTCCTATCACAAATGGAAGCATTAGAGCCTGTACCTTGGATCTCTGTGTGTGTGTGTGTGTGTGTGTGTGTGTGTGTGTGTTTATCTATGGGCACACCTCATTTAACACTGTCAGTGTGAAGTCAGCAAAGAACTCATCACACTGTTTTTAGATTATTTTTGACAGGCTCACTTTTGAGAATGATCCAAGTATCAGACTAGAAACTCATGGATAGAGTCAAAAGGATAAAATGTGCTTGATAGTGTTCGTTTGTGATGACTTTCTGGAAAAATAAGTTGATTTTAGTTTATAAAGGAAGCTGGTTATTTGAAAGATCTGGTTGCAGACAGACAGACTCTTAGGGTCAGAAACGGGTTCATTCCGTGGCCAAAGAAGTAATTTTAACCCCTGGCAAATCAGAGTTCACTAGACCCGGGCGAGAAAGAAGAATAAAAAGCTTTTCCTTCAAGGTGACAGATGAGGGGTCGAGCTTCTAAAACCTGTCCTCATGAGTTAGTGCCCAGGGTGCTGTGAAAGATGCAACAGAGGATTGTTAGAGGGAAAAAGGCCGTGTGCCAGCCCCTGTGGGGCTCCCTGCCCTCCTCCTCGAGTCACTNTTTTCCTTCAAGGTGACAGATGAGGGGTCGAGCTTCTAAAACCTGTCCTCATGAGTTAGTGCCCAGGGTGCTGTGAAAGATGCAACAGAGGATTGTTAGAGGGAAAAAGGCCGTGTGCCAGCCCCTGTGGGGCTCCCTGCCCTCCTCCTCGAGTCACTGTGGGGCTCCCTGCCCTCCTCCTCGAGTCAGTCTCTGGGGCGCGTTTGCTGGTGGAGAGCAGTCTGGAGGCCAGCACAGGGTGCCAGAGTCCAGAGCAGCTAGAACACCCTCACAAAGAATCACAGAGACAGTCTGATACATTTTATTTCCTGGAGGTTTTTTTTTGCCTCACCACGGAATCTCAGTTCCCCAACCAGTGATTGAACCCTGGCCCCTGCAGTGGAAGCCCATAGTCTTAGCCACTGGACTGCCTGGAAAGGCCTGAATTTGATACATTGATGCATGAGATCGAAATAAAGAGGGTGGCCACCAGTATTTAAGTCCAACCTATCATTTAAGAAGAAACATTCACTCAGGAAGGCATTACAAGGTTAATCAAATTGATATAAGCCCGGACTTGGCAGGAGTGGTGTGACTTGTCTTATTTTCTGAAATTCTGCAGAAGACCCGGGTCGTTAAAGCGTAGGTGCTGGAGAGCCGCACATGATGCTAGGTACACGTGCCTGTTTCGTATAGTATGTATCACTCTCTGGGCTTGGCAACTGAAAGTTCGTTTTAACAAATCTGCTCCCAGGTCTTCCAGAAGGAGCTGGGGAAGAGGACCAGCAGTGTGCAGGCGCTGAAGCGCTCGGCCCGGGAGCTCATAGAGGGCAGCCAGGACGACTCCTCCTGGGTCCGGGTCCAGGTGCAGGAGCTGAGCACACGCTGGGAGACTGTGTGTGCCCTGTCCATCTCCAAGCAGAGCCGCCTCGAGGCTGCCCTGCGCCAGGTAAAGTCCTGCACTTGCACCGCCCGTGGGGACCCCCTTGTCTCAGCTGGGTTACTCAAGGGAGGGAGTTCTCAGAGCATCCTTCCATGCCTTCTCCCACCTACCATCTCCTCTCCGAAGAATTTCAGGGACTCACAGAGCGAGGTTTTCTAATCCTCCCATAAAACTGCTGGTGGAGCCTTTTTTCAGCAAAAACATTAAGATGGGCTGCCGTTCCCTGCAAATCAGATGGTTGAAATGGTGAACTGTTCTTCCTACAGGCATTTCCAACAACAGATTTTCTTACATTTGTAAAATTCAGCACCGTGTGTCTTTCCCTTTTTCCTGGGAATCATGGATATAATGAATCAGTTTAAATGTAAGACTTTTTTTTTTTNCTGCAAATCAGATGGTTGAAATGGTGAACTGTTCTTCCTACAGGCATTTCCAACAACAGATTTTCTTACATTTGTAAAATTCAGCACCGTGTGTCTTTCCCTTTTTCCTGGGAATCATGGATATAATGAATCAGTTTAAATGTAAGATTTTTTTTTTTTCGTGGAGAGGGAGACTTGATGCTACTAACAAGCGTATTTGCAAATCTCTTTCGGACACACGTGCACCCTTAGGCGGAGGAGTTTCACTCGGTGGTCCACGCCCTCCTGGAGTGGCTGGCGGAAGCCGAGCAGACGCTTCGTTTCCATGGTGTTCTCCCAGACGATGAGGATGCTCTCCGGACTCTCATCGACCAGCATAAAGTGAGTTACATGAATGCTCAGTAAAAAATAAGTGAAAAAGCCAAACGAAATAGAGAAAATGAATTCACGATTGCAAATACCAGCTGTGTGAGTATCTTCCTTTCTGAGAAGTAGTGTAAGATCTGGTACGTTTTTAGAATTTATCCTCCATCCTTGCATAGGTATGTCCCCACGCACCTACCCACATGGATGTGTGGCTGTCTTTATTATGCCTTCTCCATAGAAGGTGGATCTTTTAAGACTAGTTACTCAAAGGGGACCCTCCTACAGCGCTGGTGGGAATGTGAGTTGGTGCAGCCACTATGGAGAACAGTGTGGAGGTACCTCATAAAACTGAACACAGAGCCAGCATATGATCCAGGAACTCTCCTCCTGGGCATATATTCAGATAAACCTGTAATTCAGAAAGACACATGCACCCCTATGTTCATAGCAGCACTGTCCACAATAGCCAAGGCATGGAAGCAGCCTAAATGTCCACTGACAAACGAGTGGCTGAAGATGATGTGGTGTATAAATAAATATACAGTGGAGTGTTACTCAGCCATAAAGAAGGCGGAAGTAATGCCATTATGCAGGAGCATGGGTGGACCTAGGAATGATCATGCTAAGTGAAGTCAGACAGAGAAAGACAAATACTGTATGATACCACTTATTTGTGGAATCTAAAATTTGACGCAAGTGAACTTACCTACAAAACAGTCTCATGGACATAGAGAACAGGCTTGTGGTTTCCCTGGAAAGCCGGGAGCTGGGGAGGGGTGGATTGGACACTTATATGATGGCTGAACCACAGGGTCCTGTTATATACAGTACAGGGAAGTATATTCAATATCCTGGGATAATCCATAATGAAAAAGAATATAGAAATATATATCTGTATGGCTGAGTCACTTTGCTGTACAGCAGAAATTGACACAACATTGTAAATCAAGTGTACTTCACTATAAAAAATAAAAAATAAAGCTAGTCACTCTTGTTTTTCTGTCTCCAGGAAGCACATTTTTTCTAGGGGGCTGTTTGGCTCCTGAGCAAAATCGGTCAATTTTGTTGCACTTAGATACACATTTGAAAGATGAAATGTCCTTACTGGGCAGTATAACATTTATAAAATTATGGCATTAGAATTGTAAATTAATAATTTTTACCTTTGTAAGCAAGACAAGTAGTTTAATAACTGGTCTTGGAATTTAAATTAATAATTTTTACTTTGGTAAGCAAGACAAGTAGTTTAATAACTGGTCTTGGAATTTTATTTTTAAGCCTCTGCAGTTCTGTTCTTAATCAAGACCTACTTTAAATTCTTTTGCAAAGTAACTTATATTGCAAATTATAGATTAAAATGGTTTATGTAAGTAGACATACTATTAAATAATTAACCAAATAAAATTCTGACCAGAGTTTTCAGGTCAAGATTTTTCCTGTGATAATACATAGGACTTGCAAAACCGTTATGAGAGTGGTCTAGTGAGCTCTTCAACAGATTATTTTTTAACCTTTGATTCTAAAAATGAGGAATTTGCAGTGCTAATAGTGTTATATTTTTCCCCCTGGGATATAGTGTTCATTAATTGTCTTAAAATTAAGTATCTTGAGGGGTTTTTTCTATTTTTTAATTAAAGTATAATTGATTTACAGTGTTGTATTTTATATATAAATGTGTATATTGTATAATTCACATATATACACACACACACACATACGGTCTTTTTTATATTCTTTTGCATTATGGGTCATCCCAGGATACTGAATATAATTCCCTGTACTGCATGATAGGACCTTGCTGTTTCTCATCCTATGTGTAAAAGCTTACCTCACTGACCTCAACTTCCTGCTCTATCCCTCGCCAAGCCCCCTCCCTCTTGGCACCCGCAAGTCTGCTCTGTGTCTGTGAGTTTGTTTCTGTTTCATAAATAAGCTCTTTTGTGTCTCAGTTGAGGTTCCCCATGTAAGTGGTATTGTGCGGTGTTGGTCTTTCTCTGACTTCTCCTAGTATGATCATCTCTAGGCCCATCCACGTCACTGCAGAGGGTGTGATCTCATTCTTTGTCTGTCTGAGTGATGTTCCATCGAATATATGTGCCACGTCCTCTTTGTTCCCCCATCTGTTGATGGACAGCATTTGGGTGGCTTCCTTGTCTTTATTGTGAATATGCTGCTGTGAACACAGGGGTGCATGGATCTTTGCGAATTAGAGTTTGGTCTGGATATATTCCCAGGTGTATGATTGCCGGATCATACGGTAATTCTGTTTTCAGTTTCTGAAGAACTTCCATACTGTTCACCATAGTGGCTACCAACTTAGATTCCCACCAACAGTGTGGGAAGGTTCCCTTTTTCCCCATACTCTCTCCAGCGTTTGTCATCTGTAGACTTTTTAATGATGGCCATTCTGACCAGTGTGAGGTGGTACCTCATGGTAGTTTTGATTTGCATTCCTCTCGTAATTAGTGATGTTGAGCATCTTTTCATGTGCCGGTTGCCTATTTCAGTGTATTGATGCTGTTAATGTCAGCATTTCCTGTGAGTCGTAAAGGATCTTTTTAATAACTGTTGAGCAACCTTGTGTTTGTTGGAAACACATCATTAATTCCAGCGTAGAACAGATGACATCTGGTGACTTCTTATTTTAATCTCTGTGCTCACTCAGTGGTGGTTTGCCTACCCTGTAGCAATGAAATATTGCCTTGTTATTCATAAAAGGGATGTGAGCTTGTATAACCTTATCTGGAGGAAGCATGCTGCGTGCACCTTTTCAAGTTGAAGCTAGACTGTGTAAGTAGGAAGATGACATCGCGTTTGCTATCCTTTTTTGACTCAGTTCAGTATTTCGAAAATCTCCTTTGTGTTACCATGTGCTGACCGTCAGCTGCGTTGGGCTCTGCTGACATGCTGGGGTTTGGGTGTCAGAGTGTCTCCTGAATCCCCGGGTGCATAAGTGCCCTGCAGAATGACGCCCCCTGTGGTATCACCACCTTCACAGCGGGACCAGAAAGCCATCAGAAGGCAGGGAGGCAGGCAGCCAGGCTGGGGAAGTGGTTTTAACAACAGATTCCTTTGGAATATTTTAAAATTAGCATACAATTACATGCAGCGTTATAAATGTAATAGTATTTTATAGTAGCATTGTTCTTTCTTTTCCATTTCGTTTCCCTTCGCACATTCACCAATAGAAGGCAAACAGAATCCTTAATTTCTTGGACTAGAGCCCTCTTGGTAGAATCCAGTTTCCAAATTGGCAAGGTTTCCCATGTGACCACAAGCCACCAGGCAGCGCTCAGACGGGTCTGGAGGAGCCCCGGACCCTGTGTTGGCTGGCACCTGGTCCACACTGTTCCATGGGGCCTGGTTTGCAGTGTGGGTGTGGGTAAATGTGCACAATTGGATCAGCTCCCCTCTGGAAAGGCACAGCTGCTCTTAACCTCTGCTTTTCTCTCTTCCTAGTAAAGTTTGTTTTCTTTCACCTTTAAGTGAAAATTAAAATAGGTTTAAAGTAGGTCCTGGTATTTGAAAAGTGGGTCATTAAAGTCTGTGAGACTGTTTCTGTTTTGTAAATAAGCTCATTTGTTTATGGTTACCAAGGGAAAGACATGAGGAGTCTCGGGGGTAACATGTGCACACTCCTGTATATAAAGGAGATGCTCAACAAGGTCCCACTGTACAGTCCAGCCAACTCCGCTCAGTACCCTGTAGCAATCTTTATGGGGAAAAAATGTGAAAAAGAATAATAGGTACATGTGTATACATAACTGAATCATTTTGCTGTGCACCAGAATCTAGCACAGCATTGTCAATCAGCTGTACCCCAATGTAAACTAAAAGTCACAGTAGGTCATGTCAGCGGAGTGACTGAACCTTGACTCCCCCAGCATTTATTCAGCCACAGAGACACAGAATTGAATAAGACACTCTCTTGATCTTGTGCACCTTAACGTATAGTAGCTGTGCATGTAAATGGATTGTTTATCAGAGCAAAATGCCAGCATAGGACGCATCAGACAGCCACTCTGGAGGTTCGAAAGGAAAGGTCACTACCCGTAATTTGAGATAACCCCCTGGTTACTAGGCGTGGGTAACACCAGTGCCGTCCATCCCCTGCCACTCTTGTCAGGGCAGAAATTGTTCTTGGTGTGGGGTCCAGATAGATCAGAGGGGTCAGTGGGTGTTTGAAATTCAGTGCAGGGTTCGGGAGGCATGTCACTTTTTTTAGGGTCAGGATTCTCATCTTTCAGCCCCACTTTCCAAGTTCTGTGATACATGAATCTACAGGTACAGTTCTAATGGCCAGAAGTAAGGCATGTGAGATACTTGTAAGCAGATTGGTTTGACTGCCTCCAGACCTGTTGAGGTTTGTGCATCCTGCCGAAGCTGAGGATGGCTCTCTTTACCGGACTTTGAGACGGATGCTTCTCCCAGAGCGCAGCCCTGTCAGACCGCTTGCTCCAGCCTCTCGGGCCTGCTTTCCGCCTAGGTGCTGGGGTTTCTCTCCTGCAGCCCAGACCTTCCCATTCCCGGCCAGCCCGCTCTCTTCCTTGGAACTTTTTGGATACGGATTCCTGTCATTCCTGGCACACTGAATGCTGCTTTAAACACTAACCTCCTTGTTTGCTGGAACTTTTTTTTTTTTTTCAATCCGTATTGTTTCTGTGTCTGGTTTAGGCCTAGTCCCAATTCTCCTCTCTGCAAATATAATAATTATAATAATTCAAATTCAGGAGCGTGTTTTTTTGTATCATGTGTTTGTAAAGCATGAGATAGTATCCTGCAGTTGGATTTTGAGAGTGGGTTAGAAGATGCTTTTTCCGATTTCTGTGCCTCCCCTCTCTCAGTTCCTCATCAGTGACGATTTCCAGCTGTGAATATATCGATTTAAGTTCTTGCTTGCTGGTTTAGCTCTGTGAGTCCAGTGGGCACTGCCTGAGTTTTGGTTTCAGCCTGCGCGCCTTCGTTTCTGCCGCAGGAGTTCATGAAGAGACTGGAAGAGAAGCGCGCTGCCCTCAACAAAGCCACCAGCATGGGGGACTCCATCCTGGCCATCTGCCACCCAGACTCCATCACCACCATTAAGCACTGGATAACCATCATCCGGGCCAGATTCGAGGAGGTGAGTGCGCCGCAGGCCGTGTGTAGGGGCAGCAGGAGCTGTGAGAGTCAGGGCGAGGGGCTGTGCACACGGGCAATTGATGATGCCTTTAAGGCTGTGGGAACCTGGAGGCTTGCATCCTTAATGAGACCATTCCTCTGGGTATTACCTGTCCCTGCCACCCACTTTTCTTGAAGAAGTTACAGGTGTTCTGCAGCTGTGTCCCTGAAACATGAAAAGGCAAATACTTGGTTCACTGTAGAACTTCCTGTCCAATTCCACTTCATATCTGCAGAATAGGTTTTTCAGAGTCATCTATGCTTATGGAAAGAATTACACACGCAATTGAATTCGTTTTGTATTTAAGATCTTAGCTATTTTTATTTCCACCCTGCGCTCCGTGGAGTTAACACGCATGATCCTTCAGGGGATGCCAGTTCAAACTTAAATTAGAAGGCGAAGGGAAGCCTGAGTGATTGATGGCCATCTTCCCTTCTGAGGGTGACCAAGTGTTGTAAAGGGTTCCCCGTATCCTCCACCAGCTGGGTCTCAGGACCACTGATGGAATCTTGAAAGACTGGAAGAGTTAGGGGTCTAGCCCAGGGTGATCCTGATACATTTTTCAGTTTTGTGTACTTAACACCCGTGAAATTATGCCCTAAGGTGGAAGGGAGTGGGAGCAAGGTCTGTTTGTCCATCAGGTGCTGGCCTGGGCGAAGCAGCACCAGCAGAGATTGGCCGGTGCCCTGGCGGGACTCATCGCAAAGCAGGAGCTGCTGGAAACCCTGCTGGCCTGGCTGCAGTGGGCTGAAACCACGCTGAGCGACAGGGACAAGGAGGTCATCCCCCAGGAGATTGAAGAGGTGAAAGCCCTCATCGCCGAGCACCAGGTAACAGCTGTCCTCCCGGCCCGCCTCCTTGGGCCTTTTCAGAAGGCCATGCCACTTATTTCACTTCCTCAGCCCCTCCCCGCTGGGTCTGGCTCCACCCCGGCCCTGGAGCTGCTCTCTCTTTGCTGGGGTTACCTGCCCTTTGCGGACGCTCTTTCCTCTTGGCCCCATCAGGGCCCCCCTCCTCGGATGGGCTTTCCCTACCGGCCACCCCCTGCTCCCTTAGTGGGCAGCTCTCCCTGCGTTTCGTCCCCTGGCCCACCCCTCCCCTCGTGCACCCCCAGAGCCGCCTCCCCTCTCTCGTTCACTGGTCCACATTTGCAGCATCTACTGTCTGCTCTCAGCATCTCACAGGAAGCCCGCCAGTCCTTCAGACACATCTCATCTGATGGGAACATATGGTCTCACTCAAAAAGTTTCAGGCTCGGAAATGATGGGCATCACACTGACCTACTATTTGCTCATTCATTTCTTTAATATGCATTATTTCTTTAATATGCATTTATGAAGATCACTGAGTGTCAGATTACTGGGCTAAGCAATTAACAGTGCGCTCGTATTTTAATAGAAGTGTAAGATTTCGGTGCCTGTGCGGCCCTGAAGCATCTCTGGCATCTGCAGTGTTAAAGTGATCAGGGTTCTGCAGGACGATGGACATTCTGCAAACGTGCTTCTTCACTTTTCTCACTTTTGTCTGCTTCCTCCTTTTCCCATCGTTTTTACCAGTCTCTACCTTTGCCACGGATTTCGTATACAGGGACACATGGTCAGTCATGATCATAAGCCCAAGGAAATGAGACAAATGCCAAGTTAGTCAGACCTTTTAAGTATAAACTTGAGCCCAGAGGCCCTCACTGGTAGAGCCCATTTGTTAATAGGGATATTTGAGATGTTTCCACATTTAATGTGAATGCTTTCTGTCACTGTATATCAAAGACATCTTAAACATTTCAGATATGTAGGTAAGTTGTGTCCGTAGACAGCCCAGCTGACTCGTTGCTGAGCAAACAGATACTCACTTTGAGATTCTTCAGGGAGAGCCTGGATGCTTGGTCCTGGCCGGTCACAGACAGGTTGAGTTCTTCGTACAGCTGCTCCCAGGGTGGTCTTCAAACGAAAACAAATTGCTTTTGAAACACTATACTTACTATCTGTAACAGTTTGTAGTCTTTGCTGCTGCTACTGCTGCTAAGTCGCTTCAGTCGTGTCCATAGACGACAGCCCATCAGGCTCCCCCGTCCCTGGGATTCTCTAGGCAAGAACGCTGGAGTGGGTTGCCACTTCCTTCTCCAATGCAAGTAAATGCTGTATTATGGTGGTTAGATTTTTTTCCGCCTAGATAAAACATACTATTTTGTTCTTTTTCCAGAAATCGTAGTGTGATCTTTTTATCCTCTGTTCTTAATTCATTTCTAAAGATAGCATTCACTGATGAACTTGTATTTAGCTGGTGTCGCTGCTTTCTTTCAGACCTTCATGGAGGAAATGACCAGAAAGCAGCCTGACGTGGACAAAGTCACCAAGACCTACAAGAGGAAGGCAGCGGACCCTTCCTCCTTGCAGTCCCACATCCCGGTCTTGGATAAGGGGCGAGCAGGACGTAAGCGCAGCCGTTTCTTTAAAACGAGGATGGTTATACAAGAAAGTTAACTTCCTTTTATTTTGAGTTATGGTTTGACATTGGGACTTCTCTGGTGGCTCAGATGGTAAAGCGTCTGCCTACAATGTGGGAGACCCGGGTTCAGTCCCTGGGTCGGGAACATCTCCTGGAGTAGGAAATGGCACCCCACTCCAGTACTCTTGCCTGGAAAATCCCGTGGACAGAGGAGCCTGGTAGGTTACAGTCCATGGGGTCACAGAGAGTCGGACACGACTGAGCGACTTCACTTTCCTCTCACTTGGACATTTTGGAGGCATAGGTGATTGATTCTACATGAGCTCTCAATAAGAAAAAGTTTTCTTGAAAGAAAACATGGGCTACATATTTAGTATTTATTATTTTAAAACTTATTTTAAGCAACTTATTTTAAAATAAAGAAAAAGGTAAATCCAGGTTTCTGTGTGTCACCCTATTTGATCTTTAAGATTAGCCAGAAGAAATTAAAAAGATTTGCAACAAGAACAGAAACCATCACCTCCTTTGAAATGACTCATTCTGCTTCTAGAATGTAAATAGCCTTCAAGTGGAATGGAATAGGGATGACCGTGACCTGACTATTCACTGGTAACCAGTAATCTGATTGATTTTGCTCACAGTCATATGACTTCAGGCTCTATTTACTGACTTCCCAGCCTGTCTTGACCCAACAAAATGACATTAAATTCAGTAATAGCTTGGATAAGATTCAGAAGATGCACAATTTATACCAATTTGTGTGCCAGGGTAAGAAAGTGGTTAGGGCCTCTGCACAGACTCTTGGCTGTCATGTGCCGCACACCTCCCCGCCAGCAGCTGGATGATGCAACCTTGGACGTGTTACCTAAACCTTTTCTAAACCTCAGTTTTCTCACCTGTAAAAGGGGAGGATTATAGCCTTCTTGGGCTGTGGTAAGGATTTGATTTAACTGCTGTGTGTGAAGTGTTTAGCGTACTTCCTGGACTGTTGTTTAATGCTCATTAAATATTAGCTATTGATATCTCTGTCCAGCCCCATGGGGGTTAGGAAATCTAGGCAAATCTCAGCTTGGACACTGCCTTTCTGTGTAAGCTGAGGCCAGTGATGTGTTTTTCCAGATCACATTGAGCCATTTAGTTAGGTGAGGAAGCTCTGTGACGTTATAGAAGCCTGTAAGTGATAGAAAGAGGGAGGAAGCTTGAAGAGGGTGGTAAGCTGGGACGTGAGCCAGTGTTCGGGGCCCAGCCTCAGCAGGAAGCGGGCCTGGAGGAAGGCCGGGCTGCCTCTCACTGGGTGGCCGGGTTGGGGCTCTCGGGTGTCTCGCTGACTGCACTGCCCCCGGCACTGCCTGCCTGTATCTGCCATCCTCGGGGCCTTAGCCTCTCAGACACAGCCAGGCTTCTGGAACCGAGTCACAGCCAGCAGTCCCCTGATTGAGTAGCAGAGAGGAAGGTGGCAGAGGGCTTCTTTGGAACTCAAGTGCCACAGAATTTAGGTTGAAAAGTGAAGCGTCAGTGTAATGAGAGAGCGTTCTAGTACTTCAGGGCTCCTGTCAAGATATGTTAAAATGCCTCTGTCTCTGAACAGTATGTGATCCCTGTTAAGTAAAACACCTTTGGACCCTGATACCGCACTTCACTTCAATCAGAATTTCTCCTCGTCACAGTCAGTAGTGAACTCAATTCACTCTGAATGAGAAGCAGGAGAGGCCAGACCTTAACGCCCTGCAAACCCCTGGAGACTTTGCCTTCCTAAGCAAGTTGTGTTTTAACAGGGAAACGCCTCCCAGCCCCAAGCTTCTACCCCTCTGGATCACAGACGCAAATTGAAACCAAAAATCCCAGGGTCAACTTACTGGTGAGCAAGTGGCAGCAAGTCTGGCTTCTTGCCTTAGAGAGAAGGAGGAAGCTTAACGACGCCTTGGACAGACTGGAGGAGGTGAGGAGGCTCGTGTTCGGCTCCATATTGGCATTTGCCCCCATTCACCACAACGCAGTGCCAAAATCTTGATTTGTTTTCCGACATTTCTGGTAATAAACTCTTGATGTCAGAGTGCATATTTTATTAATATCTCTAAAATTAATGCTGCAAGTATGACTGTTTTTATGGGGGAAAAAACCCCTGAGAGATGGGCTTTGGATTTCAGGGATCAAAGTCAAAAATAGATATGTTATAACATAATCAAAAGCTGCCGCCTTAGAAAAAGGTCTGGTTTGACACGGTTGCTGGTAGCATCACCTAGCAACTGTAATCATTTATAATGCAGATCTTTTAATTATACATACTCTGATCTGAAGCTGTTCGAGTTTCCGATTCTGGAGTTGGCGAATGTTTGAAAAAGTTGGAAGTTGAGAGCGCCTGGTGGCAGAGAGCTCGAAGGGTTACATGGGTCATGCTGAGCTGGGCCTGCTCCCCAGGGGACTTTGCTGTTACCAGAAAATTCCCGTTTGGCATTTTGAGTTTTGTTTCTTCTGGAAAGTAAAGAACAGAACAGTGGCAGTAGTGAATAAACTTTACAGTCTAAGCATTGAGGCCTCCTTTCCAAGATGATGTCTCTCTCGGAAAGAATGATGTGTTTGTTGTCTAGACGATCATCAAAAATAGCGTTAATCGTATTGTATAAGGTAGAATTCTTGTTGTCCAGAGCAGCAGTCTCCAACCTTCTTGGCACCAGGGATCAGTTTCGTGGAAGAGAATGTTTCCACAGACTGGGGTTGGGGGTGGTTTCAGAATGATTTAAGCACATTACATTTATTGTGCACTTGATTTGTTATTATTGCATAAGCTCCACCGTGGCTCATCAAGCAGTAGATCCCAGAGACTGGGGGACCCTTGAATCTAGAAGATCATTAAAAATAATGGTAATTCATATTATATAGGATACAGTTTTTTTTTCTAGAGGACCATTAAAAATAACGTTCATATCCTATAAAATTTTTGTTGTCTAGGGGATCGTTAGAAATCACACTCACATTGTATAAGGTGTAATTTGAGCACA
This sequence comes from Neotragus moschatus, assembly GCA_006410615.1. Lineage (NCBI taxonomy): Eukaryota > Metazoa > Chordata > Mammalia > Artiodactyla > Bovidae > Neotragus > Neotragus moschatus. Next base: position 16,019 of record SJYA01005691.1, on the reverse strand, counting down.
GTAGTCACTCAGCAAAATGCCTCTTGCCCTTTTCAGCTTAGAGAGTTTGCCAACTTTGACTTTGATGTCTGGCGCAAAAAATACATGCGCTGGATGAACCACAAGAAATCGCGAGTGATGGACTTTTTCAGGAGGATCGATAAAGATCAGGATGGGAAAATAACCCGGCAAGAGTTCATTGATGGAATCCTTTCCTCAAGTAAGTCCCATGTGAGGTGGCCAGAATGAATGTAGTTTTTTTTTTTTTTTTTTTAAGAAAATGAGCACAGTTTAAGTTCTGGAGCCAGGAATCTTGTGTTATTTGTAAGTAATTAGCATCACCTTTAAATATGGCTTTGAAGTCATTGCCCTCAAAAAACCGATCTTGGTAAAAATGTATGGCTTTGGAGGCAGGCACACTTACTAATTGTGTCACCACAGATGAACTGGCGGCGGGTGACCAGGTGAATAATTCTTAATTCTCAGATTGTGTTGCCTGGCATAAAATGGGCTATCAGTAAATGCAAGGCAGTCCCTGTTTTTTGTTGTAGTTCACATTCTAATCTAATATTGTCATTACTAGGAAATTACAAGGCTATAAAAATTCTTAAAGTACGTGGCCCCTTCTTGTTGATTGATTAGTTTGATCCTCTGTTTGTGACTTGTCTGGCAGAGGTTACCGGAAACCATTCTCAAAGTAAATTTCACGTAAATTATTCCATAAGTGGTACTTGAACCATATGAAATTTGCTAATCTTAAATAGTTTTTAGCCTAGGAAAATAGCCACTTCTGAAGGATTCAAATAGTAAATAAGGGTAAATTTAGGCCACATATATAGTGATTGTGCTTAGGTTACATAAATCAGGTTTTTCTCTTTTTAAATATTTTATTATATTTGATCGTGCTAATCATTGAACTGGCCACACTACAATTCAGATGTACAACCAAGAATGTCTCAAGGCAGAATTAACGAGTTAATGCTACTCCCTTTTTTTTAAGACTTAAATCTTTAGGGGGACTTCCTGGTGGTTCATTGGCTAAAGCTCTGCCCTTCTGCTGCAGTGGTCATGGATTCAGTTCCTGGTCAGGGAACTAAGAGCCTCCAAACGACCCACACAAGGAGGCAAAAACAAAAAAACCCACACAAATCTTCTTTGTAAAATTTTATTATAAGTGGCAGGTCTTATCAACTTTCACTGGGAGTAGAGTGTACTGAGAATGTCTTGATTATTAGTTGTACGTGGAATCCAAACAAAACGTCGAACTCACAGAAACAGGGCAGGGAAGTTTGGCTGGGAGGTGGGGGAGAGGCTGGTATGAGGGTACAGATTTCCAGATATAAAATTAATAAGACCTGAAAATGTACGACTGGTTTATAGATATATATATATTATGTTCGGTTACATATGTATAACATATATATATATATATATATATATATGAGACATGGTGACTATGATTGATAACATGTATAGATTAGAATTTGCTGAAAGAGTAAAACTTACTCTTACCCCAAAAATAATGCAGAAGATAAATATGTTAGGTGATGGATGTATTAACTAGATGAGGGGAATCCCTCCACAGCATACATATATCACATTATTATGGTTGCATCTTAAATATCTTGCAGTTTCATTTGTCAGTGATTGCCTCAATAACGCTACTTAACTATTGTTTTGAAACTGTTAAGAGTTCCCTACCAGCCGCCTGGAGATGAGTGCGGTTGCAGACATCTTCGACAGAGATGGAGACGGATACATCGACTACTATGAGTTTGTAGCTGCCCTTCACCCAAATAAGGATGCATACAAACCCATCACTGATGCTGACAAAATTGAAGATGAGGTACTGCTTACCTTTATCCTGAACGCAGCAGTCACCTCATGTTCTGCCCAGATACCCCTCACAGTTGATGCTGCTGCTTTATTTCCACGTTTCGTCGTTGCATAGAGGTTCTAAGGGTGCCACGATGCAATATTAACATTAGAGTGACTGTTTTATCATTGCTTTTGGCAGGTGACAAGGCAGGTGGCTAAGTGCAAATGTGCAAAACGATTCCAGGTTGAACAGATTGGAGATAACAAATACAGGGTGAGTTTCCAAAATAGCTGTGAGGTCTGCTTAAAGGATGAGAATTAAAAGTGTGGTCTGCATTGCTTCCCAGGAGTGCTAATGACTTATTTTTACCATCTATCAAAGGGTACTGGTATGTGAAATTCCAGCTTTTGTAACTTTAAGTGATATAAAGATAGCTTGTTGTATATTAAGACATATCTTTGACATGTACAGGATGTCCATTCAAGGAGAAAAATATTCAGAGGAAAACACATCTTGTATATTTAGGTTGCTTAATGTTACTTTATAATCTGTTTTATTATGATTAGAGGTCAGTTGTCAGTTGTCGCAAAGAGTCGGACATGACTGAGCGATTGAACTGAACTGAACTGAACTGTCATACTTTCAGTAACAAAACTATTCTAAGGCAGCAAGCAAAGTTAAAATGTTGACTTGTTTTTATAAATGTGATAAGAGACAATGTTGTCCTCTGATGCAGAAATTTTTTTTAAATTTAAATCTCAATCATTCAGTTCACCTTCTTTCAAAATAATTACTTGAAAGCACTTGTGACTTAGTCACACTTTATCATTTTTTTCCCTCTTTTTTTGGAACATCTCTTATTTGTAGTAGCTAGATAGAAAATGTGCTGGGTTTCCCTCCTGTAGTCTGTTACTTATAAATGAAACATTATTCATTTTGTTTTTGTATTTCCGCATTGAAAAACACTCATCTCTTGGGCTGGCCAAAAAGGTTGTTCACATTTTCCCACACGATGGCACGGAAAAACCCAAATGAACTTTTTTAGCCAACCAACCCAGTGTACTTTTGAATTTTTACCTTAAATTTGAAACCCAAAGAGTTTTCCAAACACCTTGCATAGAAAATTTTCTGATTATTTGGTTTGAAGTTGGGGAAAATGGGTACCTGCACATCTCTAAACTAGATACTATATCCAGAATCCCAAAGTGTGAGAGAGAGAGAGAGAGAGAAAGTGTGTGTGTGTGGGTGTGTGTGTGTGTTTTCTGGAGTCATACGAAAAGTTTCCTATTGAACTAATTGTGTCTTTCTTCCATTTTTCATTTTTTTTTTTATCAGTTCTTCCTGGGAAATCAGGTATAAACCAGTGGAATGTATTCTCCAGTTCCCAATGGTTTTTTTTTTAACTTTAATTCATAGTCATTAAAGCTTGCCCTGGCCCGTCTTTCCCATGCTGTCCCCCTAGCAGCTACAGTGTTGGTTGGCGTGGTGTTTCTGTCAACGCTATAGGGGTCCTTGATCCAGGACTCCTTTCTGCTTTGTGTCTCACATGAGGAGATTGCCTTCAAGCAAACCAGATAATCAGTCGTAGTTTGGCCAGGCGCAGCGTTGGAGTGCAACTTTCAGTTCTGCCTTTGATAATCCAGTTCCCACCTGTCATATGCAGCTAGTCATCGCAGCACAAACTTGACGATTAACAGTCTCCGTGCGGTCTTGTTGGTGCTTGGCCATTGAGGAGGAGGTTGCTCTGAGGAGGGCAGTGAGAATAGGGCCAGCCTCTGGCAGGGACCTGGGAGGACAGCTCAGAGTGGTCAGGATGGCACTCGGCCTCGGTGATGGTTCTCTCCAGAGCAGCCGTCATCCGTGTGCCCTGATTCATCGAATTAGGGCTTTGCGTTCTGAGTAAAGTATCACTCTGATGGTCTTAAGTGATACGAATTCCTGTGAGGAACTGTTTCTCTTGTGACTTGCATGAAATCCTAGCCGTACTTATGCCATTTTGCCCTCAGATTTAAGTCAGAATAGACTGACCAGTGGAGAAGGCAATGGCACCCCACTCCAGTACTCTTGCCTGGAAAATCCCATAGATGGAGGAGCCTGCTAGGCTTCGTCCATGGGGTCACGAAGAGTCGGACACGACTGAGCGACTTCACTTTCACTTCTCACTTTCATGCATTGGAGAAGGAAATGGCAACCCACTCCAGTGTTCTTGCTTGGAGAATCCCAGGGATGGGGGAGCCTGGTGGGCTACCATCTATGGGGTCTCACAGAATCGGACACGACTGAAGCAACTTAGCAGCAGCAGCAGCAGCAGACTGACCAAGATCAGAATTTATAACTAAAGACAAGAGAAATCATATTTTAATTTAAACAAGGAAAGTTTTTGTTTTTTTTTTAACTCTCTGCTTTTGAAAACAGTCATGCTGTTTGCAATACCTGACCATTTGTGTGTGCTCAGTTGCTTCAGTTGTGTCTCACTCTATGCCACCTCGTACATGACAGCCCAGCAGGCTCCTCTGTCCATGGGATTCTCCCGGCAAGGACACTGCAGTGGACTGCCATGCCCTCCTCCAGAATATCAGGCCATATCTGTAGATATTACTCTGCTCCTCAGTTTCTAAGTCAGATTAGATCTTAAGTTTCAAATTACCAAGTATCATTTACTGCAAGCAAATTATTTTTTCGAATCAAAATTTTAAGTCATTTTGAATAGATGTTTTGAAACCTTCCATTAGTTTGCATAAGAAGTTACTTTCGCTTTCTTGTCATTTTCTAAGTTAGTAATGGTGACAGCATCTTTTATTTTTGGAAAGGATGAAATAACCCCAAAGGTTTAAGTCACTGAAAATACAAACAACAGCATTATGTATTTTTTCCTTCAACTTAGCTGTTGAAAAAAATCAGGGAAATTCTAAAGACAATGGTACCTGTCAGAGAATGCCATCTCAAAATTCAAACTTATTCATATTTAGTATGATGGAAATAAATTGAACTATCATCCCTATAAAATAAATATTTCATATTATTTATATGTGATATAAATTTTTATCTATATCCTTAAAGCTTGTTTTCAATGTAATCTTGGACCAAAAGTGTATGGTCTGATTATCTGGTTCCTTAAGGGTAATTTTCTTTGAATCCCCTCCTTTCCCTTTGCTTTTTAGCAGCACCAAATTTTTTCTAACAAATTAAATATGTGTTTTGATTTTTAAATTTTAATTTACAATTCACGAGCAGGTTCAGTTACAGGAGAGTTGAAATCTCAAGGCTTAAAAACCATTTTAGAAAAAGCAGTGTAAAAAGGTTTGATGTGACTGTCTGAGTCCCACTGGTACATTTTACATGCTTTCTGGATCCTTCTGAGTTTCAGGGTCTGGGATGGTTGGCTTTGTTCTAGTGTTCTCTTCCTGAAACTCAGCGTTAAAATTTATGAAAAGCAGCAAATTGTTTCTACTTCAAGTTTTTCTATTTATCTTTCATGAGCCCAGACAAATAGTCACAATTGTATGTTCCCTGCCTTAAAAAGAAGCTCTTTATGTCAACTTGACTATTCATTTTGCTATGGTATCTCCCAGGTTGGCAACCATGAAATTCAGTCTGGTGGTTTTTTTAAGTTGGTCATGAGCTTGTTAGAAATGATTTAAGGGTATAAAAATCATTTCTCATGGGCTTTCATAGTAAATAAACCTTATGATCAGAAACTGCCTGCAGTCTACATGTGTAGTCAAGAGTTGAAGAATTTGTAGCGTATCTGAGTGATCCACTGAAAGGGCAGAAAAAGACAAATGCTTCTCAGTGTCACCAATTTTGATGCGTACAGCTTTAAAGAAAGCCTTTTAGATTTAAAAGCTGTATCATTCCTAATGTGTCAGTGTCTGTCCAAATATGACAGCAATCTAAAATGGCATGTTAATCCAGCCTTTAACAAATTAGCCTACCAGATCATTAGTGATGCAGAAATTTTATTTAACTGTGAAATGTTTATTAGTCATGATCATTTATTGTCTCTTTCACGAAGTCAGAACTGCTTAGAGAAAGCCGATGAGTTTATGAACATTTCTGCCATAGATTTCCAGCAGCTTTAGGTGTAAGAGGAAGTTTTCATGAAGAAGAATCAGAGTTTATTAAATCTTCTTTAGGATCATGTTCCCTCCTGGAAGCCCCGGGAGACTGGATCAGTGGTTATTTTCATGGCTGTGTTTAATCTCTAGAAACATTTTTCAATTACTTCCTTACTAATGTTGTTTCTGTCGTAAGAGAGAAAAATCATTTTTAGAAGGAAGCTTCAGGATTACACGTGATAACCTTCGTCATCTTTTCTCACCCTGTTTCCTCTGGGCTAAATCAGCATGCAGCCGTCTAACGCAGATCATGACAAACCCCTCTCTGAGATTTTACTAATCGCTGCGAACTAAGCCAGAAGTTAGAGTTGGTTGCTTATAGCAGATCGCACTTCCTGCCTTGGTTGCGATTTACTCTGGACAATTAGAGGGTCTTCTTTCTTCCCCTTCCCAGTTTGGAGACTCCCAGCAACTCCGGCTCGTCCGCATCCTGCGCAGCACCGTGATGGTTCGCGTCGGAGGTGGATGGATGGCGCTCGATGAGTTCCTAGTGAAAAACGACCCTTGCAGGGGTAAGGAGACGCTTACCGTCAGGGTAGTCATCCTGTGCAAGTATGTCCATCTTGTGTTATTTTCCAGCATCAAAAACATACTGGGGTGTACACCTGAAACTATCACAGCATTGTTAATCAGCTATGCTCCAATATATCAAGTAAAACTATACTCCCAATATATAAGGTCAAACGTTTTTTAAAAAGTTAGCTTAAAAATAACTTACTGAGGCTCATTTGGGTCATATATTATTGGGTTGGCTAAAAAGTTCTCCTGGGTTTGCCCATAAGACATTACGAGAAAAACCCAAATGAACCTTTTGGCCAGCCCAATATGATGAATGTCCACGTTGGTCTGTCAGCCTGAAGTTCCCATAGAACTTGGGGCAGTCATGGTAAACTGTGTTCCTCGCTCTTGTTTTTTTGTTTTTCTTTTTTTCCACTTCTCCTGGATAGCTAGGAGACTGGGGGATGGGAAACACTAGAATGTATTTTTCTGTATGAGACACCCACACATACACACACGTCTGCAGTTTTCAAAATGAGCGATTCTACCAGCCAAAGACTGGATTTCCTCTGTCGTTGAAAGGCAAAGTAAGAGGAAAGAAAATCGAGTGATGAAGATACTGTACCGAAGTTTGAAAGCAGAAGGGTTTCTAAAATTAGGGGGAGGTGAGGAAAGCAGTATCGAAAAAAATTTTTTAACAATAAGCCCCTGATTTGACTGAATTTTGAAGTTACAGATCAGCGCCCTAAGAAGACGCACAGGCTCAGGCGGGTGGGACTGGGCTCACGCGGCCAGTCCGCGGGGCCTCCCTGCTGGCCACTGTGGGTGATTACGCTTAAAGGAGTGAGACAAAAGCAAAGGCACCCTTTTGTTTTGTATTTTGGAAACAGTGCAGCCTGAGGTAGCACAGGTCCGCTTATGAAACNGACTGAATTTTGAAGTTACAGATCAGCGCCCTAAGAAGACGCACAGGCTCAGGCGGGTGGGACTGGGCTCATGCGGCCAGTCCGCGGGGCCTCCCTGCTGGCCACCGTGGGTGATTAACGCTTAAAGGAGTGAGACAAAAGCAAAGGCGCCCTTTTGTTTTGTATTTTGGAAACAGTGCAGCCTGAGGTAGCACAGGTCCGCTTATGAAAGGAGGGAGAAGGCAGAGTGCGCTGTGCAGTTGCCTGAGAGAGGCAGCCTGGCTGGGGCGCGGTTTTCCTCCCGAGTCAGCCCTGTGTGCGCTTCTCTTCTAAACTGTTTGACCTGAGCAGCCTTGGCGTGGTCAGCCACGGTGCTGTGTTTCTTCTTCCGCTAACAGTTCTCTTGAATGTGACTGGTCTCCTGTGTCATTTCTTCTAGTTCATCATCATGGGAGTAAAATGTTACGCTCGGAATCAAACTCTTCAATCACTACTACTCAGCCTACTATAGGTTGGCGACCCCTCTCTTTGCCTCTCCCCTCTGACCTCTCCTCTTTCCTCCTTTGCTTTCGTTGTTTGTTTTCAAATAACGCGCTTCACCCATCACGTATGGCTTAACTCACATCCAACTGGGCTGGTGCTTCCAAATTGAAACTCTCGACATTGGACGCCCTTCCAGTGTTGCAGACGCAGGGGTTGTGTCCGTGATCAAACACAGGCCAGTGCCCTACACGCGAGGCTCTGGCGGCACCTCAAGAGCGTGGGCACATGTGTTGGTCTGAGTGTTGAATCACGGATGACCTCCCAGATCCTGGGGTCTGGCGTTTGTTATTTTTGCATGTTGTGAAACCAGGTTTCTAAGGCATAAAATAACAATACCAGCCGCCTTCTTGAAAGTGAAAAACCCGAAAGTTTATGTGTTGTCATCATGATTAATAACCCATCTCTCATTCTGTATAACTGTTCAATTAATCCTGATGGTACAATATTGCTCTCAATCTCCTGACCTCAGTAATACCTGCAAAAGCCATAGTCCCTGCCTCCCTGGTCCCCTTGGGGTGGGATGGCATAGGGAGACGCTGCAGGCATCAGAAGCGGATGGATTAACAGTATTTGAGCATGAGCTTGTCATTTTCATGCTGACTCTCTCTTTAATAGTGGTTCTTCTTGCTGGTGTCTAGTGTTAGAATAAACACACTTTTATTTTTTTCTTCCCCCAACTTACTTGTATCCAAAAGGAATGCATTGTAAAGGAATGCATTTGACTTTTTGTGATGCTGAGTTGGAGTTGGCATGGCAAAAAGGTGTTCTTGCAATCCTCCACGTGGTCTGTGGTGCCCGGTGGTGATTTTTCCCCACACACGACTGAGCCTCTCTCCTTTTTTTTTTTTTTTTTTGTTCCCTTCCTCTTTTGTGTGTGTGCCTTGTCGCGTGTTCCACCATCCAGCTAAAGGAAGGACGAACATGGAGCTGCGGGAGAAGTTCATCTTGGCGGATGGAGCCACTCAGGGCATGGCTGCCTTCCGGCCGCGGGGCCGGNTTCCCTTCCTCTTTTGTGTGTGTGCCTTGTCGCGTGTTCCACCATCCAGCTAAAGGAAGGACGAACATGGAGCTGCGGGAGAAGTTCATCTTGGCGGATGGAGCCACTCAGGGCATGGCTGCCTTCCGTCCACGGGGCCGGAGATCCAGGCCCTCGTCCCGGGCGGCCTCACCCAACCGGTCCACGTCCGTGTCCAGCCAGGCCGGCCAGGCCGCCTCTCCGCAGGTCCCTGCCAGCAGCACGCCCAAGGTAGGATGCATTTTATTCTCCTCCACACTCCCCGTCTAAAGCAGCAGTCCCAGCCTCTGGGATCTAATGTCTGATGTTCTGCAGTGAAGCTGCTATAATAATAAATAGGAATAAATAATAAATAGAATAGCAATTCATGTAATACTCTTGAATCATCCCTAGACCAGTCCCCGGTACCAAAAAAGTTGGGGACTGCTGTGCTAGAGTCTGCTTTTCAGTGTTCGCGGTTCCTAGAATTTGCAGGACCAGCTTTCTCCAGATGTATCCCTTATCACAATATGGAAGATGCAAGATTAAGTGTGTGTGTGTGTGTGTGTGTGTATTTTTTTTTTTGTATGCCTTTGCCTTGTGGCCCATATAGAGACAATTTGTGGAGACTTTCATACCTTGTAGACTGGTTTTTCTTTTTAAAACTTCATTCATGTTTTTGGTGCGTATGATTTGCCATCAGACCTTTCCATTTGTTTTTAACGATGATCGTTCTTACTGCAAAATGAATGGCTGTGAATCTCTCTTTCCATGGCTTTGCTTTTTATCTGCCGTCCTTCACATTTGATTTGCCATTGTTCCATACAGATTCTCCATCCTTTAACACGCAATTATGGTAAACCCTGGTTGACAAACAGCAAGGTTTCAACTCCCTGTAAACCAGCTGAGTGCCCTGACTTTCCCGTGTCATCTCCAGAGGTATCGTAAGGCCCCAGATTCCAGCCTAACAGCTGCCTTTAACTGACTGTCACCCACTAGCTCTGCTGCACCTCCCCCTTGATAACTGCACTTTTGACAGTACTGTGTCTTTTTAAAGACTTCTGTGTAATAAGTCTCAACCCAGCATTTCTAGGCAGACACAAGAGTAAGGGGTCAACAGAAAAGATGGCTTGTAGCTCCTTAACCTTGCCACCACTGCGGGCTCTTGATCGCTTGTGCTTTTTGTTGTCTTGCTCTTACTTACTTTTGCTTTTCTCCCCTGGGAGAGTGACGTACAGGAGACTGTACCCAGACCTGAGTCCAGTTTCTTTTCAAGCTGATGGTATCCTTCTGCTTCTAGACATAGTTTTGGCAAGAAGTACTGTAATCTTTTTTGGGAGAGAGTGAAAGGCAGTGTCATTTGCAAGAGAATCACTTAAAAGAATGTGGATTGAGTGTTCTCTCTGGACAAGGTCCTTCTGACTGTCTGGTGTGTTTACTTCTGTCCAAGAACACTGGGTGGTTGAGACAGCCTTTTAGTCATCAGTGCAGGAGGTCAGGGGCTCAGGTCGGCACAGTGTTCTCTCTCTTTCTCAAAAGCTGTGTATCTTTATTAGAATTCATGATTTTTAGTCAGTGTGCTCTTTTTTAAATGACATGTTCTATGGGGATAAGACATTTAGATGATGGAAGATTTGCCAAGGTTAACTCTTAGATCATTTATGTTCAACTGGAAGTCAACCGTATGTCTTTTAAAGAAACTTCCCTTTAAAATGATAAACACAGGCGTATATTTGAGCAGAATCACAAGAATTGGGTGGGGGAGAATCTCTAAATAACTCTTCCTGAAACCAAGGAGGTATTTCATATTAAAGGCAAGGACTCCTGGACGCAAGTAAGTTAGTACCCCTCGAAAGCCTTTTATGCTTTTCCAAAACTCTTTCTTACGTATTATTTAACCCTCACACCCATAATGAGAGGCAGGCAGGGGAGATATCATTGCCCTCCTGAGATTGAAACGATGTAAATGAAAATTGCTGATGGAGGTAGAATCGGGCACAAACCAGTCCGCATCGCCCAGCCCCTCGTCCCTCTCCCTTCCCCCGAGTGAGTGACCTGGTTTAGTATCACATGTTCTGTCTCGAGGTGTCAGATGGATCTGTTGTGGCCAGAACTGAAAGCAGAGGGGGGAACCTTACGTGAGACATTTGTTTTAAGTATTTAGGGCTATGCTGCTCTGTTAGTTCAAGTTTTTAAAAAGTGGAAACTCCCCCCACACACACACCAAATGAAAAGTCTTTAGGTAATAGAAAACTAGGTATGATTTCAAGTAGCCTCATGAGACAAAACAACAGTATCCTTCCATGGAGGGGCCTTTCAGAGGACGGAGCAGCTTTGTGATCATAAAATCAAGCACATCAAGGCTCCTGACGAATTCTGGGGGCAGGAACCGTCACCTCGCATGACACGTTTCGTCACCTGCGAGTCCTC
>SJYA01005690.1:0-24032 GCA_006410615.1 Neotragus moschatus | reverse complement strand
CTGTGGTGAAGATCTCTGTGCCTTCATCTCAGGTGGCCTGCATGACACCTCATCCCCTTTATCAGCCAGGGCTGCCACTGTCTTCCGCTGATCAAAGTTTTGGGCATGGCTGAAAGATGGGTGCATGGCTGAGAGTGAATAAGACACTCCATTTCCCAGGGGTTCTGCTCCCAGTACCAAAAGACTCATAAATCAGGCTCTCACTAGTCTGGGCCCAAGATCACTTGTTTTTGATGATTTCCCTAGAGAGATCTGAGGTAGAGTCCCCACTCTGGTCAGAATGGGTGGTGGGGGGATCTTAAGGGGGGTAGATAGCAGGGAAGAGGGACTAGACCAATAGCCAGATACTTGTAGGTTCAAGTCCCAGCTCTATTATTTACTGTATGTGGACAAGATGTTCTCTTTCATTGATCTTCAATATTTGCATCTGTAAAGTGGGAGAAATGACATCTACATTGAAGGCCCATTGGACACGTTACATGAGATGCCATTTGTACAGCATGGGAATGGTGCCTGGCACATAGCCGACTTGATAAATGTCCTCTTCTCCCAGCTGTTAGCACTAGTACCCAGGACAGCTCCCCATCCATGCCTGCTTGGCTGCTGTCCACGGTGCTGATAAAAGATTGCCGTCTCTTCCATTCTCTCCCCCTTGCTCCTCATTCGTTGACCTCTAACATTCTCACAGGTCTTCGAGATCAAAGGGAGTGTTTTCATGACTTTCTCTCCAACCATTATCACTGTGTTCAAAATACAGCTGTGGAGTGAAAGCTATCTTTCCCATGGTGAGCCGACGTGTGTTCTTCCTCCTGTACATTCCACTGAATGTCTCTTGGGTTGGGTCCAAGAGCTCCAGCTTAATAAGTAAAATAAAAACAAGAACAAAGCACAACAATGTTTGTTGACCGCTGCTTGTTAACCAAGACTTCTCATTACTCCAATCTCTTAAACCACTGTCTAGAAATTCAAACATTTTCAACAACACCTAATAATTCTTGCCTCCTCTTCTTCCTTTCCAATTCCAGTAATCTGTAGGAAAAAAGTACCAAGACTCCAGAATCTCTGTTAGTACCCATTTCTCCATTCAGGGATGTGGTCAAAGCCACGATGATTCTTAGCACATCTTCCAGCAAGACAAGTCAGGTACAGGCAATGAAAGAAAAGAGCACAGGATTTGGAGTAAGCCAGACCTGGGTTTGAATCCCAGTTTTGTTACTCACTAGCTCCCTGCCTTGGTAACTTCTCTGAGCCTGTTTTCTCACCTATAAAGCGAAGTTAGTAATTGTACTTCTTTTGGATGATAATTGAGTGAATCAAAGGATATGTTGATTCTAAAGTGTTTAGCAGTTTCTCCATAAATGCCCCATAAATTGGTGACTACAATTACCTCAGGTATCTGACCCTGAGACTCTCAGTGGGGAGACACAAATCGCCATGTGTCCTTTCCACTGAAGTCAGCTTCAGATTCCTTAATGTTGGAGGTTGTCCCAGGGGCTTGGCTTTCCTCCTACTCCCATGGGCTGTTGTATCTCCCAGAGCACCAGTTCCTCTCTCCTTCTTCCCCTATTCTGTGTAAACCCCTGAACACACACACACACACACACACACACACACACACACACACACACACACTCTGGTTTGTCAATTTTTATTTGGTTCAGGTCCATCTGTTCTGAATTTCATATAGAGTTTGGGTAATATCTATTGGAGTTAGGCACACCTGGGTTTGACTCTTGGCTCGGCACATTCTAACTATGGTACTTTAAACAAGTCACTTAGCCTCTTTAGCCTCAGTTTCCTCGTCTGTAAAATGGTGATGATAATATCCCCTTTCTCATGAGATTCTCACAAGAAGCAGGGGATAAATGCATTAAAATTCTTAGCACAGATACATATGGCAAGTGCCCAATATCTTTTCACCATCATTGTTGTCTTCTTAGTTTCCTGGTTTTTGTTTCTGTCATTCTTTTCTAAGGATGCTCTGCTTTCTCCCTGACAAGCTGGAGAGTAAAGAGTCCTACCTCATGCTTTTTGGAAGCAGAGTGAGCCCATCTTGTGTACTCTCATCTCTGGAAGAAAGACACGCATGGAGTCCCCTGAGACTCTTTATCTCTTACCCAGGATTGGGATCCTAAGTGGCATGCTCAGCCTTTGTGATTGTTGTGTTGTGTGTGTGTACACATAAGATTGGGTGAATGCATATCTGTGAGTGTAGGAATAGCTGTGTTATGTGATTGTGTGTGACTTCTATGTAAGTGCACATGTAATTAGGTATGCAATAACACATGCAAATGAGAAATGGCTCTGTGTGTGAGGTCATGTGCATGTGTGTGACGGGGGTGTAGCTGTTGGGTGTATTGCCAGCTCTTCAGCCATCTGCAGGCTTGAGGGGTCCTGGGCAATTCACAAGGTTGCTGGTTGCCAGCACCTGCCACTCTGAGCACCATCCCCAGCCTGTCATTTGGGGAATAGCCACGCTTCAGTGACTCACCATCCTGCTTACTCAGAATTTTTCACAATCTGACCTAAGTGGGGTATCATGAAAATATTTGCCAAGTACATCAAGGGTACTTGGAGGATGGTTAGCTTTCATAAGAAAAAGTTTCCCAGTGCTTTAAAAACTACTCAGTTTGCACCCTCTTATTTATAGTGAATGCTTAATTACCCATGATGCTTATCTGTTCATTAAAGCAACGCTCCCAAGGGATCATGTCTTGACAATAAAGGGTTAGTCATTAATTCGCATTAATTTGAAAGTAATAAAAATTTTGCAGGGTACCATAATTCAGACTTATCTCTAATTCACAAACACCCTCTCCCCCTGATTATCCCAAATCAGGAAAGTTCTATTATTTAACAGAAATACATACAATACTCAAGGGAAATAATTTCTATGTCGCCACTTAGAATTCAATAACATAACATCTTCATCTGAACAAAGCTGAATTTTTTCAAAGCACTCAGCCTCCTATTGTTTTCTCTGATGCTCATAACAGGTCAGGGGTGACGATGCCCGTTTGTCAGAGAGAAACAGGTGCTCACAGTGGTTAAGTGAGCTGCAATCCAAGCTCACAAAGTCAACTAGTGAAAGCAGTCAGGATTAAATGCAAGGAGTCTCAGTGGCCTCAGTTTCTCAACACACAGTGAGTTGACTCCAGCAAAAGTCAGAAGGAACTCTTACTCTGGCCATGGGAGTATGAAAGATGTTCTTGTTGTTCAGTCACCAAGTCACGTCTGACTCTTTGCGACCCCATGAACTGCAGTCTGCCAGGCTTCCCTGTCCTTCACTCTTCTTCCAGAGTTTGCTACAGTTCTTGGCAGTTTGTTATTTCGTCTGCTCCAGGGCATTGTTTCAGGAGACGGTAAGCAGCAGGAGATTTTAACAACAGGAAGAAATGCCTCAAAACCTGTCCATTCTGTACCTTCTGCCATTTGTTTCTGCCTGTGCTCAGTCATCTCCAAAACACCTACTGTGTGTGGGCCTTGTGCTAAGGCCAAAAGCAGGCTCCCAAGTGAGTCTTTCAGATGGCCTCAAGGACTTCATAGTCTAATGAAGAGAGGAAAATACATAAAAAGCAGTTATTCCAACCTAGCATGCCCTGCAGAGATGGGGCAGACAGTTCAAGGGAGTGCAGAAAAAGAAAGAAGATGCCCCCTTCGGGGTATGGAGTCAGAGAAGGGGAGGGCTAGGGGATCGAGTTAGCCCTGCCAGATGTTAGGGGCTGAATTTTGTCCCCAGGAATTTGTATTTAAGTCCTACCCCAGCACCTCACAGTGTGACTGTATTTGGAGACAGGGCCTTTGAAGAGGTAATGAAGGTTGAATGAGGTCGTATGGAAGGACCCTAGTCCAATATGACTGGTGTCCTTATAAGAAGAGGAAATCAGGACACAGACATGTACAGAGGGATGACAGCGTGAAGCCACAGGGGAAGACAGGTGTTCACAGCCAAGGAGAGGGGCTTGGAGCAGATCCTCCCCTGAATCCTCGCGTGCACTACCTCGGACTTCTCGCTGCTGGAACCATGAGAAAACACGTCTCGATTGACTAAGTCATTCAGTCTGTGGCACTGTGTTATGGCAGAAAATGAACACAGGACAGAATCTGGGGTGGATGGGAGCTGCAAGTGCTCAGCTGGCTGTAGGGCACCCCTGCTGGGGTCAGCAGGGCAGACTAGAGAAGGATGTCAGGATCAGGAGATGGGGAGGCTGTGTATGCCAGGCTCAAGATTTTAGATTTTTCCTAAAGGCTATGTGGTACCATGAAAAATTAAGCTAGAAGCGGGTCTCTAACTATGGTGCCCAAAAGAGCGGAAAACCAACAAGATCATGATAGAACAAAGAGATCTTAGGAGTGAGAAGTAGCTCCTGGAGGCTTTTAGCTCATAGAAATAACTCCAAAGAAGGCTGGGTGGCAGAGAGGAAAGCCTACAGGCTTTGAAGTCACACAGACCTGGATCTGAATTTTAGTTCCACTATTATGTCCGTGCACTCATTAACCTGCTTGGCTCACAAATATATTCACTGAGCACCTGCTATGTGTTCTAAGCGCTAGGAATACATCAGTGACCAAAACAAGAAGCCCTTGCTTTCAGAGAGCTTATATTCTGCCATTCACAATAAGCAAATTCATCAATAAATATGTAACAGATCAAGTGATGATGAGAGCTGCAGGGAGAATAAAGCAGGGAAATGGACACAGAGGAGAAGACGGACACTTTTTTCAACCAGGTGGTCAGGGAAACAACACTGAAGCAGAAACCTGGAGGAAGTGAGGGATTGCATCACGTAGAAATCTGAGGCAAGAGTATTCCGGGTGGGGGGAATGGCAGGAACAAAAGTCACAACAGGTGTGGCAGACAGACTGGTAGCTGCTGCCAACCCTCCCAGAACGCAGAGGCCAAAGAGCCAAAGACCACAGTACTTGCACTGCAGGGACTTGACCAGAGCATCCTCGGGAGTGATGGGGATGAAAGCCAAACCAGGTAGGCTGAGGAGTGAGTGGAAGAAGAAGGGGTGGAGATGGCAGCTCCAGACGCTCTTGCAAGACTTTTTGCTCCAAAGGAGATCAGCCAGATGGGGGCAGTGCCTGGAGAAGGATGTAGGGTCATGGGAAGCTTTTCTTCCAGGAGACATCACAATGTGCTTGTGTGATGATGGATGGATCGAATGCAGTGGGAAATGGCTGGCTCAGGAGGGAGAGGCAGTATTTGCAAGGGTCCAGTCCTTGCTGGCTGAGAGGGAAGGGTTCTGGGGCATTCCCCTGCAGCTGCCAGCCTCACGAAGAGGCAGGGGCAGTGGGGAGCACTTTGTGAGAGCAGGGAAAGTGGAGAAGGAACAAATACACTGGTGCAAGCAGGCTGGAGGGCCTGGGGCAGGTGGATTCAGTCTGGTGGCACCCCTGGGGTTGGTTCAGAAGAACTGATGGTCAAATTTACAGGAACCTTTGGTGAATCAGTTGGTAAACCATTGGCAGCTTGAAATAGGCTACAGTGGGAAGATTTAAATCATGGAAACTGGCAGGTGCTACAGATCAATGTCTTCTTTTTTTAAAATTGTTTTGGCTGCGTTGGGTCTTTGTTGCTGTGTGCGGGCCTTCTCTAGTTGCAGCCAGCAGGGGCTACTCTCTAGTTGCTGAGCATGGGCTTCTCATTGCGGTGGCTCCTCTTGTGGGGGCACACAGGCTTAGTTTCTCTGTGGAATATGGAAGCATCCCGGACCTGGGATCGAATCCGTGTCACTTACCTTGGCAGGCAGATTCTTAACCCCTGGACTACCAGGGAAGTCCAATGCCTTCTTAACCACAGAACCATTATTTAATATTTTCCAACATCTCCAATCCAAAGAGATAGTTCTCTTCAGATTGCCTGACATCCTCAGGGAGACAGGAAGGCAAAGTGATGAACTGAGCATGGGGGGGCGGGGCGGGGAAGAGCATTAGAGAAATGAGGAGAAAGGCAGAGATATGTGGCAGTCATCTCAGAGTCATGAAATAGTCCTCCTGGCCAGAAACTCTTGCTTGCACAGCAGTGCTGGGCTTGCTCATTCTCCTGGGCAATTTGCTTGGCCGCTTTGAGTCTCACTTTGCACATCTGTTAAACTGGAGTCCTGATTCCAAGGTTATTGGGAGCATGAGCTGAGGTCAGGCACGTAAAGAATCTAGTCAGAGAAGTGGGCAGCGGCTGCATGGGCTGTGTTCTCGATCTTGGGTTTGCAGAGGAAGGAAAAGCTGAAGACAAGTCTTGCTTTTGGGTGTCCAAGGAAAGTGCCTGGTGCCCCTTCCCTCCACTGACCTCCTCCATGGACTGGGATGGATGGAGTCCAGCTGCAGGCTCAGAACATATTGCCCCCAACTCCCCCCCAATTGACATATTTATCACAATATTGCAACTGCATAATTTAAAGTGGGTGTTAAAAAATATTCCAATGTGTTATGTGATTTTTGCATTCCTGGGTGAAGAAAAATTGCTGCAAGAAGGTGGTTAATTATTTCAAAAGACGAATTCCATGAAATAAAATAAAAATAGACTCCCTGTCCAGAGGGAAAGTGAGAAAAAAGGGGGAGACATGAGGAATGGTCCCCTCTAAATAGAATGTGGATGTTTCAAGTAGTGAGTGAGGACATGGGATGGAGGCAGACGCCGGGCACCTGTCACATGGCCAGGAGAGAAGAGGGCAGCAGGTAAGGAGGGTGCCAGCAGGGAGGCCAGTGAGGGAGCTGGGATTGCTCGGGACACGGTGGTACCTTGGACAAGGGAGGAGGCTGGTAATCGAGTGACGTGATTGAGTCTGAAAGTGTCTAGTAAGCATTGCCTTGACAAGCACTGGTTAAACTTCAGGCATGAAGATGAAGAGGCAAGGTGGGATTTTTATTTAAGGGACAGCTGGACGGGGTGCCTTTTGCTGAAGTTCTTGATGAAGTTCAATAAAGAACCACTTTCTTCCCCATCTGAGTTCTGCTCAATTTAAGAAATAAGGCCAAGGCTGACAAAGGCCAGATGCCTCCTTGGTTCCTGATGAAAGCCAAGTGAGGGAGTATATTTATGGGTGAGAACCAAATAGATCTACAAGCCAAACCCCAGAAGAAGGTCCATTTGCCCCTGGGAAGTGCTGACATGGGGAGCTGGCCCAGGAACCTCCAAGGGCAGAGAAGAGCAGCAGAGAAGTCCTACTCTCTGTTGTCAGCTTGCTCGCAGAGGATTAAAGGGCAGACTCAGCCCGGTTGATTCTTCCCCAAACTATCAGTCAGAAAAGTCACTCTGCCTCCTCTGGAGTAGGAGAGGGAAGGGAAGGAGGGAGCCAGGAGGTAGACTCATTAAAGCATGAGGAAGGCAGCATTTGGCATCACCCCCAAAACACCTTGCACAGAAATGGGGCAGCCAGGGCGACAAGCAGGCTTTGGGGAGGGCGACAGACTCAGAGTTGGCTGTGGGAGCCCCGGGTGGGTGGAGAAGTTTGCTTTGCCATAGGATACAGGAGTGCCTGAATTGAAGCTTCCCTCACACTTCCTTCTAAATGGTTTCTCGAGCAAAAGAGAAAGAAGCAGGACTTCTCTGGTGGTCCAGTAGTTAGGATCTGGCCCTTACACTGCAGGGGGCCCAGGTTCGATCCCTGGTCCAGGAACTAAGATCCTGCAGACCACACAGTGGGACCAAAAGGAGGAGGTGTGGGGAGGAAAGAGGGGGAAGGAGGGAGGAGGAGGAGGGGCTTTAGAAACATTTTGTGGCAGGAACTTTGCATAAAGCCTCTTTGTTCATCTTCTCTCTCCCGCTCTGCACTGAGGTCGGTTGTGTGGTGTGTTGCTAGCTCCCCACTTCCCCGCTTCTGATTCTTCGCTACCCTCTGCTTCCAGTCCAGAGGAGCCTCCAGGAGTTCTGCTGAATGAACCAATCACTGATGGAGAGGAGGAGGCGAGTCCTTCTCTCCGCAGCAGTGTGATTTATCCTCCGGAATCAGACGAGTCTGTCACTGAACGCAGAGCTGCTTGCCCCACCACAGATAGGGGTGTGGGTTCACGCCTCCGCTTCTTCTCCAATTCAGGCATGGCCTCAGCCAGGGGAGTTAGATCAGCGTTGTTGTGTGGTGGGTGGCAAGTCCTGTGTCCTGGTGTGGTGAAATGGCAGGAACTGTTTTCATGAAGGTGGCAGGAGCTGTGAGCTGGCTGGCCTGGGAGGGTACAGGCGTCCTTCTTGGGGAGCTCTGCTCCTTTGGTAAGGCATCCTATGGGCCAGTTTGGTCAGGGAAGGAGGTCAGGCAGTGAAGTGCCTCAAAAGGAATTCAGAATGGCTCAGGGGTGCTGAGAAGGAGGGGCTGGAAGAGAAGAGTCTGGAGAGGGGCCCTCCTGTGATGGAGAAGATGGCATAGAACTGTGGGAGGGCCAGCAGGGACCACAAGCAGCTTTCATGAGAAACTGCTTCCTGTGCACTCAACGGCCTTGTGTGGGTCATCCTTTGGGGAATGAAGGAAGAAGGTTGGCAGTGCCAGGGGCACGTTGCTGTGCCCAGCAGCCTGGGGAACAGTGGCCTATGAGGGAGCTGGGCTTGAAGACACAGAGCTATTGGAGAAACAGGCTGCAGTATGGGCTTGAGACAAGCCATATCGCCAAACAGAGTGAAGGAAGATGACAAGGTGACTGTGACAGGGCAGAGGCAGGAGGGGGACTAGGTCCTGCTCTTCATGGAGTGGGGGTGGTCGTTTTGTTTAGATATTAAAGTTAAAGCTGACCCCAGGGCCCTAAAGGCCTCAGAGGCCAACAGATGGCGCTAATCATGAGCCACGTGCCTGACTGTTTAGGGTCATGGCTGTGATAACATCGTTTCCCCTCGCCGGCCTCCTGTCATGACTTCCTGAGTGCGAGAGGGAGGGTGGGCATTTCAACAAGTGCCTGCAAGTGCCAGGGTGGGAGTGAGTGGCTCACGCAAATGTCACACATCATGTTTGTGACAGTGGAGAAAAGGTTGTGTCTCACTGGCGTGGACAATAGACAAGGAGCCAGGTTGGTGGTGAACATGGGCAGGTTTGCCCATCTCGGGGGCCTCCTCCAGTCCCTGCAGATGGGCAGTTGTGAGAACCCATGAGTTCACCAGCCCCACCGCAGGCCCACAAAGAAGCCATCCCAGCCCTGCCCTCAGGGGGTGGGTGGGGGTTCAGCTCTGTATGGAACGTGACTGGCCTGCGTTAAGACTTGGAAGAGCCCAGAAGGAGTTCTGAGGCTGAGATCATGCTCAACCATGCTTGAGGTTAGTGTGAGGGGCTGTTTAAGGGGGGGAGGTGGTGTAGCTGCATCCGAGGGAGAAGACACGTAGGGGGTGAACACACCTGTGTGCGTGAGGGTCCGCATTTGCGTGTGTGATCTCATGTGTGTGCGTGTGACTGCCGGCTGAGAAGGCAGGCAAGTATTTGGATGTCTTCACCAAATGTGTGTGAGTATCAGCAAGTGTGAGCACGTGGGATGTAATTGGAGGGGGCAGGCTTGTGTGTGTGTGTGCGCTTGTGTGCGGGTCGGTGCAGTGGTGAGCGTGCATTACTCGTGAGTCCTCTGTGCCTTAGTCTCCTGGTGGCTGAAATGGGATGGTGAGTGCCCCCTCCCACGTTGTTTCAAGGATCTAACGTGCGTAGAGGTGTAGCAGAGGGCTTGGCACACGGTGGCGGCTCTACCAGCCCTCGCCACTGTTGCTGCAAGTGTGGCTTGCATTCCCAGATGAGCATTTGCCTATGTGAGTGGGTGTGTGGCTGCGAAGGGGCAGGGGTGCCCAAGTCTCAGGTGGTGATTCCTGGCATAGGGAGACAGGAGACAGACGGATAGGAGCCCTGAGACCTGGGTGAGGCACCAGGAGACCCAGGCTCGGCCCATGTCCCCAAAGCACTGAGCCCTTATCCACTGCCTCCTGGAGGACTGAGAGTCTGGCCAGACAAGGGTTCCAGGGGCCCTCTTGCCCTCCTGCTTCTGTCCCTACCCAAAGATCTCAGGAGATGGGGGCTGGGCACAGACCAGCCTAGGGACCTGTCCCTCCCCTTGCAACCTGACAGCTGTGGCCCAATTAAAATCAACAGTTCACAGGTGCTCCTGGTAATGACTCACGTACAGAAAGCTCCACTCCCTTTAGGGCTATTCTAAAAAATTTTAGAGCTCTTTAAGTTTTATTCACCCCCAACATCAAACTCAGGGAGGAAGTAATAAAACAGTCTGGGGGGAGGAGGGACAGCACACATACATGTGCACGCACACACTGGCTCACTCATAGACACACACATATACTAGCACACACACATCCCTTTGCCACTCCCACACACAGACCCAAACATTCACACACCTAGATACGCACTCAAATACCACAAACACACATTCCAACACATGCCATCTGAATCCACACCCACTCTCACAAATGCCCGGAGTGGCCCACACCTCGCACCACTCAGATACACGCAACCCTACTGGTGTTCTCTCACTGTATAACAAATGCCCACACAAAGTGGCCTAAAACTGCGCATGTTCATTATCTTACAGTTTCTGTGGGTCAGGAGTCTGACGTGCCTTAGCTGGTCCTCTGCTCCAAACCTCCGAAGGCAGCAGAGAAGGTGGCCACTGGGCTGCATTCTCATCTGGAGGCTCAAGTGGGGGGAAGTCCTTCTCTGAACTCATTCAGATTGTTGGCAGAATGTGTTCCTTTGCAGCCCATGACAGAGGGCCCCAGCTGTTTGCTGGACATTGGCTGAAGGCTGCTTGCAGCTCCTGTCTCAAGGGACTTACTTACATCAACCCACCAACATGGAGGATTTCTCTAGCTCATGCTAGCAAGATGGAGCTGTCTGCACATGTGTGTGTGTGTGTGTGTATTGTGTGTGTGAGTTGGTGTATGTACCTAATCACAGGAGTGACAGCCCATCACCTTTGCCATGTTCTATTTGTTAGGAGAAAGTCAGAAGTCCCACCTCACCTGCTCACATACACTTATTCACTCTGGATGTATGCACTCAGGGATCACATACCACATAAGACCATCCATCAACCCCCTTACCAGCCCCTGTACACATTCAGCCATCTCCAGGCCAGCCTGGAAGCTTCCACATAGCCTGGTCAGACAGATGAACGTTTGACACTAAAGCCACCCTGGTAGCCAAACACCCTCAGAAACTAGAAGCAAACCCACTGCCCAGCACCTGCTCCCCATCTCGCTGCCTCTTATGGCCTTTTCTGGCTTCCCAGCTTCTGGTCCCACCCCTTCTCCACCTTCTGTTTACACTCTCAGCATCCATACAGACCTGGTCTCTGATCTCCACCTCTGGGTAGATATTCATGACTCCTCTCCCTAGCCTTAGTCTTGCCACAACCTGGCATGACTGGCAACTCCTTTACAAGTAAAATCAAAGACACTTTTTAAAGTCCCAGCACTTGCATCATCCCTTCCAGCTTCACATAAGCACAGATCCATGTTGGGGGGCGTCTTTGACAAGTCTTTTCAATTGTCTGAAAATGATGATTTAAATGCAGAGCCGGGACTTCCCTAGTGACCTAGTGGTTAATACTCCATACTTCCAAAGCAGGGGTATGGGTTTGATCTCTGGCTGGGGAACTAAGATCCCACATGCCATACAGAAAAAAAAAAAAAAAAAAAAAAACTCCGTCCCCCAAAACACAGTGCAAGCCCTACAGTCCATCACTAGGGACCTCTCCAAAGACTGATGCTTTGGGAGGAAATGGCAGAGATTTTAGACTCCAGGAACCTGGACATCTTAGGGAGAATCACTTCTCACTGAGCCTTAAGCCCCCTTGTTTATAAAATGTGAATAAGAATTTTTCCTAATCAGTATCAGCTAAAACTAAATCTACGTCTATTCCATGTCCAGAAACTCCGCTTCTAAGTATATCCCACAGCAATATGCGCGTGTTTCCATCAAAGCATGATTACAGGCTGTCCATAGCAGAGCTATTCATAAGAGTCCACACTGGAAACCACACAAATGTCCGTCAGAATAGAACGAGTTCCCTCTCTTTCCCCCTTTTCTCCTTCTCTTTCTCGATACACACACACACACACACACTTTTCTGAACTAATATAAGGATATTCTCTTTCATACCTTTTTCTTATGTAAAAAAACTTAATCCTGATTGAACGTGGACTGTAGAATAGAGGGAGGATATGGACTAGAATGGATACACACATCATGTTGCATTCATAAATATAGCAATGGAAAAGAACCGTCTAGAACTGCAGGCACCGGTGTGCGTTAATCTCATAATACCGAGTGAAAGAAGGCTGACACAAAAGTGAGCATACTTTGCAATTCCATTTACAGGAAGTTCAAAAAGGAGCAGAACCAATCTAGGTTCTGCTCCAATCTAGAAGTCAGGGTAGTGACTACCCTTGGAGGAGACAGTGGCTGGAAAGGAGACACGGGGTGGGAGGTCACATGGGTGTGTTCAATTTGTGACAAGCTGCTGAGCGGTACACTTATTATTTGTGCAGTTTTCTGTATGGATGTGTTACAGCCACCAAAAAAAAACCTCTAAAATAACAATAGACTGATGCTGGATGCCTGGTACATAAGAGCCACTCCTGTTAGGACTAGCTCTTCCTTCTCCTTGAATACCATTCTCCTTCATGAGGGGCAGGAAGAAACCAGAATGTTCGTCTTCCCTTAGCCTTCCATGCGCACCAGTGTCTCTAATTCGTATCTTTCTCCCCAGACCACCCTAAAGCACCTTTGGTTTTGTGTGAAACGTTTTTCACAAGCTCAGACTGCCCCTGGCCCAACCTTCAAACCTGGAAACGCTCGTTCGTACCCTGTCGTGCTCCTCCAGGTCCTTCTTAATTACCCTCCTCCTTCCATCCTGGCTGGGCTGGGTGGCACGCCCGGGGTGTTCATGCTGATGTCTCTGGCTGCCCCTCCCCGCCTTGCCCGGCCCTCACAGTCGGATTGTCAGGATTTCCTCTCTGCTGTTTCATTCCGCAGCTTCATAATCAGCCTCAGCCTTCCTGCGAATGCTTTGACATCCACTCTCCAGGGGAAGAGAAGGCCCAGGGAGCAGTCTGATCCAGGTGCTGCCAGGATGCTGGCATAGCTGGGGACACCCAGGCATTCTATTTGCGTGAGGACTCACCAGGCCTCCGGGGATACAACCTGGTAATGACTTCAGAACTGGCAGGTAAGCCCTGGTAAACCAGGACTCCCACTTTTGATTTAAAAACAGAGATTTTAATCTGTGCATCCCGGAGGCTGTCTGGGTCTTACTCTGCGGAAAAGACTTGGGCTCCTTGGTCTCTGGAGCTGGGTGACAGTTGCAATGAGTGGTAGCTGGGGCAACTGAGATGGAATAGGAGTCAGGCAACTTTCACTGTAGCGGGCAGATAGTAAACATTTGGGGCTTTGCAGGCAAAATAACCTGTAAATCAATGAGTGGGGCTGTGTTCAAATAAAACTGTATTTTCAAGACAAGTGTAGTTTGTTGACTCCTGATAAAGATGTTTGGCCTTTGAGAAATTCCTTGAGCCTCCTGGCTGTGAAAATGCCAGGCCCATATTCCTACATTTGCAAGATTAACAAGATCATAGGAATCTCTTTCTCCTGCTACTGAGGATTAATCTCAGCTCTCCTCCTCTCTTCAGCCATCCTGGGAAGGGATTCAGGTGGATTCCAAGTGTGAAATGTTGGCCTTCTCCAGGGTTCTGACTCATCACCCTCCACAGGAATGACTCCCAAATTATGACTGGGGCCCTAAGTCACCAAGACCACAGTGGGGATTCACCCTGACCCCTCCCTGTCGCTCATTCCCCTGTCGATTTCTGACATCCCCACCCCTCTTCTGCCTGCTTTGTAACCCTGAATACATCCTCGTCACTTCTGTCCTGGAAATAATAATAACAGCATCCTCGTCACTTCTGTCCTAGAAAACTGTGGTGCCCTCCTCTGGTCCCTGTCTATTCCTTCACCTTCTTCTCCACATCTACTGGAATATTTTTCCTCATTCAGATCGGCCTATGCCTCCAAAACCTCCCATGGCTTCCCACAGCCTATTTACAAAGCCCACCTTCCTCAGTTTAGGCTCGTGGACTCTTATGATTTGGCTGCCCAGCCTCTTCTCGTTTCTGGGACTTTTGTCCTCTTTTGGAAACTACCTCTTAATCCTCGATTCCTAACACAAGTGCATTTCTCCCGCAACATTAGGGCACTGGCAACCTTATTGGGAAGCATGACCCCGCCCCAAGCTGCAGTTGATTGGCCCAGCCTGGGCACGTGACTCAAGCTGGCTCAATCAGAGGCCATCCCTGGATCAGTCAGACCTGAAAACTGACGAGAGGTCAGGCTCTGTGGATGGCTAGACCGTAGGACACCTAAATTTAGGAGATCTTATTGGCCATGCCCTGCCATGAGGACCCAGAAGAAGGAAGTCAGAGAGGGCAGTGCAGAGAGAAGCATGGCATGAGGCAAAGCTCGTTTCCTGGGCTGGATACTAAGGGTTTCAGGCCCTGGTTTTGTCTGCATCCAACCCCGGACTCAGGGAGCCAGCCAGGTCCTCCAGCTCACCTGCAGTTGGACTTGAGTTTCCCAGAGGTGCCTTCTGTTCCTAGCAGCCAAAAGTGACGTTCCAAATCCTTAACAACTGGACCATGTGGCCCTAACTATCAGTGACAGTAGCCCTGGAGCAGGGTCCCCAAGGTCACCTGGTAGTCAGGACATTAACTTTTCAGTTGCTCGAGGATGAAACGATCCAGCAGTTTGAGGGAGAGCCAGGATGGCCTGGCATCAGGGCTGAGTGGCCTGGTATCAGGGGTAGCAGTGGTTGCTGTCCAGGGATTTGGGCCGGCAACTGTTTACCAACCAAGCAGAAGTGTTACAGTATCTGAAGAATTCGGCAGCAGGACCAGTGAAGTCAGTGCAACCAGACCCTTCACACTCAGACTGCACCGGCCTTAGTCAGCTTGGGGGCCACAAAAAGAGACCGTAGGTCATTTTCTCACCCCTCCGGAGGCTGGGAAGCCTAAGATCAAGGTGTCACTTGATTTGGGGCCTTGTGAAAGTTCTCCTCCCGCTTACAGATGGCCTTCTCACTGTGGCCTTGCAGAGCCAAGGGGGAGGGAGAGGGAAAAAAAGAGAGAGAGAGAGAGAGAGACATGGGAAGGTGGAGGTGGGGTGGGGAGAGGGACCATGAGCCCTCTGGTGTCTCTTCTTATAAAGACACTAATCCCTTCATGAGAGCCCCACCCTCATGGCCTGGTGTGTGCATGCTGCTTGCTAAGTCGCCTTAGTGGTGGCCGACTCTATGCGACCCATGGACTGTAGCCTGCCACATTCCTCTGTCCATGGGGTTCTCCAGCAAGAATACTGGAGTGGGTTGCCATTTCCTTCTCCAGGGGATCTTCCTGAATCAGGGATCAAACCCACATCTCTTATGTCTCTTGCATTGGCAGGTGGGTTCTTTTGCCTCTAGCGCCACCTGGGAAATCCTCATGACCTCAACTAACCCCAATTGCCTCCCAAAAGCCCCATCTCCAAATACACTGGGGTCAGTATTTCAACATGTGAATATCGGGGAGACACAAATATTCAGTCCCTAACCCCACACTACCTTCAACATTCACTCAACAAACATTTATTGAGTGCCAGGTGTTGGGAATCATTAGCTGAGCCCTGCTCCCTTACTCCTTACTGTGGCTCTGCAGGTCTGGTCAGCATGTCCCATGGCAGTCCCTCCAGAATGCCCTCTCCTTTCTTCCCTGACCTTGTATCAGCCTCCAAAAGTCCTCCTCCTCTCAGAAGCCCCCTCAGAACCCCTCTTTGCCCCTTTCATTCCCATCACACATCACACTCCTCTCCCCAGATCTGCTGGACTCCATCTCCTATTCATGTTCTCTGGGTATCTGTCTCCCGCCACCCCTCACTCCAAACACACATAGGTCAAGAACTTTTAGAGGATGGGGACAAAATCAATGTTATCTCCACCTCGCCCAGCAGCAGCTAGCTCTGAGCTCTGAGCATGGTTGGGACTTGATTGCCCTCCTCATTGACTGCTGGTATTGAATTGTATTCTGCAGAGATGCTTTGCTGATGGGGTTTGGTGAGAAGATGGAGCAAAGGGGATGACTGATAATTTTGTCAGGCAAACCTGATTGCTCTCTCCCCACTGTAAGCTTTTCACTGCTTTCCCTACCCTTTCTTTTTGGATAAACGTCAGTTCCTTGAACCTTAAGGGCCAGTAAGCTGCTTTGTAATCTAGGTCCAGCTTACAGATCCAGCTCCACTTGGAAACTCCAGTCACCCTGAACTCCTCACCCTTGCTTCCCTCTCTTGCCTCTGACCCTTTGCATATGCTATTCCATCTGCCAGCATCAGTCTCCCCAGCATCTCTCCTCTTTCTTCTGGCCAAAACTTAGCTTGCTCCAGGAGTTATTCCTGACACCCTCCCACCACCACTCCCAAAGCCTGATTTGATGGTACCCTATGCACTTCCGTAGGGAACTGTACTTCTCTTGTTGTAACCTTTATCATGGTCGTCGCCTGTTTAATTGTAAGATCTTTATAGGCAGTAACTACCTCTGCCCAGCCTAACTTGGTACCCACGGGCACCAACAGTGCCTAGAACCTTGCCTTTCAAGTTGACAGCATCAGCATCACCCATGCGCTCCTTGGAGAAGCAGCTCTCACTGGCCCTGTCCCAACCTCTAACCTACTCTACCACCATCTGTATTTTAACAAATCCTGGGGAACTTGGGTGCACATGAAAGTCTGGGAAGCACTTATCTAGGTCAGTGATTCTCAAACACTAGGGAATTTTAAAAGCTGATGCCTGGGTCTCCCCGGCCCTGAGATTCTGACATACATGTTTGATCTGAGGGGAGGGCTTACATATCTGCAGTGTTTAAAGCTTTGCACATGATCTAATATAGCATAGGGCTTACTAACCCTGGTCTACTCAGTAAATACCCCTCGAATGAATGAACTCACATCTACTGAGCATTTCATAGAATCCTCACAACAACTCTGTGGATAGGAGATTATACTGTCCCCATTTCATGGATGAGGAAGGTAAGATCATGCAGGGAGAAAGAATTGCCCCAAGTAGTGGCTGAATCTGAAGCCCATGATCTTTGCTTTGCTCCGAGCTGCCTCCCAGGACAAAGATGAGGACAGTCCTCAGGAAGGAGACTCAGCCCCATCCTGCCTTGTTCTCCCCATACAGGCAGCAGCCCCTGTAGGCACATGGGAAAACAAGCCCCTGGAGGCACCAGGAGGCAAAAACACACATAAATAAAACTTGAACCCCAGTGCCTGCCGTGAAGATTAGGCATATATTTATAAAAACCACCAGAGCCACTGTTCCTCGGTTTCGTGTTTCATTTACGGCGAACACAAATAGCTGCAGCACGAATATCTGGGATCAAAACAGAGCTGAGGTTCCGGAGCATCTGTGCTATAGGAGGTGCAGTATGCACTGAGATAATTTTAGCCGAATGTGTTATAAACAAGATCTGCAGAACCGCGCGGCGGGCTGAGTTTTGAAAACTTAGGATTCTAAATGTATAAATTGTTTGGAACATTTAACATCTAGTCATTAAGCAGTCACCCCCTTGCCCTTCGTTTTCAGCAAGAAGCTTGCAGCACAGCAGCCTCCAGCTGACACCGCCTTCCTGAGTATTAAATAGGGACCACTAGGCTGTGATACACACACACACGCACACACAGGCACATGCACACGCCAGCTGGTCCAGACCATTCCTTGGAAGGCAGAAACAGCACCAAGGCAAAACATCCGTTCACCGCTGTGCAGCAAAGACTGTTTCTTAGGGACTGAGGCCTTTTTTTTTTTTTTGATTGAATTTTTAAAACAGTCTTACCCCTTGGGTTCCAAAAAGCCTCCCTAGGATGTCAGGGGGAAAGCGGGGAGCTGGGGAGGGAAGAAGAAGGGCCCTGGGATGTTTATACATCGTGATGTAGTCTACACTGCCTGACTAGGCAAGGATACGGTTCCCTTTTTACAGGAGATAAAGCTGAGGCTGGGAGAAGTGGCATGTCAAATCAAAGACCCGTCAGGAAGCAAAGCTGGGATTTAAACAGAAGGGGAAATTATTTAAATGGCAGCCAGATGGCAGATAGGGAGTCTTGTACCCACTTGAGTTGTTCATTTTAGAATACCTGGAACCCTTCTTTTTGTCTATTAAACAATCCCTTTTGAATCACAGCACTATGCCTACATAGTAACAAATGGTACAGAAGAGGTTGTGATTAAAAAAACAAGNGTGGCATGTCAAATCAAAGACCCGTCAGGAAGCAAAGCTGGGATTTAAACAGAAGGGGAAATTATTTAAATGGCAGCCAGATGGCAGATAGGGAGTCTTGTACCCACTTGAGTTGTTCATTTTAGAATACCTGGAACCCTTCTTTTTGTCTATTAAACAATCCCTTTTGAATCACAGCACTATGCCTACATAGTAACAAATGGTACAGAAGAGGTTGTGATTAAAAAAACAAGTCGTCTAACCTTTTCCATCCCACCCCCAACACCCGTCTCACCTGGGAAAAGCAGCTTTAAAAAAAAAAATAGTTTGTCTTCCTGACTCTCTAGTGGGTAACTCAATATCTCTAGCTAACTTGCTTTTCCCCCCTATTTCTTGGTTTATCATCTTTATTCCATGATCAACCCCATGATCTAAAAGATGGGAATTTAGCTGTCTTAGTCTATCTTTTCTTCTTTTTCTTCCAGTGTTTGAAACAAGTAATTATTTTAAGTCTTCCAGTTGTTACCTTTGAAACTTTCAATGGTATGTAAATAATTTACTTGAAACCATTTCTTGCTTAGTACTCTTAAACCAGTTTTTAAACGAGTATTTCGTGCCTCCTCACTTTGAAAGTGAGAACTTTGCACCCCTGCCTTGTCCCTCCTCTCTGCCAGCCACACGCTTATTTTCACGTTGTCAAGGCTGCCAGTGCTTATATTCTTCACGTGTAGTACTTACATCCTTCAACCACAGCCCAGACCTCTGTATGTCATCCGCAGTTTTACTCTAAACACTGAAATTCAAGAGAGAGCATTTATATTACTGTGAGTGTGTCAACATTATTCACTGATGAGTCAAGTAATAGCTTAGGATTCCACTTCTTGTCTTAAAATCTAGTGTCAGGACCCCAGGTCACTGGTAGGAGACTTGTCCTAATATCACAGTCAAACTGATTCTTTTTCCTAATCTCTCTCGAACACTCAAAATATTGCCATATTTTAGTTTGCTTTGTGTTTGGAACATGACTTTCTTACAAATATTTGCTTTTCCTGGAGTTTTTAATTGCCTTTTTTCTCCTTTTTTACACTGTATTATATCTTCCTTTAAAAAAAAAATTTCTGTTACTCTACCAGTCTATCAAATTGCCCATTTCCTCTTCCTGACCCAACCAATCTCCTCTCCCTTCTGTTCAAGTGTTTTCTAACCCCGCAACCTCATGGTCATCCTTCCACCTCGGGTTGGTCCACTGTTCCTGAATCCCATGTCGCTCTCTTCCTGGGTTTGTTTCCTTTTTATTGCTAGTGAAAGTTATAGTCACTCAGTTGTGTCCGACTCTTTGTGACCCCATAGACATGGGATTTCCCAGGCAAAAATACTGGAGTGGGTAGCCATTTCCTTCTCAAGAGGATCCTCCCAATCCAGGAATTGAACCTGGGTCTCCTGCATTGCAGACAGATTCTTTACCATCTAAGCCACCAGGGAAGCCTTTTATTGCTAGAATATTTCCCTAAAGGGGGTACATAGAACTATGAGTCATTGTTTGTCTAAAAAATTCTCTCCCTCATGTTTGACTGATAACAAGGAAGGGTTTAGAATCTAAAGCTGAAAATAATTTTCTTTCAGAATGTTGAAAGTATTTCTCCTTTGTCTTAGAACACAGTGTTGCTGACGGAATGACTAGTGGTAGTCTGATTCCATTCTTATGTTGGGGGACTGCTTTTTCTCTCTGAAATTTTTTAGGATTGCTTCTTTATCTTGATAATTCACGAAGATGTACATTAGATATGGGAATTTTCTCATTCACCATGCTGGGTACCTTTGAGGTCCTTTCATTGTAAAGCTTCTTTCTGGGAAATTCTCTGCTATTTCTTCTTTTAATTATCTTTTATTTGGGCATTAGTTGTGGCACACAGGCTTAACTGCCCTGTGCCATGTGGGATCTTAGTTCCCCAAACAAGGATCAAACTCATGTCCTCTGCATTGGAAGGCAGATTTTGAACCACTGGACCACCAGGGAGGTTCCCCTGCTGCTCTTTCTTTGGCTATTTCCTCTCCTCTGCACTTGCCTTTATAATATACCTGAAACTCTGACTTTTTGCTCTATAGTCTGGAGTGTGTTTTCAACCTTATAATTCCAGGCTTTTTGATGAAGTTTTCTCTGCAATTGTAATTTTAATCCTTCAGTTATTTCTTGTCACCTGATTGCTCATTTTTTCACGACAACCTGACTTCATTTTATGGCTATATTTTCTAACTGAATATATGAATTAAGGGATCTTGTAAAGTTCTCTCCATTCTCTGAATTAGTTTTTTTTTCGCCAGGTCAGTTTCACTGTTTAGCTTCATTTTTCTCTTTCACGATGCTGGTTCTGTTCACATGCTTGCTGCTCCTTGGGTGTCTGTTCATATTTATAAATGGAATGGGTGGCTCGTGTGGGTTTCCTCTGCTATTTTGTAAAGAGATTAGTTTTCTCTGAGGCCTCTCACCAATGGAAGATTTTGACTGTGTGGTCTGGTGGGGAGAGGTGGGTTATGTGACTGGTGGGCTTGGTTTTTAAGGCCAGTATGTTGAGAACCAACTGGAGGGGCCCCCAAATGTCAGAATGGGGAGACGTTCACTGTAGGTCACCAAAATGCATAGGAGGAGCTTCAGCTTTCCCAGACAATCTGCTTACTCTCTTTACAATAGAGCTTTCTGCTTTTCAGCCTGGGGTAGAGGCTGCAGACTGCTTTCTACAGAAGAGAAAGTGCAGGGCTGGAGAGACCATCAGATGTGATCCCACGTGCAGACCTGCAGGTGAGGTGTTGCCTTCAGCCCCCTCTCCTGCCTTGACCCGAGGGCAGAATCTCTCCCTGGTGCTCCACTGCCACCTCCTCTGGGACCCTCTCGGAGTGTATTCTAGGCTGTGCCCATTCCATCCGTCGGCCCACTCCCATCTGTTTCCTACCTTTCACACATTTGTTGAAATTCCTGGTTTCCAGAGAAAGATGGTGAACCCTCCCCCTCTCAACAGTTGCTCTTGTGGACTTATTCTTTGTTTAACTTAACTTTTCTCCTTCTATTTTTATTTTGTCAGGATAGGAGTTGGGAGACAAAGGCATGGACCCAGTACATCTTGGACTGGAAGAGCTGAATGCCTGGATTCTATCAGGAGTGACTGATGAGCACTATATTTTACAGGTTCTAAATAGTAATAACTTTATATTAAATAATTGTGTATAATAATTTTGTATAATTTAATATCAGACAATTTACATTAAGTAAATGACTCTCCCTCAAATGATGATGCCTCTACGTATTTGAAGTAGATTTCAGGTAGATTCCAGTTGTAAGGGCTGTGGGAACTACATTTACCACGTGGGTTGCATTTCCTCACCACGTTGTTTGTCACAGTGACCCCGTGAAGCAGGCATCATGGCCCACTCCCTGCAGATGAGGGAACTGAAGCTCATGGTCACACAGTCAGCAAGCAGCAATCCCCAGGGAAGTTTCCAGGATTTAGCAAAGCTGAGATCAGATGGCATCTGGAAGGAGAGATTCCAACTTAAGAGAGAACGAACTCACAAATGGGAGAAAATATTTTCAAATCTTATATCGGATAAGGGGTTTGTATTCAGAAGATATAAAGAATGCTTACAACTCAATAATTTAAAAACACACAAAAAGTTACAAACTGAGCATAGACTTTTCTTCAAAAAAGATATACACTGACTGATATGTGAATGGCATCTCAATAGAGCTGTTTTTAAAAAGAGAAAAAACAGATGGGAAAAAAGAGGGAATGAAACCAGAATATCATCATTTCATTTGTGGTGCAGTGCCAGGATGGAGCAGGCAGGATCTAGGCCAGCTGAGGAGGAGGGGACAGTGGGACCTTATTATGAGTGGGGAGGTAAGTAGAACAGGAGAAAACTAGATAAACAGGGCAGCTCAGTGAATTCTTTTAACAGTTACTCCTGACCCTTCGGGTGGCTGCACCTGTTTTCAGATGACAGTAATCCTGTGTTATAGGGTGTAACCCCATCCTAGGAAAGCTCCCCTACCCACTCCCACCCTACCCCTCCCCTTATAATAACAGTTAACATTAGTGGCAGGCACTGAGATAAACTCTTTCAAAACCTTTTTATGATAGAAAATTTCAAGCATACACAAAAATAGGATGAACTCCCACATATTCATGTACTCACTTCAACAGCTATTGATGTTTTGCTATTCTCGCTCCATTTAGGCACCTCTCCCCAGCATGTTCTAAACTCTGTACTCACGCATATAGTATTTACCTTGTTGAATTCTCACACCAAACCCATGAGGTAGGTAGTCTGATCATCCCCATTTTTTAGATGAGGAAACTGAGGCTCAGAGAGGTGCTGTCACTTGCCTAAGGGAAGGGCAATGCTAGAGTTTGAATCCAGGACCGTCTGATCCCAGGTGCTGTGTTTTATGTTAGCCACAACTGTGTGTAAGATAAGAGTAGAGAAGGGTGTCTCCCTTCCCCCTACAAGCAACCCCCAACCTCAATACTGCCTCCCACCACCTTGCACCCATCTTGGAATGGATGTTGATGCAGGGAAGCTAAGTGCTGTTGGTCCCAGGGTGGAAATAGCAGAGTCAGGAGCAGGAGATGAGCTAAAATGGACCCTGAGACCTTGGGTGAGTCACTGTCCCTCTCTTGACCTCACGTTTCTCACGTGTCCCCTGGTAATGACTCCCGAGCTCACAGAATCGTTGTCAGATTTCGCTGACACAGATAATAACAGTGCCCAGCACATAGCAGGTGTTCTACAGTTGGTAGCTGTTCAGTTTTTCTGTTTTTTTTTTTTTCTTTTTTTTGTTCTTAGCAACAGGAAAGTCATATGGAAAGGAGGGTAGGCAATAAAATCTACAAGTTAATCTAACCCAGGGGCTGTGGTGTTGGGTAAGCGAAGGAAGCAGGGACAAAATCTGTGGGGAGCCCTTTATAGTTGGAGTGGAGCTTCTGTAGAAATCAAGGAGATTTTCTCTATGTTTTCTTCTTGGAGTTTGACGGTTTCAGGTCTTTAGTGTATTGTGAGTTAATTTTGTGATTGGTGGAAGATAGGGGTATAGTTTGTTTCCTTAAAAAAAAATTTTTTTTTTTTTAATGTATTTGTGACTTTACTGGGTCTTTATGCTTCCCTGATAGCTCAGTTAGTAAAGAAGCCACCTGCAATGCGGGAGATCTGGGTTCAATCCCTGGGTTGGGAAGATCCCCTGCAGAAGGGAAAGGCTACCCACTCCAGTATTCTGGCCTGGAGAATTCCATGGACTGTATAATCCATGGGGTCGCAAAGGGTCAGACACGACCGAGTCACTTTCACTTTCACTTTATTGGGTCTTTGGTTGCAGCAAGCAGGGGCTACTCTTCATTGCAGTGTGCAGACTTCCTGTTGCAGTGGCTTCCCTTGTTACAGAGCATGGGCTCTAGGGCGCACAGGCTCAGTAGTGGCAGCACATGGGCGCTGGGGCATTCAGGCTTTAGTGGTTGAAGCTCATAGGCTTAGTTGCCCTGAGGCATGTGGAATCTCCCAGACCAGGGATCAAACCCATGTCCCCTGCATCTGCAGGTGAATTCTTAACCATTGGAAGACCAGGGAAGTCCCTAGTTTCAATCTTGTCGCATGTGAATATCCCCAACATCTTTTATTGAAGAGACTATATTTTCCTCATTGAAAGTATTATTCTCGGCTCTTTTGTCAAATATTAGTTGACCATATATATGTGTTGGTGTGTTTCTGGGCTTTTGATTCTGATACATTGGCCTATGTGCCTCTTTTTGTGTCAGTACCATACTGTTTTGAT
>SJYA01005689.1:0-24314 GCA_006410615.1 Neotragus moschatus | reverse complement strand
ACGACCGAGGATGAGATGGCTGGATGGCATCACTGACTCGATGGGAGTGAGTCTGAGTGAACTCCAGGAATTGGTGATGGACAGGGAGGCCTGGCGTGCTGCGATTCATGCAGTTAGAAAGAGGCAGACACGACTGAGCAGCTGAACTAAACTGATGTATAAAATAGATAATTAACTAGAATCTACTAAATAGCACAAGAATATACTCAATACTCTATAATGACCTATATGGGAAAAGAATCTAAAAAGGAGTTGACTATATGTATACATAGAAATGACTCACCTTGTGAAACACCTGAAACTAACACAATATTGTAATCAGCTATACTACATAATTTTTTTTAATTAAAAATTTCTTTAAAACCCCATGTTAAACCACATAAGCCACTGCATACTAGCAAGATCAAAACCTCATGTTGTCATTCCCTAATTTCTAAAGCCAAAAGTTTCTCGTACATTAATTTGTTCTCTATTTCCATAATGCTTTTTTCCTCCATGCTTATCTTATAACAAAGGCCCCAGTAACCTTCATTAATTCTCTTCTGAATTAAACTTATTATCCTAAACCATGGACATCCATTGACCTTCTATTTTATTTAAAATGAGTGAAACTGTGTGCTTAAACTTTATTCCAACTTTGTTTATAAGTTACAGATTTTTCTTGGTTTTAAATTGCAGCTCTTCTCTGAGCTCAACACAGAGAAAATTCCTTTTCTATTTTGGGTTTATCTCAGTGAGATGAATTATGAAATATTTCTCTCTACCATTTTCCCAGAAGTTCACGCTGATATCTACCATGTTTCTTTTCATATAAATTTTGGAATGACTAGTTGCATTTTCTCCTTTGCCTTAGAAAACATATAGATAAAAATAAAATGAGATAGAGGTAACATAGATGTNGTGAGATGAATTATGAAATATTTCTCTCTACCATTTTCCCAGAAGTTCACGCTGATATCTACCATGTTTCTTTTCATATAAATTTTGGAATGACTAGTTGCATTTTCTCCTTTGCCTTAGAAAACATATAGATAAAAATAAAATGAGATAGAGGTAACATAGATGTTATTGTGAAAAATTTAATTTAGCCTTAGCAAAAATTTTTTTAATCAAAGTTATCAACCTTTTTTTTTTTTTCAGGCAGACGAGTCTTGTTTAATTGAATGAGTGATCTACATAATTGCCAAGGCCACTGTGTACAGACAAGAAGGGTAGAACCTATTTCTTGGTCTCTTCCTCCTTGGACAGAGCCTTAATGATTTCCTCCTTCTTGGCCTGGAGCCCCTCTTCAAAGACCTTTCTGCTTCTCTAGCCTTAGATCTAAAAGACCTAAGCCTAGTGGTCCTGAAGCTTCTTACAAGCGTTGTCCACCTTCAGCTTATGGATATGTTCTGTGAAAACACACTTGATTTTGAATATATTACCCATCACTTTCAGGTAGAGGCTGTGATACATTTGGCAGTCATTATTCTTAGATTTGTGGTATTTTCTGAGTAGTCTGTGCACAATTCTCATCTTTCTCATCCTCTTCATCTAGGTTACCTTATTCAGCATCGGATACCCTTTCACATACCTATGCCCATATGCCTACCCTTTTGGCAGCCCAAGGTGTTTTATCCAGCTTCAAGCCCAGAAGTGAACAGTGACAGTGACAGGCTTCTGGATAGCCAGCCCATCTAGGATCAGCTTCTGGATCTGCTGATGGGAGTTGGCATTAGATATTTCGTTAGTCTCAATGGGGTCCAACCAGCTCTTTTTCTTGCATTGGAGTGCACTGAAGCCTGAACATGATCATGGCTGTGGCCACAGTGGCAAAAGGAAACCCAAAGTTATCAACCTTTCATTGATATTCAGACAACATCCTGAATATCAAGTTCGACTGTAAGTGATAGAAAATTCAGATTAACAAAATCTTTAAAAACATGCAGTTATATTTCTTGTGAAAAGATGAGAAGCAGGCAGCTCAGCATTGTTATGACTTCATTTTGTGGGGGACTTGGTTCCAGTTTCCTCTTTTGTTTGAGGGGCGTGGGGTTTTGCTTTTTGTTTTTTTTAGGTCTTTACCATGCTTGGTCCTCATTCCAAAGGTCATGCTGTTCTCTGAAATGATTCAAGAGTTTCTTTCATCAAATTCTCCTTTTAGTCAGCATAAGGAAAAAGGAATACGCCAAGCATACTCACCCCACACTGCCTCAGTTCCATTTTGCGGTAGTTGTAAGCTATGTTGCACAGACCGCAGGCACATGACCAGAGCCAGCTAAAAGGTTGCCTAAGAGGTGCAGTCTTATTCTGCTGGCTATAATTGGGAGCTGATTTATTCTAGAGGATGTACAAAGTAGATTCTTGGAGATAATCACTAATCTCTTTCATATAACCCCATTTGGCAGTATCTATCTATTTAGGTACTAAATGTATAGTTAGTAACTTAAATAGGTCATCTGGAAATATCAGTTTCAAAAATCCTAGATGTTTGTCTCAGGACAATTTATACCCAAATTAGGGCTCATACTCACTTTAAATATTTCTCTTTCTAAAGTTTTTGGCATTCTCCTTGAAGTGCAATTGGTTGCATCTTAGAGTTGGACAGACTTGTAGGAAAGTCAAGAAAAGTTTCTGTATTAGAGCAGAACCAAATTATGTTTCGAGAAGAATATTGGTCCCCACTACAAATACTATCAGTCTCCTGGGAGCAAACCTGAGATTCAAACAACTGTGATGGAGTAACTATCCAAAAGCCACAAAAATTTCCAATTGCAAATTCCATCTGTATTATTATTAATCCACTGATTATTAACGTTACTTCTCTGCATTTAACATAGTATAAAACTGTTGTACCTAGGTGCATGTTAGAGTACATAACCTAAAAGTCTGCGCTGATAAAAAACATAATTCAAATTATTTCAACATAAACAATATTTATGGGACTTACAGTCTACTCACTCATGTAGGTTATGCAAAACTTGTTATTGAGTTTTCCAGAACATCAAAAGAGCTGTTCCCATGGACCAGATCCTGCATGTTGTGTAAAAATGCTTTGCCCATTTTTTTTTTNTTCTCTGCATTTAACATAGTATAAAACTGTTGTACACAGATGCATGTTAGAGTACATAACCTAAAAGTCTGCACTGATTAAAAAATATAATTCAAACTATTTCAACATAAACAATATTTATGGAACTTACAGTCTACTCACTCATGTAGTTTATACAAAACTTGCCATTGAGTTTTCCAGAACATCAGAGAGCTGCTCCCATGGACCTGATCCTGCATGTTGTGTAAAAATAATTTGCCCATTTTTTTTTTCAGGCTAACATGACTACCCTACTTTAAGAAACCTAAATATGCCTGTGAACCTCATGAAATTTACTCAAAGAATACTCCTTGAGAACATCTTTTACTATACCAAATACTTTCTCCTCTATGAGAACTAGTGAGAGAAATTTCCTTGTGGCCTCAGGACCAAGAGCGGTGAGGAGGTTTTGTGCCTGTTTTTATAAGTAATTTTCAGTTATTTTTAGTTACAAAATGTTATTAAGCATTTAAGCTTGAGTTTGTAAGCTGTTTGATGATGTGGGGGCCTTGAAAGTGAAACAAGTGTTAGTCGCTCAGTTGTATCTGACTCGTTGTGACCCTGTGGACTGTAGCCTGCCAGGCTCCTCTTTCCATGGAGTTCTCCAGGCAAGAATACTGGATTGAGTAGCCATTCCCTTCTCCGGGGAAATTTCATCATGCAGGGATCAAACCCAGATCTCCTGTATTTCAGGCAGATTCTTTACTCTCTGAGCCTAACACTTCTGATTTTTTAATAACTAAGATGCTGAAGCTGTTTTAATCTCTATTGCCACCCAGTGGTAAAATATAGAAACTTTTCTCTATCTGTAGCTTTGCTGATTACAAAAACCTTGACATTTTCAACCAGTGTTTTGATATTGCAGATATTTTGATTCTGTTCTTAGACATACAAGTACTTTATACAATATTATATATTTTTCCGTGGGAAGAAACTCAGTTCAGTTCAGTCGCTCAGTCATGTCTGACTCTTTGCAACCCTATGAACTGCAGCACGCCAAGCCTCCCTGTCCATCACCAAGTCCCGGAGTTCACTCAGACTCACGTCCATCGAGTCAGTGATGGCATCCAGCCATCTCATCCTCGGTCGTCCCCTTCTCCTCCTGCCCCCAATCCCTCCCAGCATCAGAGTCTTTTCCAGTGAGTCAACTCTTCGCATGAGGTGGCCAAAATACTGGAGTTTCAGCTTTAGCATCATTCCTTCCAAAGAAATCCCAGGGCTGATCTCCTTCAGAATGGACTGGTTGGATCGCCTTGAGGTCCAAGGGACTGTCAAGAGTCTTCTCCAACTACTC
Organism: Neotragus moschatus; assembly: GCA_006410615.1. Lineage (NCBI taxonomy): Eukaryota > Metazoa > Chordata > Mammalia > Artiodactyla > Bovidae > Neotragus > Neotragus moschatus. The sequence goes on along the minus strand of SJYA01005689.1, from coordinate 19,950 downwards.
ATGGTGTAACCCATCATCCTAACTCTTTCATTAAATATTTTCCAATGTTTATTTTTCTGTGTTGTTTTGCCTTTGAAATCTTAAGTACAGATTGTTGAGGTAATCATTCTCCTCCATTATGGTCTCATGGACATCGTTTGGTCCAGCAGTCTTTCTCTGTGAAATATTTGGTTCATCAATTTATCCCCATAGCCTTATCTTTCCCACATTCTAATATATAAATATGTTATCCTGTTAGGTATTATAAAATGTACTATATTTGTTATGTACAACTTTAATTTCCACAAATGGTATTACACTGTATATACTTCACCTATTAATATTATTTGATTCAGCACTCTTAAAGGTCTTTCCGTACTACTCTGTGTTGAGTCTGTTGTCTCTACTTGCTACCTGCTGCTGCTGCTAAGTCGCTTCAGTTGTGTCTAACCCTGTGTGACCCCATAGACGGCAGCCCACCTAGAATCCCATAATAGAGATGAACATCTATAATGCTTCCAACACCTCACTACCATAAAAACTCTGAGATAAACATCTTTACATCTGTTTCCTCTTGGAGCTGGGTAAATATTTTCCATTACTCATAATCAGAAGTAGGATTTCAGTGTCAATATGAATGCCGTTAGACAAGTTACTACACCAAACTCTCCAGAATTACCTCATCACCATCAGTTCAAGGGAACTTACACTTACTGGGTTGGCCAAAATGTTCTTTCAGGTTTTCCATGACATTAAAAACCCAAACAAATATTTTGGTCAACTCAATTATTTCAGATCCCTGCAAACACTGGGCTGCTGCAGCTTTTAGTTTTGCAAACTAAATGGTATAAAATGAGAGCTTATCTTAATTTGTGTTTCTGTTGCTATTAAAGTTCAATTCTAATTTCAACAATGATTTTATATGTGTTCTTCATTAATGTAATTCATTCAGCACTCTTTTAAAAAGTTTCCTATATTATTCTCTGTATATATGTACAAAATACATATACACATTTTTTTTTTCAAAACTTCAAATACTTCCTTCAAGTTTTTGCCCACTAATTTTGTTGGATATATATGTTATTGAGGAGAAAGTCTTACTTTTAGAAAGCAAAACTCAACAATTCTTACTTTTAAATTAATCCTTTTGGGGTGGGGAGGGATAGGGGGAGAAATATCAATATAGCTTGTGGCACAGAAGAAACAATATGCAAACAGGGGCACACTTATGTCACCCCTACTCCTCCTGGACATGCCCATTCCTATCCCCCAAGAAGTGACAAACCCAGGACCACTGCCCAGCAGGACCTAGGTTAGTTACAGCCTCTGATAGGAACTAAGCCTTTAGGAGTCAAGGCTGGGAAGAAGAGACATCAGCACTTAGGCCCCCTTAAGTGTCCACTAGTTAACTCCTCATGTATATGGCAAGGAAGGAACAACCCACCATAGGCCAGTTCTCCCAAGGCTCTAGAGTTTCAAGTCTGAAAATCTAATTTAAGAAATAATTCTGCATTAACAGTATGGCCCTAATATTCTGCCATATTATATATTATTAACTTTCTAGTATTATCTCTTGCATTTAAGACTTTATTCCATTGTAAATAAAACTTCACTCTTCTGTTTCAAAAATGATTTAGACCTGCATAGTCATTTATTCTTCCACATGATATTAAAAAATAAGTTTATTAAGTATCTAGAAAAATTCACCTGGAATTTTAACTAGGAATTTACTGAAGTTATAGAATAATTTAAAGAAAGAAAATTGTAATTCCTTGTAATTATAACCTTCCATTCAAGTTCTATTAATTGAAAATACTCTCATGATCTTTATAGTTTTTAGAATTTCTCTGCAAAATACTGTTATATTCTCTCTTTATCTGATTTTTAGCTATTTTATTGTTTTTGATGTTATTAGAAATGGTAAAGAAAGAAAGTGAAGTTGCTCACCGATTCTTTGTGACCCCATGGACTGGAGCCTACCAGGCTTCTCCGTCCATGGATAGTATCTTATCTGTTTATTACTTACATTTTTTAAAGTTTATTTATTTTTAATATTTATTCTGTGCTTACATTCCATGCTGAATTTTCATGTTAGCTCTAATGATTCACTTTTCATTCTATTAGTTTTATAGGTAGAAATTTTATCATCTGAAAGAATACCAGTTCTCTAGAAATCCTTTCAGTTAATAGTTGTTCATTTTTAGATAATTCCTGAGTTCTTTTTATCCCCAATATTTTACTTATACATAATCATATAATCTTCAAATAATACTTTTTAATTTTAATTTATTTATATTGAATTATTTTCATTTCCATACCATTTATTTATTTATTGGCCACACCTGGGGGCATGTGGGATCCTTCTTCCCTAACCAAGGATCAAACCCATCTCCCTAGTAATGAAAACAAACTCTTAACAACTGGACTGCCAGGGAAGTCCCCATTTCCATTAAAAGTTAAATTCCATTTATAAAATATACAAAATTTACACATTACATTTATAAAATGTATAAACTCAATTTATGAGGTAGTGGCCATATTCTTTGTGTTATACAATATGTCTTTGTAGCATATTTTTTAAATTTATTTATTTTAAATGAAGCAAAGATGAATATTTTTAATGATAAAAGGTACAATTGACAAAGAAGATAAACATCATAAGCCATTAGACACCTTAACAACAAAGAAACAGATACATAAACCAAAAATCAGAAGAAACATAAAGAAAAGGAAAAAATACAATCATAGTGAGACATTAACATTTTTCTGAGAATAATTTATCAAGAAAAATTGAGATGCAGAAAAGATAAGAATAGGAGCATCTTGAATAATTTAAATATAATAGATTTATATTTAATTAACTTATATTAATCAAATCCTGCAAAAATATATTTAAAATTTTGCATCTCATATGTTGTTATTAGAAGTGCCTAGGATATTTAGAAAAACTGGCAAAAAGATAAGCATTACTAAATTTCAAATAAATTCATTTTTGTGTGTGTGATTCAGTTATACATATATACATTTGCTATTTTTGAAATTATTTTCCATTATAGGTTATTACAAGATATTGATTATAGTTACTTGTGCCATACGGCAAACCTTTGTGGTTTGTTGAATATCTATTTTTTTAAACTAGAAATCTAGCATTCTAATCATACTAAGTCAAACAAGTGGATTCAAAATGTCATTAATTTTTTACTTAGGGAAAAATTCATAAGTTTTCTAAAATATATGTATTATACTTATTATTTATATATATGCATACAAAAGCTTTTTTTACTATGCTTGATAAAGTCTTAAGAAAGAACACCAAAAAAAATAATAATAAATAAATGAGACCTGTATAAATTGGAAAACATAAACTAAATGAAATGGGAGCACTGAATATGAAATTTTAGAAAAGTGAAGCAAACTGGATAAAAATAAAAGATCCTCATACAGTCCAATTGCTTTTAAAAATGGCTGCATACTAGAAACATATCTAAACATACTAAAAGCCATACTTAGGCAATTGTATTTCTTTTTTTTCAATTCCAAGATAATTCTGATATGCATCTGGATTACTTGGGCAATTGTATTTTTTTTTCAATTGCAAGATAATTCTGATATGCATCTGGATTTTGAAAAGTGATTACAGGATTTCCTATTAAATTGTAGTTTTGGTGATATAGAATTCTATAATTTTTCTGTTGACCATGATACAATAGTATTAAGTGAGAATTAATTACATAGTCACAATAGTAAAAGACGTTTATCAGTTTTCACAATCAATAGCCAAACAAAACATAAAAGATAATAACAATTGTGAGCCATAACAGGAACATGATTAGCTTAACAATATAAAATAATTACATAAAATTTAGGGGGTCAAGCAGAGTGATGTGGTAAGTGTAAATGCATACATGCAGAGTTTTCATCTTCTCACCCAGTCTATGTTTTTTGGTTGGTGCATTTAATCCATTTACATTTAAGGTAATTATCAATATGTATGATTCTATTACCATCTTCTTAATGGTTTGGGGTTCATTTTCTGTAGGTAGATCTTTTCCTTACACTGTTTTCTGCCTAGAGAAATTCTTTTAGCATTTGTTGTAAAGCTGGTTTAGTGGTGCTGAATTCTCTTAACTTTTGCTTGTCAGGTAAGCTTTTGACTCCTGCAACAAATCTGAAGGAGAGTCTTGCTAGGTAGAGTATTCTTGGTTGTAAGTTCTTCACTTTCATCACTTTAAATATGCCATGCCATTCCCTTCTCGCTTGTACAGTTTCTGTTGAGAAGTTAATTGATAGCCAGATGGAAGTTCACTTGTACGTTATTTGTCATTTTTCCTTTGCTGTTTTTAATATTTTATCTCTGTCTTTAATTTTTGTCACTTTGATGACTATATATCTGGGTATTCAGTGTGGGTATTCAGGTATGACCTAAATCAAATCCCTTATGATTATACAGTGGAAGTGAGAAATAGATTTAAGGGCCTCGATCTGATAGACAGAGTGCCTGATGAACTATGGAATGAGGTTCATGACATTGTACAGGAGACAGGGATCAAGACTATCCCCAAGGAACAGAAATGCAACAAGGCAAAATGGCAGTCTGGGGAGGCCTTAAAAATACCTGTGAAAAGAAGAGAAGCAAAAAGCAAAGGAGAAAAGGAAAGATATAAGCATCTGAATGCAGAGTTCCAAAGAATAGCAAGAAGAGATAAGAAAGCCTTCTTCAGCAATCAATGCAAAGAAATAGAGGAAAACAACAGAATGGGAAAGACTAGAGATATCTTCAAGAAAATTAGAGATACCAAGGGAACATTTCATGCAAAGATGGGTTCAATAAAGGACAGAGATGGCATGGACCTAAGAGAAGCAGAAGATATTAAGAAGAGCTGGCAACAATACACAGAAGGAGTATTTAAAAAAGATCTTCACGACCCAAATAATCATGATGATGTGATCACTCATCTAGAGCCAGACATCCTGGAATGCGAAGTCAAGTGGACCTTAGCAAACGTTACTAAGGTGATGGCATTCCAGTTGAGCTTTTCCAAATCCTAAAAGATGATGCTGTGAAAGTGTTGCAGTCAATATGCCAGCAAATTTGGAAAACTCAGCATGGCCACAGGACTGGAAAAGATCAGTTTTCATTCCAACCACAAAGAAATACAATGCCAAAGAATGTTTGAATCGCCACACAATTGTGCTCATCTCACACACTAGCAAAGTAATGCTCAAAATTCTCTAAGCCAAGCTTCAGTAATACGTGAACCGTGAACTTCCAGATGTTCAAGCTGGTTTTAGAAAAGGCAGAGGAATCAGAGATCAAATTGCCGACATCCGCTGGATCATCGAAAAAGCAAGAGAGTTCCAGAAAAACAACTATTTTTGCTTTATTGACTGTGCCAAAGCCTTTGACTGTGTGGATCAAACAAACTGTGGAAAATTCTGAAAGAGATGGGAATACCAGACCACCTGCCCTTCCTCCAGAGAAATCTGTATACAGGTCAAGAAGCAACAGTTAGAACTGGACATGGAACACATGACTGGTTCAAATTGGGAAAGGGGTCCATCAAGGCTGTATATTGTCACCCTGCTTATTTAACTTAAATACAGAGTACATCATGAGAAATGCTTGACTGAATGAAGCACAAGCTGAATTCAAGATTGCCGGGAGAAATATCAATACCCTCAGATAAGCAGATGACAACATCCTTAGTGGTAGAAAGTGAAGAAAAACTAAAGAGTCTCTTGATGTAAGTGAAAGTGGAGAGTGAAAAAGTTGGCTTAAAACTAAGCAGTCAGAAAACTGAGATCATGGCATCTGGTCTCATCACTTTATGGCAAGTAGATGGGGAAACAGTGGAAACAGTGGCTGACTTGATTTTTCTGGGTTCCAAAATCACTGCAGATGGTGACTGCAGCCATGAAATTAAAAGATGCTTGTTCCTTGGAAGAAAAGCTATGACCAAATTAGACAGCATACTAAAAAGCAGAGACATTACTTTACCAACAAAAGTCTATCTAGTCAAAACTATGGTTTTTCCAGTAGTCATGTATGGATGTGAGAGCTGGACTATAAAGAAGGCTGAGTGCCGAAGTATTGATGCTTTTGAACTGTGGTGTTGGAGAAGACTCTTGAGAGTTCCTTGGACTTCAAGGAGATCCAACCAGTCAATCGTAAAGGACATCAACATCATTGGAAGGACTGATGCTGAAGCTGAAATTCCAGTACCATGGCCACCAGATGAGAAGAGCCAACTCACTGAAAAAGAACCTGATGCTGGTAAAGATTGAAAAGAAAAGGAGAAGGGGGCAGCAGAGAATAAGATGGTTGGATGGCATCACCGATACAATGGACATGAGTTGGAGTCAACTCCAGGAGTTGGTGATGGACAGGGAAGCCTGATGTGCTGCAGTCCATGAGGTGGCAAAGAGTCAGACATGACTCAGCAACAGAACTGAACTGATAATTATTCTGAATTCTTTTTTTCTGGAAGATTGCCTATCTCTACTTCATTTAGTTGTTTTTCTATAGTTTTATCTTGTCCCTTCACCTGGGATGTAACTTTCTGCTTTTTAATGCTGATTAACTTTCAGTAATGTGGTTTGTTTTAGTTGCTGTGGGATTGTGGTTATTCATCCTTCTTCTGTCTGCTCTCTGATGGAGGAGGCTAAGAGGCTTATGCAAGCTTCTTGACGGGAGAAACTGGTGGTGAGAAACACTGGGTCTTGCTCTGATGGGAAGGGCCTTGCTCAGTAAAGGTTTAATCCAATTATCCGCTGATGAGTGTGGTTGCACTCCTTCCCTGATTTCCCCCCTCCCCCCCGGAGGAGACTGAGTCCTCAGTCTACAGGCTCTATGGTCAGGTTAATGGTGACCTCCAAGAGTGTTTATGCCAAAGGAGACCTTCCCAGACAGCTGCTGCCGGTTCCCCTGTCTCTGTAATGTGCCGCTGCTAACCCACATTTCTACAGGAGGTCCTCCAATACTAGCAGGTAGTTTTGCTCCGGTTTCCTGTGGAGTCACTGCTCCTTCCCTCTGAGACTTGGTGCACACAAGGTTTTGTTTGTGCCCTCCAAGCCTGAAGTCTGTTTCCCGCAGTCCTATGGAAGTCTTATAATCAAATGCTGCTGTGCTTCAAGGTCAGATTCCTTGGGGATTCCCAGTCCCTTTATTGTGTCCTCAGGCTAGGAAGCCTGATGTGGGGATCTGAACCTTCACAACAGTGGGAGAACTTCTTTGGTATTATTGTTCTCCAGTTTGTGGGTCACCCATCCATTGAATATGGGATTTGTTTTTATTGTGATTGTGCCCATTCTACCATCTCACTGTGGCTTCTTCTTTGTCTTTGGTTGTTCAACAGCTAGTTGTGATTTTGATGCTCTTGCAGGAGGAGATGAGTACATGTTCATCTACTACATCATCTTGAACCAGAAGAAATAATACTTTTTGTTTAATTTATCTTTTAATCCCTCCTTATTTTCCTTACCTTGCTGGATTAACTAGGACTCTTAATATTCTACTGAAGATTAAAGCAGGCAGACAACTTGTATTTGATTTTCACTGGAATGCTTTTAAACAGTCACAATTGAATTTACCTCATGTAGGCTATGTGTATTAATAGCTACATTTGACAATACAGTGCAAATTTCCTTCTGTTCTGAGTTAGTAATGTTTTATAAGAATGGACATTTAAAGGTATCAAATGCTTTTTCTATAACTTTGCACATGATTATATAGTTATATTTCCTTAATTTTTTAAAGAAGGGGATTCTATCAAGCGATTTTTTATTGGTAAATAATTTTTCCATTTGCTGGATAAATGCCACTTCACGTGGTGCTGGTTTCTGTTTGCATATATTTTATTTGAGTCTATATATAGTTTCTAAATAAATGTACATAAATGAGATTTGCTATTAGCTACTAGTTTAATATTTGTTTGGTTTTTTCCTGGAAAAAAATCTTGCGGGCTTTGATATAATGAAAATATTACCTCCTAAAATCAGTTGCAACTGTTTTCCATCTTTTTCTCTACCTAAAACAATGTGCATGAAGTACAATTATCTGCCATTTCCTATAGTCTGGATTTAGGATCTGCACAAATAGTAAAAACGTTAACTACTTGTTTATTTTCCTTAACAGTTACTTATATGTTCATATTTTCTTCCTTTACTGGAGTTTTTAAAAATAAAATTTTATGTATAACAAATACATTGATATAAATTATACACAGCATTTTCTTATTTTAACTTGTATTATGCAGTAATATGTCTACTTTTCTAAAACTTATTACTCTTTTCATTAGCTCTGAGAGAAGTTTTAATGTTTTTATTTTCTCAGGCAGTGTGTTCCTTAAATGTTGTGCCACCTTTATCAATTTTTTGTTCTTTTTTTTTCACTTTTCTATGGTTACATTATTATTGATCATGTTCCTATAGCTTCCTCAATTAAAATCTTAGCTTATACGCTTTTGGTCTGTCTTATTTACAAATAAATAACTTTAAATTTGTTAATCCTTCAATATGTATCACTTTAAAATCGTGTATGAACTTCAACATGAACTTTTTTTTTTTCATGTAGAAAAAGATGTGCTCCCACCTATGCAAAAATAATCCATGGTAATAAGACTGCAAAAACTAATCCTTAGTGACCACTGTTTAAAAATCCAGAAAAGCAAAAAGTAGAAAGGTATGAGTGAAGATGGTCCATCTCTAAGTTCCATACTAAACACTGAGGCACTGAATGTATGAATCACCACAGAAAACTAAACAAAGCATAAATCAATCACTTCTGAACCTTGTAGACCACAACTATTATCAGATTGACCAAAGAATGTTTCTAGATACCAAACTAGAGTCATACAGAAAGTGGATTTCAAAGCAAGAATGGCTAATACTAATTTCCTAGGAACATGATATACATTGGTTTTTCCTTCATTCTTGCTCTAATTCCTCCCAATTTGTTTCTCCTGCCTATTGTGAAACATATTTTTGTGTGCAGATTTGGCCGGGGATCTTTTAAGAAAAAATTCTCTTTCCTATGTTTCCCAGAATTGTAAATCCCTGCACTCACAAATTCTATTTAATCCTTCTTTGCAGCACTAATATATTTCCTATAAACTTGCAGCTTGCTGTTGACTTGATCAGTTAAGTTTCCTCTCACATGTGTGAATATGAAAAAGATTTTTTTTAATTCACCACAAACAAAATAATCAATAACTAAAGAATACATAATTGGATGATTATAGACAATAACCATAAATATTTATAAATGTGATGATGTAATGATGTGTTAAATCTTCTCTCATTTGCAAACCTGACTACAGCCATCTGGTCACATGCCTGGATTTCCTTTAAAAAAAATAATGTTATACATGCCATTATATATGAAACGAATTGCCAGTCCAGGTTCGATGCATGATACTGGATGCTTAGGGCTGGTGCACTGGGACGACCCAGAGGGATGGTACAGGGAGGGAGGAGGGAGGGGGATTCAGGATTGGGAATACGTATATACCTGTGGTGAATTCATGTTGATGTATGGCAAAACAAATACAATACTGTAAAGTAATTAACCTCCAATTAAAATAAATAAATTTATATTAAAAAAATTTAGAGCAAAATTAAACTCTAATAAAATACTAACATACACTTTTACTATTCAACACAATTTCACACTTTAACATCTCATCTTGCAACTTGTTCAAGTTACTTTTCTATCAAGTAATCAGGAGATAGAACTTAGGTGGGTGGGCCACAATAATTCAGAATTTTACATGTTTTCACAGTGGAGCCCATTTGTCATCCTTCACTTACTCACTTCTGTGGTCTGCCTACTATTTTGGACAATACAACCAATTCTTCCCAACCGTGAAATGCCAGGTTTTCCAACTTCTATTTTCTTCCCAGTGTAGTTACAAATCTGCCTCACATTTTTTAAATTAATAATTTATTGTATTGGAAGATAACCATTTTACAATATTGTAATGGTTTTTGCCATACACCAACATGAATCAGCCATGGCGGCACATGGGTCCCCCCATCCTGGACTCCCTTACCACCTCCCCCCACCACCCCATCCCTCTGAGTTGTCCAAGAGCACTGGCTTTTGAGTGTCCTGCTTCGTGCACTGAACTTGCACCAGGCATCTATTTTACATATGGCAATATACATGTTTCAGTGCTATTCTCTCAAATCGTCCCACCTTCACCTTCTCCCACAGATTCCAAAAGTCTGCTCTTTACATTGGTGACTCTTTTGGTCCCTTACATAAAGGATTGTCATTATCATCTTTCTAAATTCCATATATATATACACATTAATATACAGTATTTTTATTTCTTTTTCTGACTTACTTCATTCTGTATAAGAGGCTCCAGTTTCATCCACCTCATTAGAACTGACTCAAATGCATTCCTTTTTATAACTGAGTAATATTCCATTGTGTATATGTATCACAATTTCCTTATCATTCATCCGCTGATAGACATCTAGGTGGCTTCCATATCCTAGCTATTGTAAACAGTTCTGCAGTGAACACTGGGCTACATGTGTCTCTTTCATTTCTGGTTTCCTCAGTGTGCATGCTCAGCAGTAGGACTGCTAGGTCACATGGCAGTTCTATTTCCAGTTTTTTACGGCATCTCGACACTGTCCTCCATAGTGACTATATCAGTTTACATTCCCATCAAGAGTGTAGAGGGCTCCGTTTTCTCCACACACTGCCCAGCATTTGTTTGTAAACTTTTTGATGGCAGCCATTCTGACTGTCATGAGATGATACTGGAATGGATTGCCATTTCCTCCTCCAGGGAGAGACATTTTGATGATGGCCATTCTGAATGGAGTGAGATGATACTATACTGTGTTTTTGACTTGCACTTCCCTAGTAAACCACTGCAGAAGGTGATTGCAGCCATGAAATCAAAAGAAGCTTACTCCTTGGAAGGGAAGTTATGACCAACCTACACAGCATATTAAAAATCAGAGACATTTACTTTCCAAACAAAAGTCCCTCTAGTCAAACTATGGTTTTTCCAGTGGTCATGTATGGATGTGAGAGTTGGACTGTGAAGAAAGCTGAGTGCCAAAGAATTGATGCTTTTGAACTGTGGTATTGGAGAAGACTCTTCAGAGTCCCTTGGACTGCAAGGAGATCCAACCAATCCATTCTGAAGGAGATCAGCCCTGGATGTTCTTTGGAAGGAATGATGCTAAAGCTGAAACTCCAATACTTTGGCCACCTCATGCAAAGAGTTGACTCACTGGAAAAGACTCTCATGCTGGGAAGGATTGGGAGCAGGAGAAGGGGACAACAGGGGATGAGATGGCTGGATGGCATCACCAACTCGATGGACATGAGTTTGGGTGAACTCCAGGAGTTGGTGATGGACAGGGAGGCCTGGTGTGCTTCAATTCATGGGGTTACAAAGAGTCGGACATGACTGAGTGAATGAACTGAACTGAACTGAACTGATGGCAAAGTTGTTCCAGAGTCTTGAAGAATCTTTCTGCCCCAACTAGAAATCAGCCATTTCTTCAAGGTGCTTTGGTTCCTTTAGTATGAAAATATGTCAAAGCCATAATGTGAGCACTAAGTCTTGGTTTTGTGGATTTTTAAGTGGTCAGGACATTTTTAATGCCTAAATATTATTATTTTTTAATTATACTTGCAATTCAAGTTTAAGATTACAGAGTTTAATATTACATTCATCTCACATCAACTTCTCTAGACAGAAAATCTTGGTTCCAAGTGAATTAACACAACTATATAATCACCTAAACTATATACTATTCACCTGTCCACCACTACACCATATACTATCCACATGTCCCACTGTATACTATATTTCACTAGCCTATACAAACATGATAGTCTTATAATAACACTAATAACTCTACCACCAGAAATAAGTTTTTGACAGGGATCCACTGAAAACAAGTCATTCTCTCAAGGAACTCATAAGTAGAAGAAAAAGAAAATGAACTGCAGTGTTCTGGATACAGAGAAAAGTGAATCTCTGCACAGTACCAATCAAGGGAGAGTTACTTCCATTCTAACAGTAAGGAAGGCTATCTGGAGAAACAAGCTGCTCAGCTGACCCTCGTGGTTAGAAAATCATCCAAATAAAGAGAGTGAAATTATGTTAAAAATGCTCAGCAACTGTGCAAATACAATTACCTCAGCATAACTATAGTTAGTTTAATTTGAAAAACGATATTTCAGCAGAAGCAAAAATAAGTTTTAAATAAGAAGTCAAAGGCATGTCACCATGAAGTGGTGTACATCATTTCATTTATTCCAAGGTGTATTCTTTCTCACAAATCATATCTATGAAATCTGAGTGGATCCTGCTAGTGATATTCTCATAAAAATTTTCATTTATGTTTCTGCTAGGGTATAAATTATTATTTATCTTACAACCTACAGGAACAATGATTTGATCAAATGTGATGATTATTTGATGAAATATGATGAGATTGACTCCTAGGCTGATAACTTGAGTTTCAGGGTTCCTGGATACTTATTCCAAATAGAAAAGAAGACATGGTCAGGGCTCACAAGATATTCTGATGTGACCTGTTAAGAACACAAGCAAAAAAACGTTCAACTTAAGAGACATTTGTACCCTATGTTCATAGCAGCATTATTCACAACAGCTAAAATGTGAATTAACCCAAGCGTCTGTTGAGAGATGAACAGGTAAACAAAATAACATTTAAAAGGAAAGAAATTCTAATACAGGCCACCACATGAATGAATTATGAGGACATAATGCTAGGTGGAATAAGCTATTCACAAAAATAAAAATGATTTCATTTATATGAGTTACCTAGAGTAGACAGATTCATATAGACAGAAAGTAGAATGGTGGTGGGCAGGGCCTGAGGGAGAAAGGATTGGGGAAAGTGGTTTAATGGGCATAGACTTCTAGTTTTTCAAGATGAAAAGAATTCCAAGGATTGGCTTCATAAATGTGAATGTACTTAATACTACTAAACTATATGTGTAAAAATGGCTAATGCAGTCGATTTTCCATGATGTACTTTACTGCAATTTTTAAAAAATAAATTTACCTAAGATGGGAGTTGAGGAAAAAAGGGAAATGTTCTAGCAGAAATTCTGAGACTAAATAGATATAATATTAATAGATAAAAAGGAGGAAAAGAATAGAAGGATGGACAGAAGAACAAAAAAGATTAAGAAATGAAAACTCACCAGCATCTCCAAAACCATAATGCAAGGCATATCAAAAGGATCAAGGAGGGTACTATTATTGCCACAAGTATCAAGCCAATGGATGTGGGGTGTCCTGGCAATTGGGAGAAGAAAAATAATGTCACTTCAAACCCATTCTCTAGTTCTCCAGGACTTCTTGCCCATCTGAGTGCCAGCACTATCATTAACTGCTTCTGATGCATGGGCATCTCTGGTTCCCTTTCTCATATTTCCAGAGGTCTTATACTCACAGCCACCCTTAATCTCTTCTTCTGGCTGAATCCCACCAAGACTACAGTGGGACTACTACTGTAGTAGTGAAGACTACTTCATTTTTATCTATTGTACAGCTTAGATCAGCTATTTTCATATGTTTGGCACTGTAGTTCTAGAAATAAATCTCAAACTCTGTCCCTCTGACTCTCTCTCTCTCTGTCTCCCTGATTCCCTTTCCCCCCCGCCTATCCTCTCTCTATGCCTGTCTTCCTCCATCCATCCTTCTCTTATCCATCAAATCCCTTCCCTTCCTGTGTACCCCTCTCTGTTCTTGAGGACCATTTCCTCCCATTCCCAGTTGGGCCCCAATTCCTTCTCACCCCAGTACAGGATGATGTCCTGGTCTCCTAGACTGCTGTGCTTCACTCGGCAACTCAGGCCAGCTGCCTCCCCAGCTGCCACATTTAGGGTTATTCGGAGATACCAAGTCCAATCAGCATTGGGCATGATGCCTCCTTGCTGAGTGCCAGGCTGCTCCTGCTCGCCCTTCATCCACATCACCCGCACAGGTTTGGGGTAGAATCCGGAGACATGGCACACCAGCAGTAGGCGGTCAGGCCCAGGAGTGGGGCCACTGGACAGCCAGGCCTCAGGCTTCACTGGGGTAGGAGGGAGCAGTAAGAATGTCAGATTATGACTCTAATCCAGAGCATGGGGACTCACAAACCCACAAATTTGGACAGTTGCCTCTTCCACTCCTATGGGCACCAACAGACTTATCAATTAATCATTTCTCTATTTAGGTACTTCTCAGTTTTTAATTTAAAGAAAGTTGTGGGAGGAGAAATAAAAACATCTTTGATAAAGCATAAGACTAACCTTGCCTCTGAAGTTCTGCCTTCCCTGCATCGAGGACACCCAGGAGGAATCGAGGACAGGTTTCTGAGAGGAGCGTCTCAATGATATTGGAGATGCCTTGATGCTGAGTCATGAGTGCACAAAACTTCTGCCCCCTGCTGCCGCTGTCTGGTGCAGGCACACAGGAATGATTCTGGATCCTCCAAACAACGAGTCCTCCTAAAGCTCCTCTCAAAGAGCTTTCTAAGGACTCCCCAGAATGCAGCTCACAGCCTGCTATGACCTGGATTACAAAGGGGTCTGTGAAAAGGAAAATTGAGACAAGTTATTAAAAAGCAAATAGGAAAGAAACAGATCAGAAAAAGACATAGGACTTTTCATTTTAGTGGCAACAGGTTGAGAGGTGAAGTTATTGACATAAAACCAATTGCAGTATTCAGGACTTTTCAGAAAGAGCACTGGGGAGAGGTATGCATATCATCAATGGTGGGCTTAGGCAGTTTTAAGGATATAGCATGGGCAAGAGGGGAGAGGGGCAACGTGTTCTGGAGTCAGAAGTGTAACATCCACGGTGGATGGAAGGGATACATGTAGAAAAGGGATCGGGCAGCAGATGCTTGAGGACATCAATTGGAGGAGTAGGAAGTCACATTTAAATTCACTCAAGCACAGAGTAGGAAAAGGAGGTTCTTCCTTGGGGGTTTAGAGAAGAAGCAAATTACATAGACACAAACAAGAAATAACCACAAGAGTGGTCATGTACACAGAAGAGAGCAAGAAACAGAAAGAATCTCAGATACTGGGTGGAGGAATGGAGTCGGGGTTGAAGGCTATGCTGGACAAGTGTGTACATGCAGTTGGATAAAGAGGGGGAAAAGGGACCATCATCAGAGGGAGCAGTAGCCTGACATGAGAAAGAAAAGTCACTGAGAGTCTCTCCAGATGAGAGGACTATACTCACATTCCAACTGGAGCTCATTGACTTGATCCTGCACTTTCTGAGTGAATCCAATGAGGTAGGCTCGGAAAAGGTCCTCCAGTTCAGTCATCTCCTCATCACTAAAGTTGCCCTTGGACCAGGGCTTCAGGAAAATGGCAGTGCCTGAGTCACTCTCCCAGCCATGAATCTGCAAGTCATCTAACCAGCCTGAGCCTTGATTTTGAGCCCATGTGCTGTTGGCAAAGGTTGAAATCTGCTTGAGATAGAAGGTTGGTCCCTGGAACACTGTAGTGGTGGAAAGATAAGAATGAGAGGGAAATGTGGAATCAGGATAGAGTGAAAAAGAACTCAGAGTCTGAACAATACAGAGCTTGAAGCAGTCCCCTGCCCCCAAATCTTCTGGCTCTATCTCCAGCCTCCAGAATCGGGGAGAGGGCTGGAGACAGCAGAGCCCAGACCCTTAGTGGTTGGTGCAGCATGCTTTTATCCAGAACCCCTGCACCTGTGCTGAGAGAAGCCATAGTTATTCTTACCATCCTCATTGTCACCACCTGGGAGGATAACTCCAAGTAACAGAAGTGGTAGAAGCAGCATTTCACTGGGAAGTAGAGCTTCTGACTCTCAGCGCTGGTATTTGATCTCTAATTTCAGAATTTTTTTTCAGTACTCTAAATTGACTTCCTCTCTTCCCCAACTGACAAATCTTTGACCCACATTGCACATCTCAGAAAAACTGTGCCTCCCACAGCTCTGAACTCCCACTCCACCTCATTTCCATTCTTTGGTCTTCATCTCCTTTATACGTACTACCCTGGAAAATCTCCCTTGTGATGCTGAAGAGTTATTTCACCTTCCCAGTCCTTTATTTCCGCATCTATTAAAGAAGAGGGTAATACTAAACAATTGCTGAACTTCCAGTCTCTTTCAATCTAGAAGTATTTCTTTGGTTTGTCCACCTATCTCATTCTCTCCTACAGCAAATATAGCACTGACAGGGAGGCAGCAGTAACAGAGAGGTAGTGCAGGTAGTCTAGGAGAGAGTACCAAATGGATCAGTGTGAGTGTCCACAGTACCTTGGTGTACATTCACAGACTGAGAATGGAGATACACAGGAGAAAGGGAGATTCTGAGAACCCCGGCCCCCATTTCAAGGAGTCAGATACTGGAAAAGCGAACCTATGCTCTCCATACCATTTTTATCATCACCATTAGGATCTCCTGCTTGGCTAATACTTGGCTAAAGATACTGACAGACTCACTAGGACACGAAAATGATGTCCAGGGAGTATGGTACTCAGAGTCTGATTTTTACTCCACACTAATACTATAAAGGGTCCTCTGTCAATGACCCATGGTACCAAAGGGAAAACCTGAGTGGAAACAAATTATTTCAAAATCTCAATTACTCCAATCAAGAGGATCAGTAAACAAGATCTTCCTTTACTGGTGAAAATTAGGCTGAGATGGTACAGATAAAAAGTGAAATTTTACCTCTGATTCCCTTAAGTTCCCTACAAAAATAAATACAAGTACCTTAAAGTCTACTCCAAAAGTAAGGAAGACACACACCTCAGGTCCAGAAATAAGATTTCTGCAATCCTGAGGACATCAGAGGACCTTCCACTGAAGTACAAGGCAGTTGCTCAAGTGAGCTGGTATCTAATGGTTACCTGATGACAGCTACTGAGCAATCCTATACAGTCTGAGTGGTGGTCACAGTATCTAGAGAGTATTAAAACTACATATACATGATGGGCAGTCCTTAGATGGTGGAGGAATAGGACGGGGAGACCACTTTCTCCCTCACAAATTCATCAAAAGAACATTTCAATGCTGAGTAAACTTCACAAAACAACTTCTGAATGCTGGCAGAGGACATCAGGCACCCAGAAAAGTAGACCATTGTCTTCAAAAACAGGTAGGAAAAAATATAAAAGATGAAAAAAGAGACAAAAGAGGTATGGAGGGAGCTCCGTCCAGGGAAGGGTGTCTTAAAAAGAAAGAAGTTTCCAAACACCAGGAAACACTCTCACTGCTGAGTCTGTGGCGAGCCTTGGAAGCACAGAGGGCATAACAAGGAGGAAAAATAAATAATTAAAACCAACAGATTACAAGCCCAACAGTAACTCCCCCAGCAGAGAAGCAGCACAGATGCCTGCATCCACCACTAGCATGCGGGGGCTAGGCAGGGAGGTGCAGGCTGCAGTACTTTTTCAGAATTGGGCCGGAATGCCCTGAGTGTAACCAGAGTGCAAAAACCTGGGCTAGCAAACCAGACTGTAAGATAGCTACCACGCGAAAAGCTCCAACATAAGACACTGCCAGGACCATGCACAGAACAAAGAACAGAATAGAATTAGCCAGCTGCAGAACATCCCCGTCCGGTGACAGGCAGCCAGAGTCAGAAGAGTCGGAAGGGGTCAATCAAAGCCCCAGAGAGACATTACCAAACTCCAAGCAAACTTCTTTGCTAACTAAGACTTCTTGGGGTTCTAGACAGTCATCATTCACCTAAGTAGGGGTGCAACTTGTACACCCAGAAAACTGAGCAGTAGCAATAGGAAAGGCTATAAGTCGCAGCGACCACACTCGCCAAACACCCGAGCTGCTCGGACCTGGGAAGGGCACAAAACGCAGGCCCAACCGAGTCTGCACCTCTGAGGTTTACCTGAGTGCCTGAGCCTGAGCGGCTTAGACTGGGGAGGTGCATGCAGGCTAGGGCCAGCCTCAAAGGGTTCCTGGTAGAGCAACCTAGAGCCTGAGTGGTGTGCGCCATGAGCAGGCGTGAGCAGGGGCAGGCCCAGCGTGACTGAGACACTACGAGCACATGCCAGTGTTATTTGTTTGCAGCATCCCTCTCTCCCCACAGCGCCACTGAACAAGTGAGTCTAAAAAAAAAAAAAAAAAAAGTGTCCACCACTGCCCCCCTTGTGTAACAGTGGAAAATAGACACTGAAGAGACCAGCAAACAGAAGAAGCTAAAACAGAGGGAACAACCTTGGAAGTATAGATCTTGAGAAATATAAGCCAGACCAAGGAACAATCCGAAAATGAACTGACCCCACACTGCCCACAACAACACCAGAAAAAGTCTCAGATATACCTTTACTATTTTTACGATCATTCTTTTTTTGTTGTTTTGGTTTTTTCTTCTTTTCTTTTTCTTCCCTTTTTTTTTTTTTTTTAGTTTTAACATTTTTTTAATTTTTAAGTTCTCTATCTCTCCTTTAATTTTTACTTTTATAACCTACTATTACTTTTCAAAAAAAAAGACCCTTTTTTAAAGCAAATACCATATGTGTGTGTGTGTGTGTGTGTGTGTGTGTGTGGTTGTTGATGTTTTTTAATAGTTCTTGTGACTTTTTTTTTCTTTCTTCTTCTTTTCTTTAATATTGTATTTTTGAAAATCCAACCTCTATTCTAGATTTTTAACCTTTGCTGTTTGGTATCTGTTATCAATTTTGTACCTTTAAAAACCCAATCTTCTGTACCCATTTTCACTTGAGAGCAAGATTACAGGCTTGACCACTCTCTCCTCCTTTGGACTCTCCTTTTTCCCCATGAGGTTGCCTCTGTCTCCTCCCTCCCCCTTATCTTCTCTACCCAACTCTGTGAATCTCTGTGTGTTCCAAATGGTAGAGAACACTTAGGTAACTAGTTACTGGCTGGATCTGTCTCTCTCCTTTTCATTTCCCACTTTTACCCTCCCAGCCACCTCAGTCTCCTTTCTCCCTCTCCTCTTCTTTGTATAACTCCGTGAACATCACTGAGCGGTCCAGACAGTGGAGTCCACATAAGTAAGTGATAACCGGCTAGCCTGCTCTCTCCTCTTCTGCTCCCACCTCATCTCATTCCAGTCACTTTTAACTCCGCCCCCTCCTCTCTTCTCCATGTAACTCAGTGAACCTCTCTGGGTGTCCCTCAATGTGGAGAAACTTTTCATCTCTAACCTAGAGGTTTTATCATTGGTGCTATATAGATGGAGAAGTCTTGAGGCTACTGTAAAAATAAAACTGAAAACCAGAAGCAGGAAGCTTAAGACCTGAGAACATCAGAGAACTCCTGGCTCCAGGGAACATTAATCGATAGGAGCTCATCAAACACCTCCATACCTACACTGAAACCAAGCACCACTTAAGGGTCAATAAGTGCCAGAGCAAGTCATATCATGCAAATTCTCCAGGAAGACAGCCCTGAGCTTCAATATACAGGCAACTCAAAGTTACTCCAAAACCATTGACATCTTATAACTCATTACTGGACACGTCATTGCACTCCAGAGAGAATAAATCCATCCCCACCCACCAGAACACTGACACAAGCTTCTCTAATGAGGAAACCTTGACAAGCCACTGATACAACCCCACCCACAGCAAGGAAACTCCATAATAAAGAAAACTCCACAAACTGTCAGAATAGAGAAAAGCCACCCCAAACGGAGCAATATAACCAAGATGAAGAGACAGAGGAATACCCAGCAGGTAAAGGAATAGAATAAATGCCCACCAAACCAAACAAAAGAGGAAGAGATAGGGAATCTACCTGATAAAGAATTCCCAATAATGATAGTGAAAATGGTCCAAAATCTTGAATTCAAAATGGAATCACAGATAAATAGCCTGGAGACAAGGACAGAGAAGATACAAGAAAGATTTAATAAGGATCTAGAAGAAATTTTTAAAAAGTCAATATATAATGAATAATGCAATAAATGAGATCAGAAACACTCCAGAGGCAACAAATAGT
>SJYA01005688.1:7000-30321 GCA_006410615.1 Neotragus moschatus | reverse complement strand
TTCCTTTCCTCTGAGTTCTCCTTCAATCAGACTTGATCCCTTTCCTCATTTTAAACCATATGGTGAATAAATACTCTGTTCAGGAAAGAGTTAACATGATGGAGACTGTTAGATAAGCTCTATGAATATGGGTAATGTGAGTCTTGCTACCTACCACATCCACTATACCTGACATATAATGGATATTCAAAGGTTGTCTTTGGCTCAAATAATGAGAGGAGTGGAAAAATGGAAGTCAAACCACGAAGACATTTTATGGTGAGCTAGGAATTTGAGAGCTGATCTTCTAAATAATGTGATACAATTTTTCAATGGAGATATGGTGTGATTAATTTTTTTAAATATAGAAGTTTTGGCAAAAACAGAGAGGATGAGAATGAAGAGGAAAAAGAAGGCAGAGTCCCATTAGAAGGATATCATATAGTAAAAGTGAGATTAGACATTAAGGGATGGAACAAAGTAACCCATCATTTTATCGAGCAACTACTGTATACTACTTATAATGTTAAGTGCTTACTGCACATAATCTTTTATTTTTATAAATATGCCATATAAGAGATATTCTCATTTTATAGATAACGAAATCCAGGCTAAGTAACTTCTCAAAGAGGTTAAGTAACTTTCAAAACTCGTACGTGAGAACTAGAACTGGAACCCCAAACTGTCTATCTCCAAAACCTTACACCGCAGTAACAGTAATGATAGGGATGGAGTGAAGAGGGTAGGTTCTGGAGGCATTTTCTTAAAAACATATCACACTGAGGAAACCAGAATTGAGAGACACATGTACCCCAATGCTCATTGCAGCACTGTTTATAATAGCCAGGATGTGGAAACAACCTAGATGTCCATCAACAGATGAATGGATAAGAAAGCTGTGGTACATATACATGATGGAGTATTACTCAGCTATTAAAAAGAATACATTTGAATCAGTTCTAATGAGATGGATGAAACTGGAGCCAATTATACAGAGGGAAGTAAGCCAGAAAGAAAAGCACCAATACAGTATACTAACTCATATATATGGAATTTAGAAACATGGTAATGGTAACCCTGTATGCGAGACAGCGAAAGAGACACGATGTATAGAATGGGACTTTTGGACTTTGAGGGAGAGGGAGAGGGTGGGAAAATTTGGGAGAATGGCACTGAAACGTGTACTATCATGTAAGAAATGAATCATCAGTCTATATTCAATACAGGATACAGGATGCTTTGGACTGGTACATGGGGATGATCCAGAGAGTTGATATGGGGTGGGAGGTGGGGGGGGGTTCAATATTGGGAACTCAGGTACACCTGAGATGGAAAAAAATAAAAAATAAAAAATTAAAAAAAAAACATATCAGTCCTCAGGTAATTTAAAAAATAATTTATTTGGCTGCGCCTGGTCTGGATTGGGTCACATGCAATCTTTGACCTTTGTTGCAGCATGTTGATCTTTCGGTTGCTGCATGTGAACATTTTAGTTTCAATATGTGGGATCTAGTTCCCTGACCAGGGATTGAACCCATGGCACTGGGATTATGGAGTCCCAGCCACTGGACCACCAGGAAAGTCCCTGGAGACATTTTTATTTTGAGGAGAACTAACTCACTGGGGTGACTGATTCAGGCTTATGAAAAACAAGGGAGGGGAAGAATACTATTGTGCAGCATCTCTGTGTTTTGATATCAGCTGTAATGAATGCCATTATATGTTGAGACTGATGCGATAGGGTCTGGCTGTTACAGACTCCTAAGAAGAATGGCCCAAGAGAAAGGCAGTGGCTATATGATTCTGGCACAGGCCCCCTCATTCGTTTTCTGATTCTCTTAGTGTATTTGTATGGTAACTTGGACATATTAGCGAAATAAAGATGAGTGTCTGAAAAAAAGAGTTTCTGCTGATATTTGGTATAGGAAGTAAGGCAGAGAGCATCTCTTGACTCTTCCATTTATCTGAACCTATTAAATACACTATTTTAAGGCAAAATATAGTTAATACTGTGCCAACCAGTATGTTTTCAAATCATGAATTTAGAGCTATAATTTGAAAAAAAATCAACAATAGGGAATTTGTTCATATCGCATAAAATTTAAAAAGCTCTACTTACCTTTTACTTTCAGAGTCCAAATTAATTTAGTCCTGTTAAAACGGGAGAAGTTGTGATGTAATTCCGGATAAGAATAAAACTGATCGAATTTTCTGAGAACTGTAGCCTGGCTTTAATGTAAAAAATTCTACTTCAGTTTGGTGGGCATTTAAGTTTTTAGCTTCTATACAGCATGATCTCTTGTTTTTTTTTTTTTTTCTTTTTGCACATCTCTTGTACTTATGCCTATCAAACTACTTCAGTCTATAAAGTACCTGAAACGGCATTATCATAGTAACTGACAATGTAAAAAAAATGCTTCAATGCTGCTCAAAGGTGTTCTGTATCTTTTCCAATGTTCTTAATTTTAAAAATTAAAAAAATTAAAAATAATTTTAAAATAAAATATTAAAAATTATTTTCCTTATCATTTTTATAAGAATGTTATTTGTAAGCTAATGAGATGACTGGTGACTGGGGCTCCCTAGATAGCATCAACACAAGGTCTGGTCACTGGCAAGAGAAAGGTGTGAACTTTGTCCGGGGAAAGGAGAGGGGCTGGAGAATGAGCTAGTAAACTATCATGCTTACATGTGACAAAATTTCCATAAAAAACATCTAAACTATAGAGTTTGGAGAGTTTCTGGGTTGGTAAACACACCCGTGTTCAGGGAGGTTGCTGCTACTGCTAAGTCGCTTCAGTCGTGTCCGACTCTGTGCGACCCCATAGACGGCAGCCCACCAGGCTCCCCCTTCCCTGGGATTCTCCAGGCAAGAACACAGGAGTGGGTTGCCATTTCCTTCTCCAATGCATGAAAGTGAAAAGAGAAAGTGAAGTCACTCAGTCGTGTCCAACTCTTTGTAACCCCATGGACTGTAGCCTACCAGGCTCCTCCGTCCATGGGATTTTCCAGGAAAGAGTACTGGAGTGGGGTGCCATAGCCTTCTTTGTCAGGGAGGTTGGTTCACCGTAAATGCGTCTAGTGAAGGCTATGGTTTTTCCAGTAGTCATGTGTGGATGTGAGAGTTGGACTGTGAAGAAGGCTGAGCGCCAAAGAATTGATGCTTTTGAACTGTGGTGTTGGAGAAGACTCTTGAGAGTCCCTTGGACTGCAAGGAGATCCAACCAGTTCACTCTGAAGGAGATTGGCCCTGGGATTTCTTTGGAAGGAATGATGCTAAAGCTGAAGCTCCAGTACTTTGGCCACCTCATGTGAAGAGCTGACTCATTGGAAAAGATTCTGATGATGGGAGGGATTTGGGGCAGGAGGAGAAGGGGACAACGGAGGATGAGATGGCTGGATGGCATCACTGACTTGATGGGCATGAATCTGAGTGAACTCCGGGAGTTGGTGATGGACAGGGAGGCCTGGCGTGCTGCGATTCATGGGATTGCAAAGAGTCAGACATGACTGAGTGACTGAATTGAACTGAACTGAGCTGAAATGCAGTGTTCAAGACCCTTTAGTCCTCACCCTCTGTGCCTTTTCATCTAGCTGAACGTTTGTATCTTTTATAATATCCTTTATAATAAACTGGTAAACTTAAGTGTTAAAAATTATTTTTCTAATTCTTAAAAAATATTTTATAAAATATATAAAGGCATGAAGGGAAACAAGTTTCCCATAATCTCATTGCCAACCACTGGTAACATACTCTAAAGTAACTTTGGAGTGAAAATACTCCTCCACACGATTTTGTAACAGAGTGAATAGTATCCAATATTGTAACTGACACTCTGTAGGAAACTATTAAAAGATGCAGGAAAAGAGGCATGTGGAAATGGATAATGTTATGTGATGCCAGAAGATCCAACAGGGAATTATTTTATTTCACTGAAGGGAAAGAGATACAATTACAATCAGGAATATATCGATGAGAGAAATCAGCATCAAGTGAAAGTGCTGTGGCGATTTCTCTGCAGGCCAAGGTTGACAGTAGGAAAAGTGGTCATAGAACTAGACTTATTAACTGCCGTAGAAATGACAGGGCCACAAAACAATAGAGGTTGTTGGTGGTTAGCTTCCAGAAGCAGAGCAGTCACAATTATCATAAGAGTCAGTAAGGTTGAAGTGTGTTTTTATGTTAATCATTCAGTCATGTCTGACTCTTTGTGACCCCATGGACTGTAACCTGCCAGACTCCTCTGTCCGTGGAATTCTCTAGGCAAGAATACTGGAGTGGTTTTCATTCCCTTCTTTAGGGGATCTTCTTGATCCAAGGATCAAACATAGGTCTCTTGCATTGCAGGCAGATTCTTTAACATCTAAACCATTAGGGAAGCCCAGTAACGTTGAAGGGTAGTCATCAAAATGGCTTGACCTTGAGGGGATTGCAAAGATGGTTAAAGAACATGATGTCACCAAGGGAAAAACAGGTTTAACTGTACATGCTAAAGGCAGAAGACAAAAATACATAAGCAAGAGACTGAAGTCAGTTACTCCCTGCTCCAATACTGTATCTTGCTCAAGACCTGGACTCAATCCATTTCTCAGATCTGGAATATGTTGACTGAAAAGGTGGTCAACATAGAGCTGCTAACTAAAATACTATACTGGATGCCTAGTTAAATTTGAATTTCAGATAAACAACAGTGTTTTAGTATAAGCATACTCTATACAATACTTGGGTAGTATTTTGGCTAAATATTATTTATTGCTTATCTGAAATTCAAATGTGTGTTCTATTTTTTTTTTTTTTTTGTTAAATCTGGCCAGCATACCCCTAGAAATTCCACAACAAAACATATACTATATTGATTCTTCTGATCTTTTCCTGAAGGGACTTATGGCTATTTACTTGGATGACAGTGCACTAGATATTCTGAGGAATCTTGGACACAGAATTTGGGTTGATGTTGATACCTAGAGACCAGAAACATCACTGTGGCTCCATTCTGGGCAGTAAATGGACTAGTGGCCAAGTTTCAGTTTCCATTAGGTCTACTAAGTCCAAGACTGGGAGTCTCATGACCATTTCCTTGGTTTAGGAATGTATTAATGGCATTGGTATACATAGAAGCTGATGTAACTACCATACTCTAGGCCTTATCCTATAGTGGGGAAGGCAAAGTGGAAGCCTTTAAAACTGTATGCATTCCTTTCCAACCTCTACCTTCTGCTAAGATAAAATAATCATTGCACATTTCAGGCAATATGGCAGAGACTATTTCTACCACTAAGGGTCATAAAGATGAAATGTTGGTGGTTCCCTTCATCTGTCTCTTTAATTTACCAGTTTCTTTCCTGCAGCAGTTGGATGGATTCCCAGAAGAGATTATAGATTACTGCAAGCTCAACTAAGTATTGGTCCCCACTCTGGCTGCTATGCTGCCTGTGGAATCATAAGCTACAGTATGCTAAGAAGGTCTTGGGTACATGGTATGCAGACACTGATTTGGTAAATATGTTCTTTTCTCTCCCAGTCAGAGAAAAGTATCAGAAACTGCATTCACTAGGAATGAGCAAAAATTTACATGAGTTTTGCCATAGGGCTTTCTGTCANAAGGCTATGGTTTTTCCAGTAGTCATGTGTGGATGTGAGAGTTGGACTGTGAAGAAGGCTGAGCGCCAAAGAATTGATGCTTTTGAACTGTGGTGTTGGAGAAGACTCTTGAGAGTCCCTTGGACTGCAAGGAGATCCAACCAGTTCACTCTGAAGGAGATTGGCCCTGGGATTTCTTTGGAAGGAATGATGCTAAAGCTGAAGCTCCAGTACTTTGGCCACCTCATGTGAAGAGCTGACTCATTGGAAAAGATTCTGATGATGGGAGGGATTTGGGGCAGGAGGAGAAGGGGACAACGGAGGATGAGATGGCTGGATGGCATCACTGACTTGATGGGCATGAATCTGAGTGAACTCCGGGAGTTGGTGATGGACAGGGAGGCCTGGCGTGCTGCGATTCATGGGATTGCAAAGAGTCAGACATGACTGAGTGACTGAATTGAACTGAACTGAGCTGAAATGCAGTGTTCAAGACCCTTTAGTCCTCACCCTCTGTGCCTTTTCATCTAGCTGAACGTTTGTATCTTTTATAATATCCTTTATAATAAACTGGTAAACTTAAGTGTTAAAAATTATTTTTCTAATTCTTAAAAAATATTTTATAAAATATATAAAGGCATGAAGGGAAACAAGTTTCCCATAATCTCATTGCCAACCACTGGTAACATACTCTAAAGTAACTTTGGAGTGAAAATACTCCTCCACACGATTTTGTAACAGAGTGAATAGTATCCAATATTGTAACTGACACTCTGTAGGAAACTATTAAAAGATGCAGGAAAAGAGGCATGTGGAAATGGATAATGTTATGTGATGCCAGAAGATCCAACAGGGAATTATTTTATTTCACTGAAGGGAAAGAGATACAATTACAATCAGGAATATATCGATGAGAGAAATCAGCATCAAGTGAAAGTGCTGTGGCGATTTCTCTGCAGGCCAAGGTTGACAGTAGGAAAAGTGGTCATAGAACTAGACTTATTAACTGCCGTAGAAATGACAGGGCCACAAAACAATAGAGGTTGTTGGTGGTTAGCTTCCAGAAGCAGAGCAGTCACAATTATCATAAGAGTCAGTAAGGTTGAAGTGTGTTTTTATGTTAATCATTCAGTCATGTCTGACTCTTTGTGACCCCATGGACTGTAACCTGCCAGACTCCTCTGTCCGTGGAATTCTCTAGGCAAGAATACTGGAGTGGTTTTCATTCCCTTCTTTAGGGGATCTTCTTGATCCAAGGATCAAACATAGGTCTCTTGCATTGCAGGCAGATTCTTTAACATCTAAACCATTAGGGAAGCCCAGTAACGTTGAAGGGTAGTCATCAAAATGGCTTGACCTTGAGGGGATTGCAAAGATGGTTAAAGAACATGATGTCACCAAGGGAAAAACAGGTTTAACTGTACATGCTAAAGGCAGAAGACAAAAATACATAAGCAAGAGACTGAAGTCAGTTACTCCCTGCTCCAATACTGTATCTTGCTCAAGACCTGGACTCAATCCATTTCTCAGATCTGGAATATGTTGACTGAAAAGGTGGTCAACATAGAGCTGCTAACTAAAATACTATACTGGATGCCTAGTTAAATTTGAATTTCAGATAAACAACAGTGTTTTAGTATAAGCATACTCTATACAATACTTGGGTAGTATTTTGGCTAAATATTATTTATTGCTTATCTGAAATTCAAATGTGTGTTCTATTTTTTTTTTTTTTTTGTTAAATCTGGCCAGCATACCCCTAGAAATTCCACAACAAAACATATACTATATTGATTCTTCTGATCTTTTCCTGAAGGGACTTATGGCTATTTACTTGGATGACAGTGCACTAGATATTCTGAGGAATCTTGGACACAGAATTTGGGTTGATGTTGATACCTAGAGACCAGAAACATCACTGTGGCTCCATTCTGGGCAGTAAATGGACTAGTGGCCAAGTTTCAGTTTCCATTAGGTCTACTAAGTCCAAGACTGGGAGTCTCATGACCATTTCCTTGGTTTAGGAATGTATTAATGGCATTGGTATACATAGAAGCTGATGTAACTACCATACTCTAGGCCTTATCCTATAGTGGGGAAGGCAAAGTGGAAGCCTTTAAAACTGTATGCATTCCTTTCCAACCTCTACCTTCTGCTAAGATAAAATAATCATTGCACATTTCAGGCAATATGGCAGAGACTATTTCTACCACTAAGGGTCATAAAGATGAAATGTTGGTGGTTCCCTTCATCTGTCTCTTTAATTTACCAGTTTCTTTCCTGCAGCAGTTGGATGGATTCCCAGAAGAGATTATAGATTACTGCAAGCTCAACTAAGTATTGGTCCCCACTCTGGCTGCTATGCTGCCTGTGGAATCATAAGCTACAGTATGCTAAGAAGGTCTTGGGTACATGGTATGCAGACACTGATTTGGTAAATATGTTCTTTTCTCTCCCAGTCAGAGAAAAGTATCAGAAACTGCATTCACTAGGAATGAGCAAAAATTTACATGAGTTTTGCCATAGGGCTTTCTGTCAAAATATGGTCAAAAGAGATTTGGGCCATCTGAACAGTCTAAGAATGTCACATCAATCCATTAAATTGGTGACATCATGTTGATTAAGCCAGATAAACAAGATGTGGCTAGCATGCTTGAGATTACAGTAAAAAAGTTACCATTTGAGTGGGAAACAAAATATTCAAAGATTCTATAATGTTCCATTCAAGAAAATCTTAGAGATCCAGTGCTCAGGGTCATGCTGGAACACCTACTCCAATATGAAAGATAATTTGCAGCATCTTGCATCCTCTACCACAAAGAAAGAAACATAGGATCCATTCGGTCTCTTTGGGTTTTGAGGGCAGCACATTCCACGCTCAGTAGTTGTATTCTAGACCATTTGCAGAGTGAGCCAGAAGGCTGCCAGATTTGAGTTGGACCCAGGCAAGAATTGTTTCCGCATTAAGACCAGGCTCTGGTGTGATTAGCTCTGCTGCCTAGGCCATATTATTTGTCTGACCCATGATACTGAGAGAGTTAAAGCTTAGGTAGGTTGATCGGAAGTGCAAGGCCCTTAAGGGAGGAGGAGGCAAACATTCTTTTAAACATTTGTTTGCCTCAGTCAGATAGGACACGTTTCTTTTACTCCTTGTGCTGATATAGCAACAATACATCTCACTCGAGACCTGGCTTTTCTTTAGGTCTGGAGCTAATGATTATACAGCACAATAATACATTTTACTCATGGGTATGCTTTTCTTAGGCTCTACGTTAATGATTTATGTGTGAAAATTGCTCAGTCGTGTCCAACTCTTTGTGACCCATGGACTATACAGCCCATGGAATTTCCAAGCCAGAATAATGGAGTGGACNGAGCTAATGATTATACAGCACAATAATACATTTTACTCATGGGTATGCTTTTCTTAGGCTCTACGTTAATGATTTATGTGTGAAAATTGCTCAGTCGTGTCCAACTCTTTGTGACCCATGGACTATACAGCCCATGGAATTTCCAAGCCAGAATAATGGAGTGGACAGCCTTTCCCTTCTCCAGGGGATCTTTCCAACCCAGGGATCAAACCCAGGTCTCCCGCATTGCAGGTGGATTTTTTTTACCAGCTGAGCCACAAGGGAAGCTCTACATGCAGAGTATATCATATGAAATGCTGGGCAGGATGAATCACAAGCTGGAATCAAGATTGCTGGGAGAAACAACAACAACCTCAGATGTGCAGATGATACCACTTTAATGGCAGGTTTCAGAACTGTATTGCAGTCTAAAGAATTTCCTTGTCTACTCCTATTTCTTTTCCCCTTAATTTTCATAGATACTACTTGCAGTAAATCACTGCTGGTGATGACCGCAGTCATGAATGCTCGCTCCTTGGAAGAAAAGTTATGACCAACCTAGACAGCATATTAAAAAACAAGGACATTACTTTACCAACAAAGGTCCTTCTAGTCCAAGCCATGGTTTTTCCAGTAGTCACGTATGGATGTGAGAGTTGGACTGTAGAGAAAGTTGAGCACCAAAGAACTGATGCTTTTGAACTGTGGTGTTGGAGAAGACTCTGGAGAGTCCCTTGGACTGTAAGGAGATCCAACCAGTCTATCCTAAAGGAAATTGGCCCTAAATATTCATTGGAACGACTGCTGCTAAAGCTGAAACTCCAATAGTTTCGTAACCTGATGTGAAAAACTGAGTCACTGAAAAAGACCCTGATGCTGGAAAAGACTGAAGGCAGGAGAAGGGGATGACAGAGGATGAGATGGTTGAATGGCATCATTGACTTGATGGACATGAGTTTGAGTAACTTCTGTGAGTTGATGATGGACAAGGAAGCCTGGCATGCTGCAGTCCATGGGGTTGCAAAGAGTTGGACACGACTAAGTGATTGAACTGAATTGAACTTTCAGTAAGGGCTTCCCAGGTGGTTCTAGTAGTAAGGAACTCTCCTCAGAAGACACAAGAGATGCTGGTTTGATCTCTGGGTTGGAAAGATCCCTTGGAAAAGGAAGTGACAACTCACTCCACTATTCTCTAAGCCTGCAGAATTTTATGGACAGAGAAGCCTGGTGGGCTACAGGCTCTTTGTGACCATGGGGTCTCAAAGAGTTGGATGTAAATGAAGTGAGTTAACCGAAAGCCTCTTGTTCCTCTACCTTCTCCTGGGTATCTGCTTCCTGGAGGACCCAAAATATACACAGACTTTTTAGGTTTTCACTATTTTAATATTGAATGTGACTTTAATTTTCAAAGTACGTGTTTGAATAATTCTGTTCCTTCTTGTTTGCATCCATGCATTGACTATTTGGCAATGCCAAAGAATGCTCAAACTACCGCACAATTGCACTCATCTCACACGTTAGTAAAATTTAAAATTCTCCAAGCCAGGCTTCAGCAGCATGTGAACTATGAAATTTGAGATGTTCAAGCAGGTTTTAGAAAAGGCAGAGGAACCAGAGATCAAATTGCCAACATCCGCTGGATCATGGAAAAAGCAAGAGAGTTCCAGAAAAACATCTATTTCTGCTTTATTGACTATGCCAAAGCATTTGACTGTGTGGATCACAATAAACTGTGGAAAATTCTGAGAGAGATGGGAATACCAGACCACTTGACCTGCCTCTTGAGAAACATATATGCAGGTCAGGAAGCAACAGTTAGAACTGGACATGGAACAACAGACTGGTTCCAAATAGGAAAAGGAGTACGTCAAGGCTGTATATTGTCACCCTGCTTATTTAACTTATATGCAGAGTACATCATGAGAAATGCTGGGCTGGAAGAAGCACAATCTGGAATCAAGATTGCCGGGAGAAATATCAATAACCTCAGATATGCAGATGACACCATCCTTATGGCAGGAAGTGAAGAACTAAAGAGCCTCTTGAGGAAAATGAAAGAAGAGAATGAAAAAGTTGGCTTAAGCTCAACATTCAGAAAACTAAGATCATGGCATCCGGTCCCATCACTTCATGGCAGATAGATGGGGAAACAGGGGAACAGTGGCTGACTTTATTTTCTTGGGCTCCAAAATCACTGCAGATGGTAACTGCAGCAATGAAATTAAAGACACTTACTCCTTGGAAGGAAAGTTATGACCAACCTACACAGCATATTAAAAAGCAGAGACATTATTTTGTCAACAAAGGTCTGTCTAGTCAAGGCTGTGGTTTTTCCAGTGGTCATGAATGGATGTGAGAGTTGGACTATAAAGAAAACTGAGCACTGAAGAATTGATGCTTTTGAACTGTAGTGTTGGAGAAGAATCTTGAGAGTCCCTTGGACTGCAAGGAAATCCAACCAGTCCATCCTAAAGGAGATCAGTCCTGGGTGTTCATTGGAAAGACTGATGTTGAGGCTGAAACTCCAATACTTTGGCAACCTGATGTGAAGAGCTGACTCATTTGAAAAGACCCTGATGCTGGCAAAGATTGAGGGCAGGGGGAGAAGAGGATGATAGAGGATGAGATGGTTGGATAGCATCATCGACTCGGGACATGGGTTTGGGTAGACTCCGGGAGTTGGTGATGGATAGGGAAGCCTGGTGTGCTGCAGTTCATGGGGTCTCAAAGAGTCGGACATGGCTGAGAGACTGATCTGAACTGATTGACTATTTTATTATATAGTACTTTTCACCCTAAATCAGAAATGTACTTGATTACTCACACAAATCATTCACAAAAATATATTTGAGTGTCAACAATAATAACTTAGTATAACAATTCCACAGTGGGCTTCTGGGGTGAAAAATATGCCAATAGTGCAGGAGGTACAGGAGATGCATGTTTGATTCCTGGGTAGGGAAGATCCCCTGGAGAAGGGAATGGCACCCACTGCAATATTCTTGCCTGGATAATCCCATGGACAGAGGAGCCTGGAGGCCTACAGTCCCTTGGGCGACCCAGAGTCAGATACTACTGAAGCAGCTGAGCACACATAACAATTCCACCAGAAGTTAATTGTAATAATATAAATTCCTCCTGGGTAAATGTGTCTTCATTCAATAATGTACATAGGTAGTATGGATGTGTCAAGTGGTAAAAGTATTCAGTAATTACAGAAACTTTAGACTGCAACCTAAATGTAATTTGAATATAATTATAAATTTATGGGTAAATAAATGTATAATTATAAATTTATGGCCAAATGTATTCTTGGCCCAGTACATATTCAATATTTATTTGTTGAATGAATGAATGAAATATTTGGCATACAATACTGACCAAATAATTAGGAGTTTTAAAGTAGAATTATAAATATTTTAATAGTTTTTCTGAAACTATGTGATAATTATAAATTATTAACAAAATGTGGTAATTCCCAGAAAAATTCTCTTAGGAGCTCTTTGCACACAGATCTCTGATTCCAATTACCATGCCTCTTTCCCACACTTTCAGGCCCACCCAGTGGGAGTTTCTTAGGACATCCTGTTGGTGTTAGACTCTAGGTACTGAATTATTCTTCACTGATTTCCATATGGCCTATCCAACCTATATAAATAATCTTTTCTTTTTCCCAGTTCACCAACTTGAGTGTGCCATCTGTTTCCTGCTATCCTGACTGAATAGAAGCAGAACAGCTCAAAAGGATTCCAGCATACTATCAGAAGAGATAAAAAGTTAAAACTGTTCACATTCTGCTAAGTAAAGCTAGGTGAAACGTACCTAAGGCAAGGATTTTGAAGCATGTGGCTAAGATACTTCCTAGAGAAACTCCACAGGTATGCAATGCCAAACTGTCACTCACAGTGTTGCCAATGTGAATTATCACAAGTTGATATCTCTGGAAGTAGATAAAGAGACGGAGTTTAGTGTGAAAGATATGTGTCAGAGATCAACACCTGAAAAAGGAAGGAGGAGGAATTGGGTGGAGGAAGCATCACAGTTATCAGGGTGGTGGCCAACACCATTGAGGGAAGAGGTGTAGCAGCGTGTATGTTGTAGCGGGAAATAAAGGAGTGAGATGAAGCCCAGGTCAGGCCAAATGGTTGGATTTTAATTCTTCCACTTCGTTCAGTCAGGGAATGCCAGCTGCCTCAGAAAGGCTAGGATGTTGGTCAAGTCACATCCTTCATACATTGGCTTGGTTGCCAAGGGCTGAGAGATGTACTCCCCACAGCTGGGTAACAAGCTCTTTCTTGAGGGGAATCTGTGTGGCTTATCATTTTGTGTACAAAACGTGTATAAGGCTACTAACAGTAGTCTTACAGCTGCCGTTTTTTTTTTTTTTTTGAGATAAATATGTTCATTTGATGGCAAATAAATTTGAAGTGTACAGTTCAATGTGTTCTGATAAATGTAAGCACCCAAGCAACAAAACTATCCCAGTTAATGTAACAAATACTTTTATCGCTCCTATACAATTTCCTCTCTCTTATTCCTAGTCAGTCCTCTCTTTTGTATACTATTTTTTATATCAATAGGATTTTAAAAAATTGTTTTTAAAAATTATTTATTTATTTTAAATGAAGTTAATTACTTTACATAGTGTGGCGGTTTTTGTCATACATTGACATGAATCAGCCACGGGTGTACATGTGTCCCCCTGTCTTGAAACCCCCTCCCACCTTTCTCCCCATCCCATCTCTCTGGTTGTCCCAGTGCACCTGTTTTGAGTGTCCTATTTCATGCATCAAACTTGGACTGGTGATCTGTTTCATATATGGTAATATACATGTTTCAGTGCTATTCTCCCAAATCATCCCACCTTTGCCTTCTCCAACAGAGTCCAAAAGTCTATTCTTTACATTTGTGTCTCATTTGCTGTCTTGCATAAAAGGTCATCATTACCATCTTTCTAAATTCCATATACATGCATTAATATACTGTATTGGTATTTTTCTTTCTGGCTTACTTCACTCAGTGTAATAGGCTCCAGTTTCATTCTCCTCTTTCAAGTGTATTCTTTTTAATAGCTGAGCAATATTCCATTGTGTATATGTACCACAGCTTTCTTATCCATTCTTCTGCTGATGGACATCTAGGTTGCTTCCAAGCCCTAGCTATTTCAAACTGTGCTGCAATGGACACTGAGGTACTCGTGTCTCTTTTATAATGGTTTCATTAAGGTGTATGCCCAGCAGTGGGATTGCTGGGTCATATGGCAGTTCTATTTCCAGTATTTTAAGTAATCTCTACACTGTTCTCCACAGTGAGTAGTTTGCATTCCCACCAACAGTGTAAGAGGGTTCCCTTTTCTACATACCCTCTCCAGCATTTAGTGTTTGTGATTTTTGGATAGCAGCCTTTCTGACTGGCATGAGATAGTACCTCACTGTGGTTTTGATTTGAATTTCTCTGATAATAAGTGATGTTGAGAATCTTTTCATGTGTTTGTTAGTCATCTGTATATCTTCTTTGGAGAAATGTCTATTTAGTTATTTGGCCCATTTTTTGATTCAGTCATTTATTTTTCTGGTATTGAGCTGGAGGAGCTGCTTGTATATTTTGGAGATTAATTCTTTGTCAGTTGTTTCATTTGGTATTATTTTCTCCCATTCTGAAGGTTGTCTTTTCA
This sequence comes from Neotragus moschatus, assembly GCA_006410615.1. NCBI lineage: Eukaryota > Metazoa > Chordata > Mammalia > Artiodactyla > Bovidae > Neotragus > Neotragus moschatus. The sequence goes on along the minus strand of SJYA01005688.1, from coordinate 15,734 downwards.
CCTTGCTTATAGATTTCTTCTTTGTGCCAAAGCTTTTTAGTTTAATTAGGTCTCATTTGTTAATTTTTGCTTTTATTTCCATTACTCTGGGTGGTGGGTTATAGAGGATCTTGCTTTGATTTATGTTGTCGAGTGTTCTGCCTATTTTTTCCTCTAGGAGTTTTAAAGTTTCTGGTCTTACATTTAGATCTTTAATCCTTTTGGAGTTTATTTTTGTGTATAGTATTAGAAACTGTTCTAGTTTCATTCTTTTACAGGTGGTTGACCAGTTTTCCCAGCACCAATTGTTGAAGAGATTGTTTTTTCTCCATTCTTGCCTCCTTTGTCAAAGATAGGGTGTCCAGAAGTGTGTGGATTTATCTCTGGGCTTTCTATTTTGTTCCATTGATCTATATTTCTTTCTTTGTGCCAGCACCATACTGTCTTTATGACTGTAGCTTTGTAGTATAGTCTGAAGTCAGGAAGGTTGATTCCTCCAGTTCCATTCTTCTTTGTCAGGGTTGCTTTGGCTATTTGAGGCCTTTGTGTTTCCATACAAATTATGAAATTATTTGCTCTAGTTCTTTTTTTTTTGTGCTCTAGTTCTTTGAAAAATACTGTTGGTAGCTTGATAGGGATTGCATTGAATTTATAGATTGCTTTGGATAGTATACTCATTTTCACTATATTGATTCTTCTGATCCATGAACATGGTATATTTCTCCATCTATTTGTATCATCCTTGATTTCTTACACCAGCATTATATAGTTTTCTGTATATAGGTCTTTTGTTTCTTTAAGTGAATTTATTCCTAAGTATTTTATTCTTTTCATTGCAATGGTGAATGGGATTGTTTCCTTACTTTATCTTTCCATTTTCTCACTGTTAGTGTATAGGAATGCAAGGGATTTCTGTGTATTAATTTTATATCCTTCTACTTTACTATATTCATTGATTAGCTCTAGTAATTTTCTGGTGGTGTCTTTAGGGTTTTTTATGCAGAGGATCATGTCATCTGAAAATAGAGTTTCGCTTCTTCTTTTCCAATCTGGATTCTTTTATTTTTTTTCTTCTCTGATTGCTACAACTAAGACTTCTGAAACTATCTTGAATAGTAGTGGTGAGAGTGGGCACCCTTGTCTTCTTCCTGACTTCAGAAGAAACGCTTTCAATTTTTTGCCATTGAGAATAATGTTTTCTGTGGGTTTGTCATATATGGCTTCTATTATGTTTAGGTATATTCCTTCTAGACTTTCTTTCTGGAGAGTTTTTTTTTTTTAAATCATAAATGGGTGTTGAATTCTGTCAAAAGCTTTCTCTGCATCTATTGAAATGATCATGCGGTTTTTATCTTTCAATTTGTTAATGTGATGTGTTAATGTGGTTATTGACTGGTGGATATTGAAGAATCCTTGCATCTCTGGGATAAAGCCCACTTGGTCATGATGTATGATCTTTTTAATATATTGTTGGATTCTGTTTGCTAGAATTTTGTTGAGGATTTTTGCATCTGTGTTCTCAGTGACATTGGCCTGTAGTTTTCTTTTTTTGGTGGCATCTTTCTCTGGTTTTGATGTTAAGGTGATGGTGCTCTCATAGAATGAGCTTGGGCATTTACCTTCCTCTACAATTCGCTGGAAGAGTTTGAGTAAGGTAGGTGTTCTCTTCATTTTGGTAGACTTCAACTGAAGTTGTCTGGTCCTGGGCTTTTGTTTGTTGGAAGAGTTTTTATTACAGTTTTGATTCTGTGCTTGTGATGGGTCTGCTATGATTTTCCACTTTTCCCTGGTTCAGTTTTGAAAGGTTTTACTTTTCCATGAATTCGTCCATTTCTTCCAAGTTGTCTGTTTTATTGGCATATAATTGCAGATAGTAGTTTCTTAAGATACTTTGTATTTCTGTGTTGTCTGTTGTGATTTCTCCGTTTTCATTTCTAATTTTATTGATTTAATTCTTCTCTCATTTTTTCTTGATGAGTCTGGCTAATGGTTTGTCTGTTTTATTTATCTTCTCAAAAAATCAGCTTTTAGTTGATTTTTGCTATAATGTCTTTTGTTTCTTTTTCATTATTTCTGCTGTGATTTTTATGATTTCTTTTCTTCTGCTAACTTCGGGGTTCATTTCTTCTTTTTCTAGTTGCTTTATTTGTGAAATTAGATTATTTATTTGATGTTTCTCTTGTTTCTTGAGGTAAGTTTGTATTACTATGAACCTTCCTCTTAACACTGCTTTTACTGAATTCCATATGTTTTGGGTTGCTGTGTTTTATTTTCATTTGTTTGTATGCATATCATGATTTCTTTTTTTATTTCTCCTCTGATTTGTTGGTTTTTCAGAAGAGTTTTGTTTAGCCTCCATATATTTGTATTTTAATAGGTTTTTTCCCCTATAGTTGACATGTAATCTTACTATATTGTGATCAGAAAAGATGCTTGAAATGATATCAATGTTTTTAAATTTACCAAGGCTAGATTTATGGCCGTGGTTGTGATCTGTCATGGAGAATGTTTCATGTGCACCTGAGAAAAAGGTGAAATTCATTGTTTTGGGGTGAAATACCCTATAGATATCAATTATCTCTAATTGGTCCATTACATCATTTAAAAAAAACTTGTGTTTTCTTGCTAATTTTCTATTTGGTTGATCTATCCATAGGTATGAGTGTGGTATTAAAGTCTCCCACTATTACTGTGCTGCTATTAATTTCCCCTTTCATACTTGTTAGCATTTGCCTTGTGTATTGAGGGGCTCTTATGTTGGGTGCATATATATTTATAATTGTTATATCTTCTTATTGGATTGATCCTTTGATCATTATGTAGTGTCCTTCTTTGTCTCATTTCATGGTCTTTATTTCAAAGTCTATTTTATCTGGTGAGTATTGCTATTATTGCTTTCTTTTGGACTCCATTTGCATGAAATATCTTTTCCAGCCCTTCACTTTCAGTCTGTATGTGTCCCTTGGTTTGAGGTGGGTCTCTTGTAAATATCATATATAGGGGTCTTGTTTTTGTATCCATTCAGCCAGTCTTTGTCTTTTGGTTGGGGCATTCAACCGATTTACATTTAAGGTAATTATTGATAGGTATGATCCCATTTCCACTTATTTTGTTGTTTTGGGTTCGAGTTTATAAACCTTTTCTGTGTTTCCTGTTTAGAGAAGTTCCTTCAGCATTTGTTGAAGAGCTGGTTTGGTGGTGCTGAATTCTCTACAGTCTTGTTTCTCTGTAAAGCTTTTGATTTCTCCTTCATATCTGAATGAGATCCTTGCTGGGTATAGTAATCTTGGTTGTAGCTTTTTCTCTTTCATCACTTTGAGTATGTCCTGCCATTCCCTTCTGGTCTGAAGAGCTTCTATTGAAAGATAAGCTGTTATCCTTATGGGGATCCCCTTGTGTTACTTGTTGCTTTTCCCTTGCTGCTTTGAGTATTTTCTCTTTGTATTTGATTTTCATTAGTTTGATTAATGTGTGTCTTGGGGTGTTGTGCCTTCGATTTGTCCTGTTTGGGACTCTCTGGGTTTCTTGGATTTTGGTGGCTATTTCCTTTCCCCATTTTATGGAAGTTTTCAACTATTATTTCCTCAAGTATTTTCTCATGCCATTTCTTTTTGTCTTATTCTTCTGGGACACCTATGATTTGAATGTTGGGGTATTTAACATTGTCCCAGAGTTCTCTGAGGTTGCCCTCATTTCTTTTTTGTTCTTTTTCCCTCTCTGCTCCATTTATTTCCACCATTTTATCTTCCAACTCACTTATCCTCTCCACTGCTCAAGTTATTCTCCTGTTGGTTCGCTTCTGAGTGCTTTTGGTCTCAGTTATTGCATTATTCATTATTGATTGATTCTTCTTTATTTCTTCTAGGTTCTTTTAAAATATTTCTTGCATCTTCTCGATCCTTTTCTCTAATCTATTTATCAGTAACTTCATTTTGTTTTCAAGGTTTTGGATCATCTGTACTATCATCATTCTGAATTATTTTTCAGGTAGACTCCCTCTCTCCCCCTCTTTTGTTAAGTTTGGTGGGTATTTATCCGATTCCTTTACTTGCTGCATATTTCTTTGCCTTTTCATTTCATTTAGATTGCTGTGTTTGGGGTGTCCTTTTTATACATTGGAAGTTTGTGGTTCCTCTTTACTGTGGAGCCTTCTCCCTGTTGGTGGTGTTGGACTAGTGGCTTGTCAAGGTTTCCTGGTTGGGGGACCTTATGTCTGTGTTCTGGTGGGTGAAGCTGCATCTCTTTTCTCTGGAGTGCCATGAAGTGTCCAGTAGTGAGTTTTGTGGTGTCTATGGGTTTGACATGGCTTTGGGAAGCCTATCTTTTAATGCTCAGTGTTGTGTTCCTGCTTTGCTGGAGAATAGCATGGTATGTCTTGCACTGAAACTTGTTGGCTCTTGGATGGAGCTTGGTTTCAGTGTTGGTATGGAGACCTTTGGGTGAGCTCTTGTCTATTAGTGTTCCCTGGAATCAGGAGTTCTCTGATGTTCTCAAATTTTGGAATTACGCCTCCTGCCTCTGGCTTTCAGTCCCTCTCTTACAGTATCCTCAAGAGTTCTCCATCCATACATCAAAGATGGTAAAACATCTAGGCTAATGGTGAAATAACTCTCCAAAGTGAGGGACACCCAGAGAGATTCACAGAATTACATCAGAAGAGAAGAGGGAGATATAGGTGACCAGGAGGAGAACAGGGGGAATCAAAAGGGGATAGAGCAGTCTAGCCAGCAATTAATTCTCTAAGTGCTCTCCACAGCCTGGAATACCCAGAGAGATTCACAGAGTTAACTGAGAAGAGAAGGGGGAGGAAGGAGATAGAGGTGATCTGGGGTAGAAAAGCTGGAGTCAAAAGAGGAGAGAGCTATCAAGACAATAATGAAATCCCTAAGTGAAAATGGACACTGAAAATTAGATTCTTAAAGGTTCAAAATTGATAACAAATACCAAAAAGCAAAGATTGAAAATCCAGAATAGAGGTTGGATTCCCAAAATACAATATAAAAATAGAAAATAAAATTAATCAGAAAATTCAAATATATACATATATGAAATTTGCTTAAAAAATAAGGTCTATTTTTTTTTTTTTTTTTTGTAAGGTGGGCTGTGTGTCTTAATCAGCTCCCTGGTCCTGGCTGCTTGGTTTTCCGGGTGTGCCAGAGAGCACCATCTCAGGTGTGCCATGTATCTCCTCTGGGGAGCTGATATCAGGTTGCAATACTCTTGGTAGATGTCAATTGTCCAGGATCCCAGGAAGACGTGGTTAGCAACTGGGAACCTGCTCACAGTTTGGAGCTCACTGGTGACAAACGAGAGTGTCTGGGCTACTTCTCTACTGGCCATTTCTGTTAGGTGCCAGTCTATGGGCTTTTTTTTTTTTTTCCTTTCTCCTGGTTATGTTTCCATCTGAGATTGCAAAACTCCCCACAGACCTGCCTGTGAGAGGGTTTCCTACTGTGTGGAAACTTCTCCTCCTTCTGTACTCCCTCCCCAGGTCGGGTCTCTGTCTCTAACTCTTTTGTCTCTGTTTTTGTCTTTTTTATTTTGTCCTACCTCCTTTCAAAGAGAATGGGCTCCCTTTCTGGGTGCCTGGTGTCCTTTGCCAGCCTTCAGAAGTTGTTCTGTGGAAGCTGCTCAACATTCAGATGATCTTTTGATGAATTTGTGGGGTAGAAAGTGGTCTCCCCATCCTATTCTTCCTATCTTAGGTTCATCCCTCTCGATAGGATGTTTTTGAGATTTAGCAGTTTGTTCATTTTTGTTGTCAAATAGTTTTGCATTTAATGGATGTGCCAAAATTTGTCCATTCTATAAGTGGTAGAATATGTGGGCTATTTATCCTTTTTTCCCCCTCTTATCAATAATATTGTAATGGGTAAGTGTTCTGTGGACATATGTTTTAGTTTCTCTTGGGTAAATATCTGAGAGAAGAATTAGTGTATCATGTGGTAAATGCAAATTTAACTCATAAAGAAACTGCTAAACTGTTTTCAAGTGATTGTATCAGTTTACATTTTCACCAGCTATGTACGAGAGTTCCAGTTGCTTAAATTCTTGCCAACACTATTAGTCTTTTAATTTTATCCATGAGTTTGAAGTTGCATTTAATGGTTGTTTTAAACTTGTATTTGTTGATGTTAATTATCTTTCATCTTTTCATATATTTGCTGACTATTCACACATCTTCTTTTTCAAAGTGTCTGATGCTTATGTTTTCCATTAAGAAAAAATTGTTTTGTAGGATAAAAAGTTGATAAAAGTACTTTGCCATATATATATATATTTATGCATATGTATAATTTGGCTTTTATTTCCTTAATGATTTCTTTAAAAAGCAGAAGCATTTTAAAAACTGTTAGACCTCAATTAATCACTATTTTTTTCTTTTAAGGTTAGTGATTTTTGTGTCCTATAAAATACTTGCTTCTCAAAATTGCAAAGATATTCACCTTTGTGTTCTTCTATAAAGTTTATGGGTCTATCTTTTTAAATATAGATTTATGATTTATCTCATATTAATTTTACATGGTGTGAGATAGTGATTGAGGTTGATTTGTTTTTTATGTGAGTAACAAATTTCTTTAGCACCATCTGTTAAAAAAATATTCAAAAACCAATTAACCATATATGTGTAAGTATATATTATCTGTGTGTACATATGGTTTAGTATACTTAGATATATTTCTAAATTCTCTGTCATACATATTGATTTATATGCCCGTTTTGTGACCATTACCACACTATCTAGGTTATTGTAATTTTATAACATGTCTTAAAATCATGTTGTATCTTTCAGTTTTGTTCCTTTAAAAGAGTATATTGGCTACTTAGATCTTTGCATTTCTCTATATTACTTTTGTAATCAACCTACTTATTTCTACAGAAAATTTTTGGCTGGGATTTGATTTGGCTTGAGCATCTACAGATCAATTTTGGGAGAATTAATATCAGTTCATGAGTTTTCAATTTGAGAACATGGTGTATCTGTCATTTATTAACATTCTTCTAAATTTCTCTCTGCAGTGTCTTCTAGTTTTTAAAATACAGATTTTGCACTTTTTAAATAGTTTATTCCTACATATTTTGTTTTTTGATGTTTTGCAGATTGTTTTGTTTTACACTTATTTTCCAAATATTTGATGCTACCAAATATAAATGCAATTGAATCTTTGCCTATTGACCCTATATTCTAAAACACTGTTAAATTCATTCATGAATTCTAGACATTTTCCTGCTGATTCTCTAGAATTTTCTATATAAGCAATGATATCTTTTGTAAATAATTTTCTTTCCAATATTTATTCCTTTTATTTCTTTCTCTTGCCATACCAGCAGAACACTTTATACAGTACTGGGTAGAAATAGTTATAGTAGACATCCTTGCTTTGTTCCTGGTTTTAGGAAAACCACATCCAATATCATCTTTAAGCATGATGTTAGCTGCAAGTTTTCATTGAGGCCGTTTATCAGGTAGGTCTGAATTTTTAACATGAAGGTTTTTGTCTGAGTCAATTGAAATGATCTCATTTTTAATGTGTTTTTCTCCTTCATTCTATTAATATGGTAAATAACATTGATTGGTTTTTGAATATTAAACCAGTCTTACATTTCTGATATTCACCTTTGTGAATTTTATCTTGATGTATTATCCTTTATATGTATTGCTGAATTTGCTTAGTAATATTTTGTTAAGGAATTTAACTTTTATCTTAATGAGAGGTATTATTTTGTAATATTCTTTCTGGTAAATATTTTCCTCCAGGTTTCTGTATTGGGATTCTGCTGATGTTAGAAAACCAGTTGGAAAGTGTTCCTTCCTTTTCAGTTTTCATAAAGATCTTGTATAAGATGGATATATTTATTCCCTATATGTCAGATAGAATTTATCAATAAAGTCATCTGTGCCTGGGGTTTTCTTTGTGATAAGGTTTTATTAACAAATTCAATTTTCATTGATAGACTGTTCATATTGTCTTGCTAAGTATTTATTTTTCAAGAATTTGCTTTTAACTCTAAGTTACTAAATTATCAGCATAAAGTTATTCATTACTTTCTTTTTAATATCTTTAGAATCTATAGTTTACTACTTTTATTCCTAATATTGCAAATTTTTGTTTTCTTTCTCTTTTCCTTTTTCAGTCTTAAAATAGGTATATTATTTTATTTATCCATTACAAGGACTAGCGTTTATCTTTATCATTTTTCTCTGTTGCATGTCTGTTTTATATTTTATTTATTTCCACTCTCTTTATTCCTTTGCTCCTCTTCATTTTGGGTTTGACTATCTTTAACTTTGTAAGGTAGAAGCTTTTGTCATTGATATTATACTTTCTTATGTCTAATATAAGTGATTAAAGACATATATTTCCCTCAGGATTATGATATGACCTGGTTTAGCTTTCTTCATTTTCTTTTCTTGAGATTTGTTGAACTTTCTAGATCTGAGAGTTTATAATATTCATGAAATATGAAAACTAATACTTGAGGGTTTTTCATGTACATTCATAGATGTGAAAGTGTTAGTTACTCAGTTGTGTTCAACTCTTTGTGAACCCATGAACGGTAGCCCACCAGGCTCATCTCTTCATGGAATTCTCTAGGCAAGAATGTTGGAGTGGGTAGCCATTCCCTTCTCCAGGGGATATTCCTGACCTAGAGCTTGAACATGGGTCTCTTGAACTGCAGGTAGATTCATAAAGAATCTGGGCCACCAGGGAATCAGTCTGTAATTTTCTGTTTTTTTTTTTTTTTTTTTTTT